>RCWM02000037.1:0-600000 GCA_003667255.2 Euschistus heros
TCGATATAGTATTAGACAAAATAAATTCTTGGGCTTACTTAAACAAACTGACATTCAATACACAAAAAACTAATTATATGGTGATCACTAAAAAACGACTAAGTCCGGACTTAAATGTGAAAATACAAAATAAAAACCTGAATCGAATACGTACTTTGAAATATTTAGGCATAACCATTGACGAAAAATTAAAGTGGAACAGACATATTGACATACTACAAAACAAACTTTTAAAATTAATAAATTCACTTTCAATAGCAGCGCGAGCGACATGGGGTTTGAGAACGGAGGCTCTGGAGGTTTTGTATAAAGGCGCAATTTTGCCTATTCTTACTTATGGCATTGAAATATGGCATCCAGGACTTCAGATCAAATACAACAAGGCAAAGCTGGAAAGGGTCCAGAGGCTAATGGCACTCAAAATTGCCAAAGGATTCCGAACACTCTCTGACGAAGCTGCCTTTGTCTTGGCCAAAATGATCCCCATCAGTATATTAGCTACCAGTTACATAGGAAAATTCCATTTGTTATCCATGAACACTGACTACGAAAATTTCAAATCTAACAACTTTGAACATACTACCGACTACAAGGATTGGTTACACCCAGCAGAATTTCCTTGTATTACTGAATGCTTAACTGACCCCACAGACTATGAGATATATACTGACGGAAGCAAGAATGGCGAATATGTAGGCTGTGCTAGTCTCATTTTTAAAAACAAAATTTTAGAAGATGTAATAAAGTATAAATTAGGCCCAGAATGTAGCAATAATCAAGCAGAACAATTCGCCATCCTTAAATCTCTAGAATACTTTCAAAATTTGAGGACAAAAGATAAAACTATTACAATACTAACGGACAGTCAGTGTACTCTATACATGATAAAAAAACAGACATTGTCACAATCCCATCATTGAAAAAATAAGATCATTTCTAAGACATCTACAAACTGACGATAACATTCAAATAAAAAAAAAAAAAAAAAAAAAACTATACGCAATGACTTAGATAATAACTGACTTCATTGCTCTTATGCGCTGCTTATATACACTTTCATATTGTTTATTCTATTAAGGATTAACTGTAATACTGTGATTCTTCGGACCTTGACTTATAGAAAGGCATATATACATACTTATATGAGAAAAAAAACCAGTTGTTAGGGAAAATAAATGTCTGAAACAAACACAAATTTAAATTTATACAATGATATACTTATTGAAGTATATTCATTGGCATCGGATATGCTGAATTTGACTAACTTGACTTTTAATTATTACTCCTATTGGCGGCATCAAACTGGGATTTAAGGACATATTGGAATAGGAGAGTTTTGAATGAGTTTAAGGAAGGAGCATGTCTAATTTCAGGAGGCATAGAGTTCCAGAGGATAGTGGATCGAGCTTGGAAAGAGTGTTGGTATAATGATGTTCGGTGGAAGGGAATATATAGGTCAGAGGAACATGATCTTGTTGTGAGTTGGAAGTGGACGGAATACTTGAATTTCAATAGGTTTTAGATGTAGGGTGGGCAATTGTTATTAATGACATGGTACAGGAGGATGGATAGAGCCACTCTAAGGCAATGTAGAGGTGCGATACATGGGAACGTCTTGGGGTCCCGAAAACAAATCTGATAAAACTGTTCATAATTCGGTGTAATCTGTCTCGGAGACCCATCAAGAAGCCCTCATACATCAACCAACCATTATCAAACTGAGTAATAAATGAGAAAACTAGGGGTTTTCGTGTGGATTTAGGAATGAAATGGTGGGAACAATGAAATAATCTGAGGATTCCTATTGATTTTTGAGCTATTTGGGCTGTTTGAGGCTTCCAGGATAGGTTCAAGAGTCAATAATGATTCTTAAGATTTTGGCGGAGAAACAGAAGGTAATAAGTTGATTATTCAGATTTAGTGTAGAAAAATTGGTAATGGATCTGAGAAGGGGATTAGGACCGATTACAATAGCTTGAGTTTTTCCTGCGTCTAACTTAAAATTATGCAGGATGGCCTAAACACAGATTCTATCGAGGTGTTCGAGAATCTTAGAAAAATCTTCATGTGATTCGGCAGGAGGGAAGGAGAAATATATTTGGGAGTCGTCTGCATAATGGTGATGGGAACAATGTAAAATTGACTGGGGAAGATCATTAATGTAGGAGTTAAAGAGGAGAGGTGAAATGCTGGAACCTTGGGCTACTCCAAAAGTATGCTTACCAACATTTTAAAAGGAGTATAACAGTTAAAATACAACATTTTAACTTTGAGGGGTTAATGTGGGGAGGGATGAAAAAAATGATAGTCAAGTTTTTATTTAATTGTTCTTCTTTATCTTCCTCCTTGTGCCACAACTAGCCTGGAGGGGCTAAACAATGCTGCTAGGCTTTAGGCCCCTGCAGAGCTGCTTTAGTTAATGGAGAGTTCTTCCTCCTATCCCCTGGATATACTCTTTATATAGAATCCTAGGCCTGCGTGGCCTCTTGCCAGTGGGTCGAGCTTCCATCACATTTCTAGGTTCTCGGTCCTCATTCATTCTACATCCGTGGTTGAACCACTTAAGTTGTCGTTTCCCTAGCTTGGTTTTTAGTGAGGTGATTTTTTATTCCTCTCGTTTGTTAAGCGGTCTCTTCTTGTTTTCCCTTCGACCCTTCGTAGGTATTTCTTTTCGGCTCCACTAATTCTTCTAATCTTCTTGTCCAGCATGATTTCGCTTCCGAAGGTGAGATTAGGGAGGTATATTGATTTGTAAACGCGGAGCTTAGTTTCCTGCCCCACATCTCGGAGCCCAACAATGCCGTTGCATATACTATAATAGATTTGGTTGGCTATCACAATCTTTTTTCCAATTTCCAAATCTATCCTGCCTTAGCTGTTCATGTTAGTTCCCAATTAGAGAATGTTCTCTACTACTTCAAGAACCTCACCGTTACACACAACCTCCACTGTCTCCTCCTTAATCTCGCAACACGATCAGTATATTATACCTAGAGGCGTTGATAGTCATCAATTTTTCTTAAGTTCCTCTTGCCATTCCAGTAAGGTCTGCTGCAGCTTATCTTCTGTTTCATAAATGAGAACGATGTCATCTGCCTACAAGAGAGACTGGTTGAGCAGGAACTAGGAGATTTCTCAGGGAGGGCAAAGATCAGTTTGCTGCCCCCTCCCCCCCTCCTACACCATTAAAATACAATGCCTCCGTAGTACAGTATAATTATGTTTATAAATTATGAAGAAAAAGATAAAATAAAATTAAACAATATCTACTGTATTATTATTGTTCTGAAAAGGTCATTAAAAACTTATCTTATTACTACTTTTCTTATTAACTTTTCAAATTTTGCCCCTAAAATCTGCCGCCCGGGGCACGTGCCCCTTCTACCCCTCCCTAGTTCCGGGCCTGTGGTTGAGTATTCTCCGCATGTCCTTTATAATAACTGCTCGAGCCGTTCGAATTTTACAAATTTTATGGATTTCATCCATACTATAAATAAGGGTGGACTGAGGCTATCCCCCAGTTTAACTTTTCTATCAATGGGGAGAGAAATAGATTCTATTCCATTAATCCTTTCCAATTAGTATAAACGGATTTAATGGCAGAAATGAGGTCTCTTTGAGGAACATTTTTTGCAGCAAGATCATTCCATATTTCTGGTCTAGTCCTTCTCAGTGGGATAATATTTTTAATATTTTTTTAATTTCCTTTATTTAGTGGTGGATCAAAGTGGGCGATCTGCCACCATTAGTGTGGGTGGGGCAAGCCCGGTTTGGGTTTTCTAGGGTCAAGTATTCTTCATCTTGTATATAGAGTATCTTTAGATTTGAATTTGAATTTATATTTTTCCTTTGGTATTGGCCAACCAGGCAGGGACCATGTACCTATTTTAAGTTCTTAGGATTTGCTTATGATATAAATTTAGTCAGGACCATCGTTCTAAGTCGTATAAGCAGTTATAAAAAGTAAAAACAATCAAAATTAAAAAAAAATTAAAAATAAATGAATATGCACATAATACATAATTTCATTTTTTTTTTACTGTGTTTAGTCCTATTGTTACAAAAGACTTATATACGTATAAAATACATTCACTGAAATGTTTCTTTTTAACTCATCAGGTCTATAATAATAGTTAAAATATAAATATATTAAATAAATATTAATATGTATTTTTTTTTTTTTGTTTTTTTTTAGTGCGTATATCAATTTAATATGGAAAGAAAGGAATACGAAAACTTAGAAGTTCATGAAGATCTACAATCTTATATTTTTGAATCTAATTCAAGTTTGGACACCAGAAGTATTTCTTCTTATGCAGATTCGGAATACGCATCACGCGAGGATTTCATACCGGCAGAAGTTAGTGAAAGCTGGAAAATCTCAGATGAAGTTGTTCCGTACAATTCATACATTTCGGAAGATACAGGTAGCTTCAAAGAAGGTAGTGCATTCATCGACATTGAAGATGAAGAACATAGTGTGTCATATATCATACCATACGAGGAATTAAATGAAGAGCAAGAAACAACTCCAGAAGAAGAGCAACAAATAGATTTCATTAATACAGAAAAAAAAGACGCTGTTTCAGAGGACGGAACTGGAAATGACGGTTATGAACAAATAGAATCGTCTCTTTGTTCAGCATACCGTTCAAAATCATATACAACTGGAACATCTGAAGCTCAATTCATGAGTATATATACACCTTCACCCACAGAAGACTCATATTCCTTAGAGGGTGAGGCATATGACTATGAAGACTTTGTGAGTCGGGACGGATGTGCAGTTAAGGACGTTATTGATAAAAATACGTCAGATGAAGAAAGGGATTGTAAAAAACAAAGTTCCTCATCTGAAGAATCATCAAATTCTTTTCACACTGCTACCTGTTACAATTCAGCGTCATCCGTAATGTCTGAAATACCCAGCGCCAATGTCACCTGTGATCCAAACTTTGAACGCTTTTCGGCCCAAACTTTAAATGTAAGTGAATCTACATCGGTTGGATTGGAGGCTGAAGAACTCATCGATGAAGAGATGAGCGTTGAAGAATTAAGTGAAGAAGAAAACAGGGCTGAAGAACCAAGTTCTAAAGAATCGAGTTCGGATGAGTCTAGTTTAACAGATCGAATTTTGCGGTTTGATGCACCTGGAATAATTGTACATTTCTGCTTCGATTTATTTCAAGACTATAAGGAATACCAATATAACGAAGATGTACCATTAACTCAGCAAGGACGTTGTACTATAAGTTCGACATGTCCATATTTTTCAAATCATGGTAGAAGTATTTTACAATCACCTATAGGATCATCGTCTCTAATTCCATTATTAGATGGAGAATTTTGTTACAGCACTACTGAACGAAATTCAGATTTAAATGAAAGTTCCTTGTTACATATTCTAGAATCAGAAAGAGAATTGGTAGAGTCTAGAAGTTACAAAGATATTAATACTTGTGACGTGAAGTTGCAATCTTTAGATAAATCAAAACGAAGACATAATAGCCATGATATGATTCCGCCATTAGCGCCCCAACATGACAATGAAGAACCAGTTTGCTTCAATGCTGGACAATCCAATCAATTCACAATCGATTGTTCAGATAGTTCAGGCCCCAGTGATGACTCCATTATTTTTGTTCCACCGCCAACAGTCCAAGAATCAATACCAGGGCACGAAATGTTAAGAAAACCATCAACGAAATATCCCCCACGAGCTCTTGTGAAGGCCAGAAGTATTAGTGGGGGAGAAGATTTCACAAGATACGTATATACTTCTGGCTATAGATCATTTACGGATTCCGACGAAAGTTTCAGTGATCCTGAATCGGTGGGTGCAGTAAGTATTTTTTTTTTTTTTTTTTTTAAGTGTACTATACACAGTATTTCAGGGTTAAGTTGCCAAACTGAAAATTTGAGCTAAGGACCTCAAAACAAGAAAAACATTTCCTATAGAGCTATGTCCGCTAAGGCTTTTTAAAGGAGATATTCACTAGAGTTTTATTGTTATGAATTATTTAGGCATAGTAAATAAATAGAACTTATTTTATTTGTTCCGACTATTTTATTAATTAAATGTAAATTAAATGTTTTCAAAGTTATTTCCTTCTGACAGGTTCGGCATCTTTCAACAGGTGCAGTGGCAAAACGGCACTATATTTGTATTGTTGTTCACAAGATTCAATTATCCTTCTTTCTAAAGAATTAAGATCATGTACCGGCCTTGCATAGACATTTTGTTTAATGTCAGCCCAAAAAAAAAATCCAGTGGTGTCAGGTCTAAGAGCGAGCAGGCTAAGCCACTGGTCCTGCACGGCCAATCCATTGGTTGGGATAATTAACATTTAGCTATACTCGTGGGCCTCTTCCGTAATGTGCAGGACGACTATCTGATTGAAACCACATATTCCTTTTCAGATGCACTCCTTTCTTAATTTCGTAAAGGGGCGATAAAATACCAGCAGCACGTGGTGTAGCATCGTATGTACCAGTTTCCCTAAAACGTTAAAATGTGGAGCTAAAGATAGACTTGTTTTTGGAATCTTCTATTTCGAAATTGTCTAGAATATTCACGACTGGCAGCATTAACATATCCATCGCAAAAACCGTATTTTTGTAAATTACCGTGTTTGTATACGGTTTTTGCGATGGTTGTCAATTAGATGGTTGTTCTGAACATAACGGAAGAGGTCCACGAGAATGATTAAATATTAATTATGTGCTGTTCTGCCACTGCTACTGTTGAAAGATACCAAGCCTGTCGCAAGGAAATTACTTTGAACAACATTTAATATGGATGTTTATTTTTATATTTAAAGAATAAAGTAATTGGAACAAATGAAATAAGTTCTATTTATTTACTATGCCTAAACAATTAATAACAATTAAGTATGAATATCTCGTAAAGATATATTCTAAAGCGCTTTCGGAGAGGCCTCCGTAGGGATTTTTTTTCTTTCTTGTTTTGAAGTCCTTAGTTCAAATATTCAGTTTTGCTAGTTAACCCTAAAATAACCTACATAATTCAGTATGATTATCATGAAAATGGAAATGCGTATGCATATCAATTCTCTATGGGTTCAGTTCCCAATAAAAAAAATAAAAAATAAATGAATATATAAAAAAAAATGGCTTCTAAGCTGAATGTATGGTTTAGCCATGCAAGCATGCCATTTCCACATAAAATAAATAATGAATATTGGAAAACCTAGTGTAAATGAAATCGTATATATCTGTGTGTGTGTGTGTGTGTGTGTGTGTGTGTGTGTGTGTGTGTGTGTGTGTGTGTGTGTGTGTGTGTGTGTGTGTGTGTGTGTGTGTGTGTGTTTGTGCGTGCGCGTGCGCGTAGAGGGTAACAATATAAATGTATAAATAGAGGATTAAGGAACAATAAAGGAAGTAATTTACCAGTCTTTGGAGTAAGTCGATTCTTTCTTCATTTTCCTTTTATTTACTGTTTTTATTTGAAGGAACTTAACTTGTGCCGAAACCCGGAACCATTAGATCGTATTTCTTGGATAGGATTTTTTTTATTCTCTCACAAAAGTTTTTTTTTTGTATTATTCGTTGCTTTCTTATTTTCCATATTTTCTTCCGTCAATTTTGAACAATAGAAAATCTTTTGAATTTTGAATATTGAACAATAATCTGAAACCACTTACTTTCGAAATACCAACGGAAATAGCGCCTTTGACATCGGAGACTTTAGTGACAGCCCAGGATTTGAGGGCGGTTGAGTAAATTTTAATGCTCTTATTTCTTATTTTATGAGATACAACAAAAGTTTGTCATGTAAACCCCCCCCCCCCTCACTTTTTCAATTTTGAAAAACTTGGCGCAAATGCACATTACTCAAAAGAGCGCAAACGTGCAAAATCGTAATCAACTTCGTTTTTCCATATGAGAATACTTGCTTTTATTTTAGATTCTTATTCTAAGATACCATGGAGTTATAGTACTATGGAGAGGCCCTTCCCGTATATTGTTCCGTGAGGGGCGAGACCAAAACATTAACCGGCCACGCCTACTATGCCCAACCGGCGACTTGCATTCCATTGGGCTAGGGCAATTGGAAGGTTCGTAATAAATAAAATAAGTAAATCACTAAAGTAAATAAATCCCTAAAATAAAATATTAGCAGTATAAAGCCTAGGAAACCAAAATACGGTGCACTCCAAAATGGCTGGCTGCCCTGGCTATTGAGAGGTAAGCCCTCTCCACTTGTCTATAACTTCATGTAAGATACATTTCATGGAGACGTTTGTTCTTACCTTGTTTCGAACCAAAGAACAACTTCGGAAAATCCACTGTAAGTTTTTTTCGGTATAAATCTTCCTAGCGCTATAGAAAAAAAGTTGTTTCTATTAATTCTATTAGCTGTTTCTATTCTATTAGCTCGAAATTTTGAAAACATCTCTCTTGAAAAATAATTAATATATAAATTGGAAAATGTTTATATTTTGACATGGGTCTATAGTCTTTTTTTTTTTTTTTCTCACTTTTTTCAGTCTCAAAAATTTAACACTATTAACAAGTTTATTCCCTCTGTTGGTGTTATACAGCGATTACACTAACAGCGCCACATCGAGTATTTCAACCCTCTCCCGCCTAATCCTACCACTTTCCCAAGTGGCAATATGCAGTTTCATGGTCTGTAGGACACACAAGAAAATAATCAGAAGAAAAACATGGGTGTGCGATTTATGTATACTAATTCTCACTCAGTGCCTGGTTTAAATATGGCAGCGGTACAGAAAACGCGCTGGAATCGCTGAAGATTAAAACAGCGACTTCGTAGGACCTGAGGATGGCAATTGCAGATATAGAGAAGTATGATGGAGAGATAGGAGAGATAAATCACTTCCTCAAAGGAGGTGATAGAGTAATATCAAATGCCCGCATCGAAGCAAAAACAGCCGAAAATTTTTATTAACGCATGCGCGCTGAAAGTGGCTTTAACAAAGTTCTTTTCGGTTCATTTCTATGTGTATTCTCTTTTCTGCTCAAATAAAATTATCGTAAGTACTAAATTATGTATATAACAAAGGGAAGGGACTCGATGGCCGAGTGAGTTGTGGCAAGGGTCTCACTCAGTGCGCTCGTTACCAGAAAGTCGTGGTTTCGAATCCCACCTTGGCGGGTTAAATTATAGAAAAATGTAGTGGACCCACGAAATGAATCTTGACTTTTCCCCCCAGGTTAGTATAGGACTTCAATGGAAATCTTGGGCCAAAAAAATAAATAAAAACTGAGGGAAGTACAACCTTTTTTCTTCTGAGATGCGGAAAATGTTGCAATAAAAAATGTGCAATAGTGGAATTTTATTTCAATAAAATTATATGAGTTGCACAGGTTATTTCAAAAGGTAAAGTTAGCTACAATATAAATTTATATTGAAACATGAGTTAGAATATTTAACTACATATAATTACAAAGTATGGAGGAGTATGAAACTACTTACAATATTATTGGTAGATATGCTATTGGTATCTACTCCTAAATTATAAGAATTCCAGAACACAACTGAACTGGGGAAATTTCTGAAAAAAGGTAAGGGATGAGAGGTTGACGTGGGTATTTTCAAATTAGTGGAATTCCCAGGTACAGGTAGGAGGGATATTCGTATTTCTGTGTAATGTATAAATTGATAAATGATTTGTATGATGTTTATTTATATAAATGTATATTATTAGTCTGAATTTATTAAATTTGAATAACATGTGTTGAGATTTAGGAAGTCTGATTTTTTGTTTATTGCGCGATTTTTAAATGTTTCTATGGTTATCATTTCATTAATATTTCGTTTAAAACTATTTTGTTCATGGTCACTAATTTTGGGGGAATCAAATTTAAAAGAATGTTTTATTCGCCTGTTATGTGTGGTGAGAGCTGTTTGGTCAGGTTTGTTCGGGTTTTTAGTTATAGACTTGCAACTGTATTTATGTTGATTAACACGTCGATTGAGATATTGTTCCGATGTACCAAATATGATTTTTCACAACTATCTACAAACGGTATTTCGTAAACTACACTCCCCATCAAAATTGTTGCAACACCTATAATTCTCGAAATTTACTTGGTTTTAACCTTAACTCCTATTTTGTTTATACTTATATTAATATTATTTATAAAATGTGAAACATTAAGGATTAGACACACCATTGTTATTCACTGATTAACAACAAACGATGGAATTTTAGTTTCATTTGCTTCGTTATTTTCTTCAAAATCTTTTTACAAGTAAGCCAAGACTAGTGGCTGCATTCATTCAAACCAGAGGGTAATACGTCTCATTAAATGTAAACTAAAAATGTAAATTGTAATTTAAAAGTTAAAATTGCAAAAAAGGTAAATTTTAAAAAGTAAGTTTTCTAAATTTTTTTGTTTATTGGAAGAAATATTGTTATTATTTTAATAAAATTTGTTTATGTCCAGTTTAAGAATGTTTATTATAGACTTCAGAACCTTTCGTTGTTATAAAAAAACAAACGTTTTTGTAAAATTCAAATATTTCAAAGTGTTGCCATACGTTTGACTGGGAGTTTCTGTATCTTTGGTGAATAATATATGTATGGTGGACGTATTTTTAAATGTGACAGTGTAGTCAGTTTTATGATTATTTGTGAGTGTTTTTCTCAGTTTTATTTGTTTTAGTAAATTGCAAATGAGTTTGAACCTCAAGAACCTTATTAAACATCGGTCTTTCTTAGATCTTTCGAAGATGAAACACCTTTTTATTTTTAACATATAAATTAAACATTTCACAATTTTAATTTAACTACCAACAATTTAACAATTCATTATATGAATTGCTTATTTTCCAGGTTGCTGGTTCGAGTACATTAGACAATCTGGGGTCGGCAGCATCAATCCATAATAACCATCCAATTCAACAATCGATCACTCAGAATCTTTCATTTTTAAGTACGACAGCTCAAAGAGTACTAGGAAGATGGCTGTTTCCAAATTCCTTGGCAGAAGATAATAAATCTGAAAATAAGAACTAATATTTACCAAGTTAATAAAAATTAGTAGTAGCATACCTTTTTTTTCATACTTTTTTTTGTTATTCTTACTATTATTTGTTAATCTTGTTTGTTGAGTATTTTTTTCTATATGTGTATACAGGATCCTATAACATGCTAATCCTATAAAAAATATGATTATTTAGAGCAATATACATTTAACCTTATCGTAACTGAATGATTTTGGACCATCATTGATGATGGTTCTTTTCATCATCTCTTGTGTCCGACAACTTTTACTCATGTAATCATGCTGTTCTCCTGATGTTTCGAACAATAACAAGTAATAAATGTTAAATATATTTCTATTGAATAATTATATTTCTATAATTTTTGTTCGTGGTTTTATGATGATCAAGGATGTAAAACATTTCCAATGCCTCTTGTGTTATAACAATTTATATCAATTAGACTTGCGCATGTGCTAGTTTATTTAAGTCAAAATAAAAAAGGAAAGCCAGTTAGAGCCCTTATTGCAACACTTTCGTATTTTGGTTGAAAAACAAATTTTCCTTTTGCAAATTGAAACAGTGCAAAGGAAAAATAAAATGATGGCTAGGATTCTAGTGTTAATGGTCATTTGTTATGAAGATCCCGATTCAAAAGAAATTTATGGATTTAAATACCTGGTACAAGCAAATGGAAAAGGTACTCTTGCAAGGGATATAGTTGAAGATTTCCCAGCTGCGGATGAGAAATATGAAAGTGTAATTTCTTGTTTGAGATCTCGGTTTGGGAGAATGATTTGTAGTAATTCCTATATTACATTACAGAACTTTTGAGAATGATAACAAAAAATGTTAGAGTAGAAAATAATAAAAAAAGTATTATTCATCTAAATGATCAACATGAATCTCATTGGTGAGAGAAAGGCTAGGTTGAATACTGCATGAGTAGATGATAAGAACATGGTTAAGAAATATTTAATAAAATCGAAGAGTACCATCTTAATAGTTGTAAGGACTGTATCTTCTGTAAAGACATCGCAGTGTCTTCAACTTCTTGTTTAAGTTTACAAAAACGCAGTATTTTTTTTTTCTCTTCCTCCTTTTCTTCACTTCTCAACAAAATTATACAATGAGATATTATCATATGGTAATCTCTAGTAAAATCAAGAGGAGTGGCTCTCTGCAGTCCAACAAAATCAAAAACCAGATCTGAAAGAGCTACACTCCCTGAAACACCTAAACCTGATGATGGTAATGAAAAGCTACCCGGGGATTCTTTACATGGGATTGAAGATGAATCACCATTCTTTTCACTAAATTGATAAGACTCACTAAGAAAAAAAAAGTGTCGGCCGTCAGTGGGACCGCTGGTAGCTACGCTTCTACCAGCGGTACCACTTCCTTGCAAAAGGATTGGAACAAAATTAAGAAACTCTTACATACGAGCTTAAGACTTATTCTGAGGCTTCCAGTCCAATTTTAGAATGAAATCATAAATTATAAAATTAAATGCCTTTTAAATTTAGATATTTTACTATTTTAATACACTGATATACTTTGTGTCTCAAGGTTTTTCAAACTACAAGTTGGTTTGATGATATAGGGAGGTTTTTTAATTATAAAAATTCACAAAAATATTTATTGAAATTAATGGGTACATAAAACATATTAAAGATATTTTCACAGCAGTATAAATCACAGAATAACTTCATTGAAGTTAAAAATAATAAAATCTCTTTTTCACTTATTATTTTACAGCTATTTAAAATTATAATCTCCTTAGTTCAGCTATTATTTCTTTATGCTCAAATTTAGTTGCTAAATCGATGGCTCTGTACCCAAGGAAGTCAATTTTGTTTTGGTCTACACTTTTATGCATAAGATATTTTACTGTCAGTAGCTGGCCATGAAGACAAGCCTAAAAAAAAAAGATAAAACTATTACAAATACATATTTTACGAACTTAAATGAAATATATATATATATATATATATATATATATATATATATATATATATATATATATATATATATATATACTATAAAAAATCTGGGTCCTGGTAACCAAATTTTTAGTAACAATACTGATACAATTTACTATAATGTGAATTTCTATAATTTACTTATGAAAGGTTAATGAAAATGTCAGTTTGTAATGTCATTATAAATGGCGGAAAGTCTATATCAATTAGAAAACGCTCTAGAAGTCTTAAATGAAATAGCAGCATTTAAAGTACCCAGGAAAGATCTAAAATATAAGTTGATTCTTTTAATAGACGAAATCAGACAAACTGTGCACAACACTTCGGATTTTTAAGGAAGTCAGAACGCTCAACGTTAAGGTAACCTAAACCGTTCTTATTCTGAAACTGTAGTACCTCGTTCCAAACGAAAATCTACAGCTTCCTATAAACTAGTACTAAAAAGTAAGTGTAATCAAAACGCAGATGACGTCAAGAAGCAGTTCAAAGAAATAATAGGACCCAAGTATACCAAGTAAAATTGTTATTAACAAAATAACCTCAAAAAAAGATTAAGTAATAGTTGAAACTAATTCTGAAGATGGAAGAGGAATAATCTCTAGAAAAATTGAAGAAAATAACGATTTCTTTATAAAATCGTCGAAAAGGAGGAAGTCAAGGCTTATTTTTAAAGACGTCGATGAAGACTTAACAATGGAAAACATAGTAGAACATATTGTAGAGCAAAATTATGGATTGCAAATTGAGAGTAATCCCTTACGACCGGTTATCTTCCTGAAAAATGCAAGATCCAAAAGGACACATGCTGTAATCGAAAAAGACGGAATTACTACGATCAAATTGCTCAACAATAGGACAATTTTAGATTACACCAAACATTGGGCCGATGACTACCTGAGGATCAGAAGATGCACTAAGTGCTGGAAGTTCCATCACTCCAAGGAGCGGTGCCAGGGTCAAACAGCATGTCCTCAATGCTCAGGTAATCACTTCATTAAGGATTGTAACCAACAGAGTAAAAAATGTCTTAACTGTTCTACCTATAACCGACATATTTAACTGGATATTTAATATTTAATATTAAATATTATTAAAAATATTAACTATTGGATAATATAAATTTTAATATTTAAAATGGACACCAACCATTCAGCTTTTAACAAAAAGTGTCCCTCATACATTAGAGAATTAAACAAACTCACAGACTACTAAATTAAAAAACTACAGACTTACTACATTTCATCATTCATTCATACTCGTATATGGACTTAAAAATACTACAGATAAACATACATCATTATAAAATTTGTACAGATTAAATAAGTCACTTTATTCAAGTCAAAAATATTGATATAACCCTCATACAAGAACCTTATACTAGAAACAACAATATTACAGGTTATAATTATCAAATTCAGATCAACCAAACATGTGTTTCCAAACCAAGAGCTGCTATATTAATAAACAATAAATACATCGGTGCAATCTTACACAACACGGCGACCAAGACTTTTTCACAGTTTTAATTACTATTAAACAAAACAAATTCTTATTTATCAGTGCTTATTTCGATGAAACCTTAGACATTGACAACGATCTCGCCAAACTTGTGCCTATTATAAATTATTATAGCAACCACTACCTGTGAAACAACAACAAAATTAATCCCAGAGGTCGAAGTTTGGAATCATTTATCACTACCCAAAATTTGAGCTTCATCAATAAACCTTCTGAACTGACAACATTTTACGGTTCTAGAGGAGAGAGTAACATTACTTGACTATTTGCAATAACAAAACGACAATATTACTTAAGAATTGGACGATATTAAATTACTGTAATTTCTCGGATCACAATTCTATTTATTACGAAATTACCTGGTAAAATAACGGACAACACCAAAATTCTAACTGCTTACATAGGCAACACTATATAACCAAAAACATGAACTCGGATAATTTTGAGAAAAATTTGACATTCAAACTTATAAAACAATTTAAGATACTCGAAAAGGGCTCTAATACACTAGATACAGAATCAGAAATCGTTAACACCATCAATAATTACGAAATCAACAGAATTATAGATATCTTCAACAAAGCTATTACTAAAACTTGCAACATGACGTTCAAATTGACTAACTCTAAAAAATCAGACCTCATAGAACAGTACCTTGGTGAAATGATAAACTAACTGAACTAAGGAAACAAACTAATAGACTTATGAAAGCTTATCAAAAAACGACTACTAGCCAAGACCTGAAAACCCAAAAAAAAACAAGAATATTTGGCAGTTGTTGTCTAGACTTCGGCTAGGACGGTCGCAGAGAATTATCCACTCCAGCAGATAAGATTGTTTTTTTCTTTCTTTATTTTTTTTATGGTTATATTATTCTTCAAGATATTTTATTATTTACTTTCATACGTATAATGTTTTTGTTTTTGTTTTTTATATTTCAGAAGTGAAAAATTTTATTTTTGAATAAGGTATCTTTAATTTTATTTAGGTTTTTTTTTTTTTTTTTTTTTTTTTTTTTTTTTTTGTTCTTTTTGTTATTAAAACAATTTATTTATTTTATTCTACTTCTTTTTTTCTTTTGGCTATTAAGGAGCATTTAAGTTAAATTATGGGAGAGCCTCCTCGCCCTCCCGATTTATCGAGTCCAAAGACAAAAAAAAGAAAGTGGGCTCGGGGCCGAATTGAATTTCCCCCTGACAAAATCTTTCCCCAAAATATAGATAAATATTTTCCAACATATTTAGTAGCAAAAAGAACAGATGAGGAAGACGTTAGAAAAACATCACTCTTCTTTATCCAGAAATTAATTTTCAATCTGGTAGGAGATGTTAAAAATGTAAAAAAATTGAAAGATGGATCTCTTTTAATCGAAACTTTAAATAATAACCAATCAAACAAGCTCTTATCTTGTAAAGACTTCGGGGGTCAATATCCGGTAGAGATAATGCCACACAACACATTAAATTACAGTAATGGCGTAACACGGTGTTATGACTTTCAATATATGGAAATTGAGGAAATTAAAAAAGAACTAACCACAATTATTAAAGATATAGTTCGAATTAAATCAAAAAGTAAGGGAAATGAAATACTAACCCATAATTATATCATTACCTTTCCCACCCCTAAACCACCCGAAACTTTAAACATAGGATATGAAACGGTTCGAGTTCAGCCCTACATTCCGAATCCCTTAAGATGTTTTAACTGCCTGGGTTTTTCTCACCAAACTATTCACTGCAAAAAAGAGTCAGTATGCGTACAAAGTGCTCAGCCACGAGATGGTGAAAATATAAAATGTAATCAGCCAGCCAAATGTATGAACTGTAATGGTGCCCATAATGCACTTAACCGTTCCTGTCCTGTTTTTGTCTTACAAAAGGAAATAAAGGCTATTCAAGGGAATAACAAAGTATCACTAAACGATGCCAAAAGAATTTATAAAGAAAAAAATCCAGTTCACTTTAATGCAACATTTGCAGAAATTACAAAAAATAAAGAAAAGAAAGTAGAAAAAAAAAGATGTTGCCATTCAGGCCGATATAATATATTATTTTTCTAATAATTCCAATACAATCGAGATTAATAAACCTAGCGAGGCTACAGATAATAATAAATCAATAAACCAAATAAAAACATTAAGTTGTACTCAAAGCACATCGATGCTTTTGGACCAAGCTCATTTTAGGTCTACAGCCCCTATCCCCTCCCCCCCCACCTATCCCCTCCCCACCCCCCCCCTCCTATCCCTATTCCTGCCCCCACCCTTCCTCTTCCTACTAATCCAGTCCGAGTTACAAGAAGTCAAAGTGGGAATATCGTAGTGCCGTCACAACCAGAGCCCGGTACTTCTTCGATTTCAACCTCTACTGAACATAGAGACGAATTAGCCTCTGTTCATGTAGATGATTCGCCTATGTCTATTCATGACACGGGCCAAATATTCGAAGAACGAGAGTTCACTAGAGTAACTCACAAAAAAAAATATTAAAAAAGAAAAACTGAAAGATAATTCTAAAACCGCTCTCTCTAAGAATGATAACTCCCAACAGGAAAAACAATAATATTGTATTAATTAATAGTTATTATATCAGTTACTCACTTAATAAATATATATATAACAAAAATATATATCTTAAAATTAAAAATAATAGCTGCTTTATAACATTTCAAATGCATAATATCCCAAACGTCATGTTATTGAAGTTAATAACAATAACAATAATAAGATCACTGCTTGCGGATATCCAAACATCTGTTTACCATTGCCTTCATTTATTACCATAAACAATAACGAATCATTAACACCAGTCTTTTTAAACGACTATTCACTTACCACAATTTTCGTCCTTTAAATATATCCTCTACCATATATGGTAAATGTATTGAGTATATATTATAATATATACTCAATACATTTATAAATCTCTGTTTTATGTAAATACTATGAGTGACTTTTCCTTTATTCTCATTAAATATATCTCATATATCTACAATTCTCCACTGCTCTTGTATTACGAATATATTCTCATAATAAATATTTTATATATTTATAAATCTTTGTTTCACGTACATATTATGTGTGACTCTCCCTTCTTTCTTATTAAATATATTTTATATATTTTACAATATACCATTGCCTCCGTATTACGAACGTATTCTTATATATTTTATGCATATATAAATTTTTGTTTTATGTATTTATTATGAGTGATTCTCCCACTATTCTCATTAAATATTTCATATATTTATAATCATTACGCCAGTCTTTTTAAACGACTATTCACTTACCACAATAAATATATCCTCTACCGCTATCATTAAATATATCTCATATATCTACAATTCTCCACTGCTCTTGTATTACGAATATATTCTCATAATAAATATTTTATATATTTATAAATCTTTGTTTCACGTACATATTATGTGTGACTCTCCCTTCTTTCTTATTAAATATATTTTATATATTTACAATATACCATTGCCTCCGTATTACGAACGTATTCTTACCATATATATTTTATGCATATATAAATTTTTGTTTTATGTATTTATTATGAGTGATTCTCCCACTATTCTCATTAAATATATTTCATATATTTATAATATACCGCTATCCCCGTATTACGAACATAACATCATACTATATATTTTATGCATTTATAAATCTTTGTTCTACGTACATATTATGCGTGACTTTTCTTTTTTTCTTACTAAATATATTTTATATATTTATAACATACCACCGCCTCCGTATTACGAACATATTCATACAATTTATACAGCATGCATTTATGAAATACCATTGTCATTGTCATTTACTCCTTATTACCTCTCCTTTCAAAAACAAAAGGAGAAAACTCAACTGGTAAAAGTAGAAATTCTGCAAATAAATAAGCAATGTATATGTATATATATATATAAATATGTATTTTATTATTTTTGTTTTAAATGTATTCCTTTTATCTTCGCGTGTTGCTATTTTATTATCCTATCTTTCTTTCTCTCCTTTTGTTATGTTACATATTATTTCTTTTTTATCTCGCATTAGATATTCAAATAGTACTGTCAGCTTTTTACTAAAATATTATATCCATTACATAATTATCATGATATTTCTTATTCTATTCTGGAATTGTTGTCTTTCTTATTTAATACTATACACGTATGTTGTTACTTCAATGGAATTGCAACGAATTGAAGACTCACTTTAATGATTTAAAAATTTTGATAAGAAATGTGTAGCCCTTCTGTATAGCCCTCCAGGAAACTAATCTTTTAAATAGTGAAAATAGAACATTAAACAATTTTAAAATTTATAGAAAAGATAGCCCTAATCCGAATTATGGCCACCGTGGTGTTCTTGCTATTCAGGAATCAGTACATTCGGAGCCGATTTCAATAGATACCCATCTCCAAGTTGTAGCTGCTAAGATACACCTAAATTTCACATTTTCTGTTTGTAATGTATACTTGCCACAAGATCGTACTATAGAAACCCAACATTTATTAGATTGCCACGTCCTGTCCTCTTTATAGGTGATCTCAATGGTCATAGTCCGTTATGGGGATCCCGAGATTTAAACATGCGTGGAAAAATAATAGAACATTTTATTGAATTTTCTGACTTACTTCTACTAAATACAACACAACCTACCTTCCTCAGTTCCAGTTACGGGACATTTTCTGCTCTCGACCTATCTCTTTGCAGCCCTACACTCTACAATAATCTAGACTGGACTGTACTTCCCGATTAACATAGAAGTGACCACTTCCCAATTCTTATAAAATTCCTCGCATTAAACCCAATATACCAAGTAATACCCTGATATATTCTAGACAAAGCTGACTGGCTTCAATTTACCTCTTTAGCTACTCCACCCCAAAACAGTCCATCTGTTTTGAGTATCGAAGAGGGATGTCTAGCAATAACCAGCATTATCATCCAAGCAGCACAAGCAGCGATACCGATGTCGTCCGGTCACTCAAGGAGAGAGGATACTCCAAGTAAGAGCGTGTAATTGTAAGTTAATTACCCTGAGCGGCCCCTGTAGAGTAGAGGGTGAGATATAGGTACAATTAGACAGGTGGGGGAAAGCTGGGAAAGAACTTACGGTATACGTGGACATACCTCGGGAATACGGGGGAATTATTGGATGCGACCTTTTGGGGAGAATTGGGACCCGAATAAAAGGTGTGGTGACGATTGGGAGGTCTGGATCGGAGAGGAACTATGAGGGCGAGAGGGGTCGAGAAGTGAAGCACACTATGGTCGGGGTAATCAATCCGAAGGACGACTGGCGGCAGGCACTCAAGGGAGAGTATTCGGACATTTTCTTCCAAGGAAGGGGAAATACTCAGTGTAACGGGGGAAAACGTACATGAAATAATGTTAAAGCATGACCGTGTGACGTACGTGAAAGAAAAGAGATGCCCCCAGGCGCTGAGAGAGCACATTAGGAGAGAGTTGAAGGGTTTGAAGAGACAAGGAATTATAGTAGACAGTACGGTCCTATATAATAGTTGCCTATGGGTGGTTAAGAAGAAGGGCGAAGACGGAGCAACTCGGGAAAAGTAAAGCGTAGTGGTAGACTTCCGGAAGTTGAATAAAAACACGGTGGATGAAAAGTATCCCATACCACGGTTTGAGAATAACATTTTGGATCGGTTGGGAGGGACAACGTTCACTTTGAAAGGGGCCACTACGAGTTCACGCGCATGCCCTTCGGTCTAAAAGAACCCCCTTAATAACATTTCAAAGACTCATGGACGAGTTCCTGAGAAGGTTGGACGAGGCGGTTAGTCAAATCTACAAGGACGACTTACTGATAATTAGTAAAGATGAAACCGGACATGTACAGGACCTAAGACGAGTATTTGAAAGATTAAGACAATTTGGGTTGAAGTTGTCAGGAGAGAATTCGATTCTGGGGCAAGACCGTATCAATTTCTTGGGACACACCATTTCGAGAGAGGGGGTAAGGCCTGACATTTGGAAAGTGGAAGCAATTAGAAAGATGGCCATCCCGACGGACGTTAAGGGCATTCGGAGACTTTTAGGGACTTAACTACTCTAAACGATTCGTACCCGAAATGGCAAGGCACTTGGTCCTCTTGAATGATTTGTTGAAGAAAGGGCGGAGGATAATAATCACACCGGAAATTAAACAGAACATTCGAATGTGTATGGACAGACTCCATAGAGAACCAATACTATCTTTCCCGGATTTTTCCAAGATGTTCACCATCACGACAGCGGGTATGCACTTGGGGGCCGTACTATCCCAAGAAGGAGACAAAGGGGAACAACTCGTAGCATATGCCAGCAGGTGGCTCACAGAGACGGAGGCGCGGTATAGTGCTTTGGAGAGGGAGTTATTAGGGTTGGTATGAGCCATTGAGCACTTCAGACCGTACGTGGTTGGACGAAAGTTTAAGGTATATACGGACCATCGTCCCCTAATGTGGGTGGGAAAGTTGAAGGAGTCTTCGGCGCGCGTTACACGTTGGAAAGAGTTCTTGAACCAGTATAATATGGAGGTGGTATACAAACCGGGAAGAGAGAATATCGTAGCCGATTGGTTGTACCGAGCCTTACAGGTGAATGCGATAGACCCGGAAGCTGGGGAACATTCGGGAGGAATCCAACGGTTTATTCGGGAGTGAACACCGGAAGGAGAGGGGGAGCAAGATTCGGAAGCAACGGGAGTGGAGAGGGAAGTAGTACAGGAGGATGGTTCGGAGGGGGAAAGATCGGAGGAAATAAAGGTCATTATCAACGACAAACACAGACATATAATTTGGAAAACGAGTACGACAGGACTGACAAAGGCAGAATATTCAAGGTATGGAAAATTCCGTATAACTACTGTTCGATCACAGGCAGGAGTGGGGGAGGAAACGATCAGGAACATTCTGAGGGAGGAATCCCGACCGGGAGAAATTTTTTATTTATATGTCGGTAATGCAGTTGTTTAGGACAAAATAAAACGGTTGTAGAGAACAGAAAGGATAGGGTTGGATCGGACATTTATCCGGTGTAAGCTGATGGTAGAAACGGTGAAGGAGGCAGATCGGCAGAAGGAGGTCACGATTACGTATCATGAGGATAAGACAAATCACCGGGGAGTGCAGGAGACCTTGCAGGCTCTAAAGCGAAGGTACTTATGGGTGAAAATGCCGGAAACCATTGAAGAGGTGATCCGATCGTGCAAAATTTGCAACACAACAAAGTATGACCGACACCCTCCAACCGGAAGACAGGAAGAGACGGAGATACCCTTAGGACCACTGTCAGACTTACAAATAGACTCGTTTACAGTTTACATGATAAGGGTATAAATAAATGGATAACTGTCATAGACATCTTTAGTAAAATAATGATGGTATACCCAGTGAAAGAAAGGTAAGCCGAGACGGTACTAATGGTCCTCCGAATTTGGTTCCAGTTTTATGGAGTACCGGAGAGGATAACTTCGGACGGGGGTAGGGAATTCGATAATGCTCGGCTCAGGACGGAGATGCGAGGACTGGGAGCGGCATGACACGAATACTCCAGTATACCCGGAAGGCCGGGGGGGGGGGGGCCGTTGAACGCTTACATAGCACGCTAGGTGACCAACTTCACGTCTTTTATGCGGAAATGGGTTTAAAGGCGGGAATGGAAATGCCTAAAGCAAACGTAGCGTACAGCCACTCAATCCACGCGGCGACAGGATTTTCACCGTTCGAAATGCTATTCGGTCTTCGCGAATGTAGGGGGGATAGCCGAGGTGCAGTAGTTGATAAGGAATTCGCGGCGACGTTGGTGGCGAATAGAGTGGAACTCGGGGACAGATGGGAGAAAGCGCAGAAGAGTAGAAGGGTGAACCGCGAGAATATTGAAGTGCATGATGGGATGGAGAAGTTCGCAATTTGGACCATTGTGTACCGGAAGGTAGTGTCGTAGTTTTTTATCGTTTTTCGTTGATTTTCGTTATTTCTCGTGTTTCATTTTTCGAGTTTGTTGGCATCATTTGTTTTGTTCGTTTTTTATATTCTTGTTTAACCGTTTTCGTTAGAATGATTTGGAGGGGCATCCTGTTTTCTAGGCAAAATGACTTATGTAAATAGTAATGATGTAAATAATTAGAAGAAGTATAATAGTTTTTGTGTTTTGGTCTCTTTTTATTTTCTTACTGAGTTAGTACTAATAAAAGTGGTGTATAATTTTTGAGTGATGCATAGTTTTATTTTATTTTTATTTTTATTTGTAACATTGATTCTTGTATGTTTTAATATGTTGTAAGTTTGGCCTGTGTTAAGAGTTTACGAGGATTATTCGTAAACGGGTGAGGGGGAGTTAAGGTGTATAGGGGAATAATATTAATCCCTAAACTTAATCCCTAACAACCACCGATTGTGTATAAAGAGGACTGCAGAACATAGTCCCAGTCAAATAAGTTTTAGTCAAATAAGTATTTTTTTTTTTTATATATGTAGCGGATATATTCTTTTTATATGACACAAAAGGACAAATAATAAATCATGCAATTTAAAGTAAAAAAAAAAAATTATCAAACAAAAAAGTAAACATTTATTTATTTTATGATAAAAAATAAAACCTCTAAACTTCGCTTACAATAAGCAAGAAACACACAATTCATGGTCTTTAATATCGTCCTGTTCTGCGCACGCGCCCGAATTGTAAGGTTGCACGTTAGATCTGTCTGTGAAAAGTGTTCTTCTAGCTAGTATTCTAGATTAAAACATCATGTGAAAAACATTGTGAGCAAATTATTAGAAACTTTGATTATTACAGCTTACTAAACGTGAGTAAACACCTTGTTTATAAACTATAAAACAGACCACTGTCTTTACGAATTGCATGAGACTGGCGTGTACTGTGGCCATCTTATCTACTAGCAGTATGAGGGAGGTGCTACTGGCGCTTTTCTCAGATTATTACGTATTCCCATACGTAAACCTTATATATTTATATTTTTTTTTTTTTTTTTTTTTTTTTTTTTTTTTTACTTTTTCTCTTCAAAATATTTATATGAGCGTTACATTAGCATGCGATATTTTCACATGGTAATGTCCAGCAAAAAGACTAACACTAAGAGATCAAGAAGCTTAGGAAATACACCAAGGAACTCCCCAGTAAAACAAAAGTCAAAACGCTCCAATAGAATCACTCCTCCCGTCACACCAGAGAACTCAATAGATATGGAATCTCTTCCAGGTCCTTCAACCCAAGTATTTACCGACGAGTCACCATTCTTCACACCAAACCCATATCAAGTTTTATCTAACAGTACAGAAACAATAGAAACTAATAGCACCCCAAAAGTAATTAAGCCCCCGCCCACCTTTGTGAGAAATATAAAAAACATTCAGCTCCTATGTGAGCAATTAAATCAAATAATAGGCTCCGGTAAATTTACATTCCATAATCGGACAAATGATACTAAGATTATCCCAAACTCGCCAGAAATTTAAAGGAAAATGGTGAAGTATCTGTCTGATACCAAGGCGGATTTTCACACATACCAGTTACAACAGGAGAGATCACTTAGAGAAGTAATTCGCCATTTACATGCATCAACACCAGGCAATGTCATCGAAGAAGAAGTGACTGCTATGGGATTTAAGGTCAAGCAGGTTATAAATGTCCAAAGAGACAATAAAGATCAATTTATAATCAGCAAAATAGCCTCTATTTTTCGTCGACCTCGAGCGAACACCGGGGATAGAAGAAATCTACAACGTTAACAGACTGTACTACACCAGTATAGCAGTCGAAAAACCATACCCGAAGCGAGAAATTGTTCAATGCCATAACTGCCAGACATATGGCCACACAAGACGCTATTGCCATCATTTACCACGTTGTGTTAAGTTTGGTGAGCAACATAAATCAGAAGAATGCAGCAAATCCCGACAAACTCCTGCAGTTTGTGCATTTTGCCACCAAGGGCACCCAGCAAATTACCTACAAAACCTTGAAATCAAGAATGCAGACAACCGCTAGAAGAGAAGAGCCGTCCATACCAACAAGACAACCATCCAAAACAGTCAATGGAGCAGTAACCTTCTCTGAAATGTTAAGAGGCTCAGAACCAACTTCACATCCTAAGGCCCAGCAGCAGCCTGAACCTGCATCACAAGAACCCCAAATTCCTCATCCTTCCGCCATTCATCCAAAGCTTAATCCTTATAACCCTAATCCTCATCAGATTCCTTACATCCCTCCTCCTCCGAATTCCTCTGACCTCACCAATATACTGTCGTCTTTCCTCTCAGAGTTTAAATCAATAGTTACCCCTCTCATAACCCTACTTTCAACTGCTTTATCACATTTTGTAATCCCACCACCTAGAAATCCTTAAATGTCCTCATTTAAGTCCCTTACGATCCTCTTATGGAACGCAAATGGCGTTCGAAATCACACTAACGAACTAACTACATTATTACAGGACAGACACATCGACGTAGATCTTATTACTGAAACAAGACTAACCAACAAACGTCTATTTAACATACCTCAGTACGAAACATATCGGACTGACCACCCAGATGGAACAGCCCATGCTGGATCCGCAGTCATCATACACCAATCCCTCGCCCACTACCTATTCCCCTTACCAGTCCATGATTTCCTTCAATCCACTGCTGTAAAAATTCAAACTCCTTTCATTCCTATAACTATTGTGTCAGTGTATTCCCCTCCCAACAAATCCATTTCCAAATCCCACTAATCTTCCTTTTTAAATTCAACACTTTATTCTAGGAGCAGACCTAAATGCCAAACACCAGCAATGGGGAGCCAGATCAACCAACTCCCGAGGGCGGACATTGATGTCTGCACTAAATTCTAGTCCTTGCAAAATCCTCTCTCCCGACACTCTCACATATTGGCCTACCGATCCTAATCGTAATCCCGATCTCCTAGACTTTTTTATCCTCAAAGGTCTAGGACCTCTTAATCATTCCATAACTCACCTAGACGACCTATCATCAGACCATAGCCCATTGATATTAAACCTATCCCTATCACCATTTCCTAAATCACCCTTATACTCATTTATCAGTGGCCCAGTCAACTGGAACCTTTTCCAACAAATCCTGGCCGATCAAATAGACCTCAGAGTTTCCTTGAAAACCCGTAAAAACCTGGATGATGCTGTTCCATAAGTGGAGGTACAAGTCAGGTCGGGGGATCCCTCAGATTTGAATATAGTGTAAATAAAGTATGAATGTATTTTACGATTTAATTTAATTTAAATTTTTTATTTTTTACTCTTATTATTGTTTGTATTTTATAACTTGTTACTTATTTTATAGATTATTTATTTTTTATTTTCTTAGCTTCATGTATTGTATAGTTTGAGGTACTTTGTTTATTTTGTTTACTTTCTTCTTATTATTTTATTTTATTTTTTTTATCTATTCTTTGTATTTATTTGTTATTGTACATCGTGTGTGAATGGAACCATTTAGTCATCCATATTACCTATTGCCCACATTGAGGCAGATTGTAATACTTTCTCAATAAAATAAAAATTAAAAAAAATCGAGTGTTTCCTCCTGTAGCTTGAATAACACCCTGCATCCTCGCAGGCATGCTCCTTATAAGATTGGCCACTCGATCTTAAGAAATCTGCTTCCATTGTTCTTCTACGGTAGTACCGACGTCATCAAGGAAGTCGCTATTAACATTGGCGACGTGTGGCTGTGCATTATCATGCATAAACATAAAATGAGGGCCAATGAACGGCGCAAAAGGGACTACATACTCTTCATGGATATCTCTTATACAAGTTTGTGCATTGAGGGATGGCCTTCGGAACACATGGAGGTCTGTGTTCGCTTCTAAACAAATCCCTCCCCACACCATCACCGACACTTCTCCGAACTGTACTGTGCCTGCAACATTGCACTGAGCGTGGCGTTCTCCTCATTTTTTCTAGACTCTAGCTCGACCATCTGAAGCATGTAGCCCAATTCCAGACTCATCTCAAAAGAGAACAGAGGCCTAATCAGCTTCAGTCTAGGCATCATGTTCTCGAGGCAAACGGAGTCGAGCTGCTTTCTGAGCTGCAGTGATGAGAGGGCCGAAAGCAGGAATATCAGAGTGTAGATTCATTTCAGCCAGGTTTCTACTTATTGTATGCACGGAGATATCCACACTTCGAGCAGCACGAAGCCGGTGGCAAGTCATTACCAGATGCTTGGTTCGTTACTCTCGGCAGACATGATCCCGAACTCCTCGAGTACCTGCTAGTCTCCCGGTACCCCGAAAGTATTGGCCGCGGATCGCTGACTTCTTCCGTCTTCAATTAACGCTACGATTTGAGTGACTACCGTGGCATCCAACACCATATTGGATAGAATTGGATTAGCGTGGGACAAAGAAAATTAAAAAAAAAATAGAAAAACTACACACGGGTGATCATTGCACTCTTCTAGAGAACTGAAGACTAACTGGAAATATGTTGATCTGCAAACTTGGGCCCTTCCTTGTTATTTCTAGAGAGGATTACTGTAAAGGATAATTGTAATTTTATCACTTATGTCCTGGCCTATATTTGTGCTGGTTCAATCACAATATTATTCCGTTAGTTAATATTTTTTAATGAAAATCAAGGTACGCCGGTTTTTTTGCACTCGAGCGTATATAAATATATATATATATATATATATATATATATATATATATATATATATATATATATATATATATATATATATAAGAAAGATTCTGAATGAAAGCTACCAAAGTGTATAGATATAGAAAGAACTAGACTGCAATAGTAGGAGGATATCAAGGAGTTTGATGTCTTTTACAAACGATACCACTTATTGAGTTATTTTTATTTTTTATTTTTTTAGTTTTTATTATTTATGATTATATCGTAGTTATAAATCATAATTCATATCTATTCTACAATGAATTTATAAAATATTAAATGTATCTTATTTATATCCAGTAGCAAATCGGACATCTTTGTAGCCAAGATTGAAATCCTTTCTAGCGAAGTACTGTTCTCTATACCCTATATTATTTATTAATTACATAAAATACACGCTAAAAATTTAATTCTCAGAAATAAAACTAAAGCAACTGTAATTATTTAATGAAAACGGAAATAACAAAACAATAAATACAAATGCAAAAACTACTCCAAAGATGAATTTTCAACAGTAATATAAGTTAACAAACTATTAAACTAACATTTTATGTGGTTAACGATAAAATAATATATACTTAATCAGCAAAAATAATATACAGACAGCTATCCAAGGCTGTAGTCTTTAGAAAGTCCCCACAAAATTTTTAACTTTACTCTGTACAAATTTATGAAAGATAATTATTGAAAAGTTAAATCATATAGCTAAAAAATAAAATATAAGTCTGGTCAATAATTTAACTATTAAGATATGATAAACTATATTTTTTTAAATAATATATTTTTACCTCATGGAGAGGAGTTCTTTCATCCATATTAGTAACATTGGGATCAGCTCCAGCTAGAGTATATGATTTCAGCCTATTAACTAATCCCTGTGCTGCAATTCTAAAAATGATTATGGTGCTCATAAATATTTTTTGAAATAAATATTGAATAAAATTCTAAAATATTATGTAATAACAAATAAAAAATAATAGTGTTTAAAAAATGCTTGCCCATACACACAGTAATATTTCTAAACACAGAAACACATATATGTATTCATATAGTAAAAGTATATATAAAAGTAATACATAGAAGTTTTTTTATTCACATCAAAGAAATAACCAGTACCTACATAAATAAAGTATATAAACGGTATCTAGTTTTTACTTCATTATTGTGAATTTAACCAACTTTTTATCAATACCTTTTTAGAGCAACAAGTTTGAAGAAATGTTTTTAGTTTTTATTTTGATGATGTACTCATCTGCATGGGGTCTAATTATTTTATTGGTAGAATTCTAAAAAGTATTGATTTTTTGATCAATAGGATATGCGGAATGTAGTCCAATAAGTCAGTAGTTCTCTATAATCATAACAGTGCTCCTAATTCCTGTTTTATTATACAGGGTGTATCGCAAGCAGATAGCAATACCCAAAATGGAGAAACTAGATCAAAAATGCAGTTTAACACCGCCAACAGCATGTTTCTATCTCATTCCGTTCCAAACGTTATTTCGAGAAAACCGTGGTTTTTCTTAGGAAAATCTCAATTTTCTCTGCATTCACACATTTTTCTTCAACGTTCCATTACAGTTTTGAAATCAGCATTAAATTTTCTCTAAGTCTTATACACTTTCAATGTTCAAAAGTATCTTCTTAAACACCAATAAAAGATCGAGAAATAAAAGTTTTTAAAAAGTTTTTTGTTGGCGACAAATTTTCGAGGATCACTTCAAGATCTTCCAAAAAAAAAAAAAATACAAGCTGCCGAATCACACAAAAGTTGTAAAATTTAATAACCTTTCCAACGGTGTAATCAGAACTGCAATTATCTCTCAATTTCGTACTGCAATTGGAATGGAAAGGAAAAAAACTGATGCCATGGTTATTTTGTATGATCTTATCTAAAATTCATTTAATTTATTTTTTATGAAAATTACAAAGAAAAATTAAATTAATTCTTACATCAAAGTTAAATAGTAAAGAAAATGTCTGAAAATTATAAATGTTGCTGTAACTGGCCTCCTCTTTGCAGTACACACTGACAACATCTGTTCAACACCGCTGATGTAGCCCTTCGAATCTCATCATGATTAGCTCTCATTCGATCAGGTGGTTAATGTCCTCAATGGGTACTCTGTACACTTCCGATTGAAGCCTACCCCAAATATAAAAATCAAGTGGCGTGAAATCAGAGCTTTGGATCGGCCAATGCACAGGTCCATATCTACCAATCCATCTTCCTGGTTAATGATGATTGAGCCAATTCGTTGTAGCTCGTCCATAATGTGCTGGACACCCGTCCATTTGCTACCATAGCGGTATTGCTTCGAGCTGTGCCGTACTTATATCACCCTGAAGAAGATCATAAAAAGCTTTTGAATTCAACCGACTATGGGCTGTGTCATATGCTGCCCACAAACTCCTAACCACACGTTCATACTGAACTGATGTTGAAAGTGGTACTTCCTAGAGCCATGTGGATTATGATGAGACCAGAGGTGAGAGTTGCGCCAGTTGAAAATTCCCGCACATGTGAATGTTGCCTCATCTGTCCAAATTATGCGATCAGGGAAGTTACGCCTCTCGTGGCACTGTTGAATATACCATCGCCCAAACACCATCCGTAGCTCCATATTACGGAGTAGTAACTTCTGGAAAGTAGTCAGGTGATAATGATATCCATTGTCTTCCTTGATAGCTCTGAAGACTGTTAAGTGAGATATTACCAGTTGATTTGAAGCGCGACGGGTACTTGTTGATTGATGTATTATTATCAAAAATATTCAAATGTTGTTAACCTCCCTGCGAGCTCAGCCTGCTAATATAATAGGTTGTCTTAGAACAGAGCCTGTTTCTCTCATGATGGAATAGGCATTTTCAATAATCCTTCGGTCTGGATATCTTTGCCGATTAGGGAACATATTGCGATATTCTTCTTGAGCTCGAAGGCCGTTGCCTCTTGCAGCCCCATACGCGAAAATCTTATCAACGTACTCTTCAGCTGTGCATAAATTTGGCATTCTACTTCTTGAACTATAAACGAATTTAATACTTTGAATATTAGCACGATACTGACAATTATTATTATTTAGAACGCGAAGTAAGCAGATGAAGAATGAGGGAGATGAGGTAAGCAAACCGTAATGCGGACATAATCTATAAGAAGTAAACAAGAACTTACCTCATATCAGACGTTCCTTACGTTCTTTTAGGTTTCAACTCACCCCTAGTAGGTTTCTTTGTAATTTAAATACAAAATAAATTAAATGAATTTGAGATAAGATCATACGAAATAACCATGACACCAGTTTTTTTTGTCCTTTCTATTCCAATTGCAGTACGAAATTGAGAGATAATGGCAGTTCTGATTACACCGAAAGGTTATTAAATTTTAAAGCTTTTGTGTGATTCGGCAGCTTGTGTAGTATTTTTTTTTTTTGGAAGCGTAGTGATCCTCAAAAATTTGTCACCAACTACACTTTTATTTCTCGATCTTTTATTGCAGTATAAGAAGATACTTGTAAACATTGAAAGTGCATAAGACTTAATTTAATGCTGATTTCAAAACTGTGATGGAACGTTGAAGAAAAATGTGTGAATGCAGAGATAATTGAGGTTTTCCTACGAAAACCACGCTTTTCTCGAAATAACGTTTGGAACGGAATGAGATAGAAACATGCGGTAGGCGGTTTTTAACTACATTTTTTATCTAGTTTCTCCATCTTGCGTATTGTCATCTACTTGCGATAAACCCTGTATTTTGCATTGTAAAATTTATGTTTTGGGATAATACTTAAATTGATTAAGAGCGGAATAAATATCTTTTGTTTTATTCATCATGAAAATATTGATATGGCTTTTAAGATTTTATATTGGTTTTATCATCATAATTTGGTGAATTATTGAATAATTATTGTGGTTCATGAAAAAATTAATTTTAAAAGAAAAAAAATCTGATGGATCACATACTGGCAATTAGTATTTATTAAGTATATGAATGAAGAACCAATGTCATGTTATTTCCTGTATAGAACCAATGCCAAGAATCTAGATTTGCTTGCTCTTTATTTATTACCTACCGACACAAAACATTTCCTAGGTCCCTTGGGTCCATGTTAAGTTGAGCACCACTAAGTTTCATCAATCTTATAACTTCTTTATGGTCATTACGAACTGCTTCGATAAGAGGAACAGATCCAAACCTGAAAACAATAAACTTTAAATTCCATAATTGACTAGTTCCTGTTTGTTTTCCTATTTGAATTCTTTCAGTTTATAAATATTGTTGTGATATTTAATTGTTTTTTTTTAATAACAATTTATTGAAATTTACAACTGTACAAAATTTATACATCAAGTAAATGTGGTGTTAACTATTAGGATAACGTGACAAAACATGAAAAGTACTACCCATCAGTAGCACTTTAATAAAAATTCTACACTAGAAAGTCTCTGGGCCATCTTCTTTTCAGATGCCTCAGAGGATTATCAGGAATAGTGGGGAAGCAAGTTGAGAAATTAGGGGATTTGAGTGGTTATGGAGCTTACTATGAAAGGATAGATATCTGGTTTGGGCTAAATCTGCAACATATGGAACATTAAGATCTTTATGGATAAGTTTATTGGTGACAAAGTAAGGTGCATTGAGGATTTTTCGAAGGATTTTGGATTGTAAGGATTGGATACGAGATGAATTGGATGGTTTAGTGGAGCCCTAAAGCTCAACTCCGTCCGTCCAGATAGGTCTAATCACAGTCATGTATATTAGTCTTTTGTAATTAATTGGGAGCTTTGAACGTTTGTCTAATAAATGTTGAAGTAATCTTTAACGACGGGCAGTTTCTTGTCTTTTTAGTCTTGTATGTGGATTCCAAGTAAGACGTTTGTCCAAGTGGAGTCCAAGGTAGCGGATCTGTTCAACAGGGATTAGTGGAATATCATTAAAAGATACTGTAGGACAGGAAGTCGTGGGCTTACGACGAAGGGTAAAGGTTATTTGGTGAGATTTTTATCGGATTTATATTGATTATCCTTTTTTGACACTATTCTTGAAGGGTTGGGATATGGGATTGGAGTGTTTGGGAGGCAATTTAAGGATCATTGTTTACTGATAACAAACATGTGTCAGCGTAAGTGGTGAGGACATTGGTAGGATGAGTTGGAAATATTTAATTTAGATTTGAATATGGTTGCAATTGGTGGGAAGAATATGGTGAAAGGATGCCTGACTTTGGATCAGCTCAGAAAGGACTCCATGTAAAAGATTAGTTGAAAAGGACAGCTATCATTATTGAACAACAAACCAAGATTATCAAATATATTGAGAGTCAAGAAGAATAAGTTTTTTTATTGTTAAATTAATTTTTGTTTAAATGTTCTCAAGTCATGGAATACGCTGTTCATTTTAAAGTTAAATACATATTTAATATTAAATATTTAAGTATTTAAAAATTATGAATTATACTTATTTGATTAATGTAATAAAATTGGATATTTACAACAATATTTAATTTAATCCCTGTCAAATTCTAATAACTTTAGTATAACAAAATTAGAATACTCTACAAAGAAAACATAACAATATATTACACTAATTTTTTGGCTTACCTATCTTATGACTATTTTTCTTATTTATATTTATTACTTGCCGACAAACAGGCATTCTTTCTGGTAAGCTTTATATATTCTATTTTATTTAATCATACTTATTCATTCCTAATCTGTTCCAGCTCCCTTTTATAGTCTTATGTGTAAACAAGCCCCCGATTTCCATTTTGTAAATAAACATTAGCTCAGGTATAGTAATGTTTATGTTTCCAAATTGTTTATTTTTAGTCATCACTCAATTGTTATACTATCAGTATCTTGATTGTTAAACCCTTTTACTATTGTTTATAAAGTTATTTGTTTTTTTAATTTTACTTTTTTTTTTTTTTTTTTTTGAGTATGTAACTTTTGTTTTGATCATAATATTGAAAACAACACAACAGATCACAAATCGTACCTACTCACTGGCTACCAACCATTAGTACAAACATATTGTTGGCAGCACTAGAACTAAATTAAATGCAATTTAATTAAATACAGTTGTTTTGATATTAAAATTGTTAATGATAAAAATATGCCAACACTATCGATTATGCTTGTCATTGATGGCAACACTGTCTGTAACCTCACCTTGTTGTTGTTGTTAGGGACGGGTCGTTCCACCATTTCAATGGAACGGTTCCAATAGTTCCGTTCCAGTTGAAAAACCGTTCCATTTTTCGTTCCGTCCCATTCTCGTTCTTTTGATTCACTTTCATATCAATATGAAAACAACACTGGATCAAGATTTATTTTATTGTTGTAACATGATTTTTTGTACATTAAACAGAAATCCCGTAAAATGCACCAAGTGCAGAAAAAGGGATGGATTCATGATTTTTTGTAATTATATAATAAAACAATAAAAATAAAGGGGATTAGAAAAATAAAGAAGACAAAGTTAAATTGCCGGACTCTCTGTTCTTAAATAGGATTCTAAATACTATGCCTTCAGAATACCATGAGTTTATAAATGCTTGGGAATCTGTCCCCATCTGAGCAGAGGAACTTACAATTAGATCTACTGAGAGAAAGGCTCAGTGTTGTAGAAATGAGAATGAATGAGAGGTCAGAAGGTGCTAGTGGTTTGTCAGCTGCCTTTTATGTGAAGCATAGTAATGCGGGTAAGTCCTCTTTTCACAATTATAAAGTCAAAATTATAATAAAGACAAAATTCCACCTAAGGACAGTAATGTAACACTGAAATGCTACAGCACAATCAACCAGGACTGGTGGTTTATTTACCATGAACATGAGGGTCATTCCAGTCTACTCGGCAGAGGCTCAACTTGCAGTTGAAGATACATTGCAGACCTTGCGCCAGAATAAGAGGTATGTCGCAGAATGTTTAAAGCGTAGTGGTGTAAACTTTGGCAGTTAAGTATCTTCAGACTTTTGTGATGCATGCATAATTGGAAAGATGCATAGGTTAAGCTTTGGCGAGAGAAAGGAACAAGTCTCCAGTCCGGGGGATAGAATAAATGCTGACGTCTGTGGACCTATGCCCACTCCGTCAGCGGGTGGAAGTAGATACTTTTTCGTCTTAAAGGATGAATTTTCTAAGTATCGGACGGTCTATTTTCTAAAAGAGAAATCTGAAGTAAAGGATAAATTACAGCAATTCTTGGCGGAGGTGAAAACTATTGGACATACTGTCAAGGAATTATTAACCGATAATGGAAAAGAATTCATAAATAGGGATGTACAAATAATAACTAGGGACCATGGCATGTACCATCGCACCTCTATGCCCTATAAACCGGAGCAAAATGGTTCGGAGAGAGGGAAAACCGAACCCTTGTGGAGTCAGCAAGAACTATGCTGCATGCATCGGGCCTCCCAGAAAAACTGTGGGCATAAATAAATATGACAATAAATATGACAGGTCCATCCTCCACTAGTGGTGTTTCACCTTATGAAGTTTGTTGCGGTAAGAAAGCCTCAATCAAGCATCTTAAAAGATTTGGCACTGAGTGCTTTGTACATATTCCTAAGGAGAAAAGGAGAAAATTTGACAAGAAAGCGAAGAAAAGTTTCCTTGTTGCGAACTGCGGTGATCAAGATGGTAATCGAGTATGGATTCCTGATTGAAGTTGTGCTGTCAAGGGATTTTGTCTTCAAGGAATAAAATACGTCAACTGCCGTCTTTGAGTACTTAACGCCTATTTCAGGTGAGGAAGAAGGTATTTCAAAGGAAGTTGGGGAACAAGCAAACTCGGAAGAAGTCCAAGATCACATGGAAAAATAGCATGATGGAAATAAAAATTCTAAGAAGGTTCAGGATAAAATTGACAGCACCCCTACTACTAAAGATGGTTATAATCTACGGAATAGGGATGAGTTAAGGGCACCAATAAGATTAGCAGTGGACAATGCTATGTTAGCATTTTGCAATGAACCTAGGTCTTATAACGAAGCCACCTATTCTATTCAAGCTGACTGGCACAAGGCTATGAAAGAAGAGATGAATGCTCTAAAGGAAAATGATTCTTGGACACTGGTGCAAAGGCCTGAGGGGAAAAGATAATATATTGTCGTTGGGTCTACAAGGTAAAATATGATCCTGATGATACTGTAGAGCGTTACAAGGCTCGATTAGTCGCGAAAGGTTTTTCTCAACAACCAGGAGTTGATTTCTCTGAAACATTTAGTCAAACCATTAGATGGGATAATATCAGGGCTGTGCTTAGTGCCAGTGTACAGGACGGACTTCACTTGAAGCAGTTTGATATCAAAAGTGCGTAGGGTGTGTCTCCTACGCAAAAGTCTATATGGTCTACGTCAGGCATCCCGTTGTTGGAACAAGAAATTCACGAAGTACTAATAAATCACTTATTGTAACAATTCATGTGGATGATGGCTTAGTAAAATTGAGAAGTATTTCACAGTTGGAGAAATTTTTAAATGCTTTGCGTAAAACTTTTAAGGTAAATGTCGAAAATATATGGAATCGAAATTAAACATTTCAAGGATGGAACCATTTTTATAAATTAAGAGGCTTACACTCGTAAACTTCTAAGCAGGTTTCGGATGGAAAATTCGCACTCCGTTTCAACACCAATTAAAAAGGGTGAATTTATTACTTCTAGCAAGAAATTACAGGAAAATGTGGCATACCGTGAAGCTGTTGGTTCTTTATTTTATATCTTGATTGGAACTAGACCGGACATCTCCTTTTCTGTCATCAGTCTCTCTCAAAGGGTGGAGTCTCCAACGGTGGAAGATTGGGAGATGGTGAAGAGAGTGTTCAGGTATTTAAAAGGGACACAAAATTATGGAATGTACTATGGCAAAGGAGAGGCCTGCCTTGAAGGATTTTCTGATTCGGATTACGCTGGTAATGTGGTTACGAGAAGATCAACCTCTGGTGTTCTCTTTCGATATTCCGGAGAACCTGTTTCTTGGATGAGTAAGAAACAAAGGAGTGTCGCCAAGTCTACAACAGAGACAGAATTTGTTGCGACGAGTTTGGCTGTGGGGGAAGCTGTTTGGCTAGTACGAATCTACAGTGAGATTGGTTTACTGAAGAAACCACCTGCACTTCGAGTAGACAGCCATACTGCTGTTCAACTTCTTAAAAACCCTTTATTCCACAGTCGGACAAAGCATATTGATAAAGAGATGAAGTTTGTCAGGGAAAAGGTGGAGTCAGGACTGATCTCAGGTAAAGGTATTTCATCATCGGAGCAGTTGGCGGACATCTTGACGAAACCTTTGCCTCGGCCACAATTTGAAGCTCTTTGCAGTCTTCTTGGAGTGTGTGCTATGCAGTGCGGGAGTGATTAGTTGTGTATAGTCATTCATTCGTTGTGTATATTGGTGCAGAATCAGTGAGTATGTTGGCATTATATATTTTTGGGGGCATTATATATGTTAATGATAGAAATATGCCATGCCAACACTATCACTTATGCTTGTCATTGATGGCAACACTGTCTGTAACCTCATCTTGTTGTTGTTATCTACTTCACAATATGACCACATGTATTTTGTACAGTTTATTATTAAATATGAGTTTATATTCGAGCTGTGATTATATTGAGTATTCCTAAAGCCACTTTCCTGATTCTTTATCAAATAATATTAAAGAAATAAGTTTTTTTACAAAACTAATCTTCATAGACTAAATGTCAAACTTTTTGTAAACTTGTGTCTTATAATTTTCTTTTTAGGGAATAGTACTACACTAAGACACACCTGAGGTTATTTGAAACATTAATAATATACAAAATTTTAGATAAAACGTACTTATCTGTTATGTGAACATTTGATCCACTTTTTAGCAGAAATCTAACTATTTCGACATTACCAACTCGACAAGCAATGTGCAATGGAGTTCTTCCATCTGCATTACAAATGTTGAAATCACAACCCTGGAAGATGAAAAGATAACATAAAATGAAAACAGCTTCATTTTCGAAAAAAGCTTTGCTGTTTGTTTTAATAGAGCATCCTTTTAAAATCGTTATAATAAGGCTATAAACCTTTTTCAATTAATAGTAATAATAAACTTGTTTAATGTAAAATATATAATTTAAAATGCATTATCTGATTTTAAAGGAAAATATAAAGATGGCAAAAAGGTATATGTAATAAAAAAAATCAAAAACAAAAATGAATATTTATGTTATTGCTGGATGATTTTAAATAAAAACCTGTCAGTTATTACTAGATAGGGATTTAATATTGAAACTGCTGAGGAAAGATAGATATGAACCAAGATTAGTTGAGTAGAAAGTTAGCTAATGTTGTACACCATAAAACTAAAACAAAAAAGTTAGCTAATAACATATAACCAATAAGATCTGGGTGTTAGTTGCAGCCAGAATTTTGTGAAATTATTTTTCACATTCAAAATTAACAACTTTGGGGAGATGTTAGCGGGAAAATAATTCAACCAAAAAAATACAGATAAGCGCACTCACCTGGTTGCGATCGCCTTCTAGTTCTCGCGGGGCCCCTGAAGTCCTCACAGACATGCGAACGCTCGCTTGTGGCCTGTAAAAACTTGATTGAACTCTCCTCCTCTGCTATCACCACTCATTAAAGTCAAAAGGAAATTTAACTGGTTGTAGCACGAAAGGAAAACACTTTTAACATAAAAAAAAGGCTATGTGAGCCTTGAGCATGTAAACTAGGAAGACCATGAAGTCTTGGACAAAAGTAGGTGCATCCAGGGCAGATAGTGACCATGGTCCTGAGGGGATTACTGACTGATTATAATTACCTTAATACATTTTTATTCAACTGTTATTAAGTGCATTGTCCTTAAGATTGAAACTTTATCAGTAATATAGAATTTAAAAAATACCATCCATATTATTATAAAATTACAGGTACCAAATATTCCAAATTCATTTTAAAAAAAGAAGATAGATTATTAAAATGTTGATAATATATAATTATTATTTTATAAAACAGGAGAACCTTACATTATAAATAATTTTATAAACATTCATTCAAAATATGTTAAATAATTAACAGCTTTCTAAAGTATTTTCTTTATTGACTGTCCCTAAAACCATCCTACCTTCTCTTTTAGCATTTTTCTTTCGAAATATTCTTGTTTTACTAAATTATTGTATTACTTTCTGTGATAAAATACCTATGTGAGGCAAAAATTATTGTTTTTACATTTTGTCCAATTCTATCTTCATTTTTGTAGGTGTTAAGTGAGAATGTAATAGTTTTTACTGAAAATATATGGTTGTAGAATATAAATGATTATTTTTAAAGATTTTGAAAAAAATTCCCTCATGTTTCTGAATAAGGGTTTGACCGTGAAATATTTTATTTGCCAAAATAATCATAGTATTATAGCTGAAAACTAAATCAAATTTTGATGATTTATTAAATATTTAAATTATGAAAAATATTATATTTTTATTTGAGAGAAAAATAGCTTTTAGTTGAAATTGTTCATTATATAATCAAATCACGTACCCATTCTTTAAGATCTTTCAGTTTGTTTAAGTTTTCTTTGATGACAGCATCCATTGACATTGATGGGAACAAAATCTTTTTAAGATGTTCCTGATCTTCTGGTGATGAAAGCTTTAATGTGTTAGATACAGCAGTGACTAAATCAATTTCTTTTATTGAAGAAATGCTGCTATGAGAAAGTTCCCCACTGAGACTCTGTGTCATTAGCTATAACATCATACAATATTAAAATTTTAACACATAAAAATGTATGTTTAAGTAGTAATATTTTCATGTAACAAATTGTTATTAATTTTTTATTTAGTAAATTTTGAGGTAATACTATAAAGTGAGGCTCTTTTTTAATAATGCTATCCAAATTTGCTACCATTGATGGAGAACGTTTCCCAATTGCTAAGTTTTTTTTTAATTATGGTTGCATATTGTACCTACTAAGGAGGGGAAGTTTTTATCAACTCAGGTTCCACCACAAGGACGCAACGTAAGGAGAAAAACTGCATTTTCTTAAAATGTTATCACTTGGTAGAGAATTTTTTCAACATTTACACAATTTTTACTTGTATTAAAAAAAAAAAAACTGAGCCAACGGTTGTGAAAGTAGGTGATTGGTCCAAAATTCACGTTCAACCGCCAGGTTTTTCTCCATTTAAGGGTACCCTTTTCAGAAGCTGGGTGTGAGACCCCATGAGGGTCTCCCGAACTCGAATTCGATCCACGCCTGAAATAACAGAATATATATTTTCTGCTATCAGTCCGACGCGAACTCAGGCCCGGGAGCATAGTAGTCAAGCGCCTTACCCACTGAGCTTATGTTTTTTATTATTATTAACTAGATAATATTAAATTCTTACTCATTAATAAATGTTAATTAGGATTCTTTTTAATATAAAATAAATAATAAACTGTCACAAGAATGTTACAATACTTGTTTAAGAAATGTCTATCTATAATACTGTTTAATAATATAATTGTATAAGAATAAATTGAGTGAGAGATTAAAACATTTTTGAGCAACAGAATAATTAATAAATTAATTTTAAAAAATGGTTTACACTGAATGCAACATTCAATATTGTTGACTCTGCTAATCCCCTGCAAGTCCTGTAGGTAAGTTTAAATAAATTCATTAGGGAGACTAAAGAATACAAAAATAAACAAACAAAAGTAGATATCACCATAAAGTCTAATACATATTAAATTTGTATGGAAATCTATCTGGATATTAATTTTTTTTAGCAAATAAACTTCATTTAATCAAGTTCCAACTGATTGCTCCAATCTACTGTGATAGTTTGTACTAGGTTTGGTAAATCTGTACTAGGAGGGGAAATTTATTACCTCCTGTCTTTTTGTGGCTTTCTTTCTTTAGCTCTAATGATACCTGAACTGGTGAAACACTGACTGGCTTATATTACCAGATGTTTGAAAGGTTAAAGGCTTTGTATTGAACTTGTATAATAATAATAATCAGTATTTATATATTTGTAAATTATAATTTGTTGTCCAAGTTATAATTATAAACTTGTGTATTTATATCTTAATATACACTTTCTATAATGTTTAAGGATAATAAAATATAATTACTGTTATAACTTATTTACCTTCTTTTTTGTTTCAATATCCCAATCGTCCCTTGACAAGACATAGCTTAGTTTTGTAAATGCAGCTTCTGGGGTCATATCATATCCAGGTAACACACCAATGTCGTAGAACACCTAAAATATAATAAATAATAGAATTAATGATGGATGATTCATATAACTGAAAACATTTTTTTTTTTTACTTTTTTCTGTATTAGTCTGTCGTGACCACAGTATATTGATCTAATAAACTTTTGTTTTTGCACGCCCACATGCACGCATGCACGCACACACACACACCACACACACACACACACACACACACACACACACACACACACACACACACACACACACACACACACACAACACACACACACAATACTGGAGTAGGAGGAAAGAGATGGTACAAGATGTATGTATAAAATAAACAAATATTTGTAGTATAAGCTATAAAACTAAAAGAAAAGAAAGGATAGTTTGTGTTTAGAATCGGTAGAGTGAAGACGTGTGTTGCGGAGCTGCCGAGGATTAACTCGAACAACTTCTCAGATAAGTGCTGAACTTTTACTTTTTCTTTCTTTATTGTTTATCGTTTTTGTTCTTTTTTATTTCTTGTATATTTTCTTTTATTATTATATTGTGTTTCTTCTAATTAATATTCATTAGCCAATATGGCTGAATCTCCTCCTCGCAAGAGGAAAAAGAAAAATTTTAAAATCTTAATGAAACTAATCGTGGCACTAAAACATCATGTGTTAAATTTTTCATTATTAGTAGAGATGAGAATGATGATGAGGGAAATGTCATGGATTTTAAAAATATTTCACCTTTTTTGATCTATAAAGGAATAAATTCGCAAGTGGGTGAGGTAAAAATGATTAAAAAGTTAAGAAATGGCACAATGTTAGTGGAAACGCTCTCAACAATTTAATCTGATAAAATTATTAATAATAATATGTTATATAACCTAAAAACTAAAGTGGAACCACATTTCAAATTAAGTAGAAGTCTAGGCCTCGCGTGGTGCCCTGATTGAGACTGCGTTAGCTTATATGAAATAAAAGAAGAACTAAAACCACAAACCGTGGCGGATGTAAAAAGAATGACATATTTTAAAAACATTAACAGTTACAATTATCTTTTTACATTTAACAACCCTAACTTGCCGAAAGAAATGAAAATAGCTTTTTATAATGTTGAAATTAAGCAATTCACACCTAATCCCACTCGTTGTTATTCGTGTTTAAAATTCGGTCATGTAAAAAAGAGGCGCTATGTAGGTTTTGTGGCAAAACTAAACATTAGAGCATGGAATACAGTGGCCCTGTAAAATGTGTTAATTCTATGGGTCAACATGACTCTTTTTCAAAAGTTTGTCCTATTTTTATAAAAGAAAAAGAGATTGAACGTATTCAAGAGTCAAAAAATTACCTATTTGGCAGCAAAAAAGAAATACGAGACATAACACCCGATTTCAGTAAATATTTCATTCTCTGTTTTAAAAAAATAACAAAAAATTGTTAATGTCCAAACTGAAAAAATTAATATTAAACAAACTGATTTTAAGCAGCCCATAGGAGTTATTAAATACGCCCCGGTCAGCGTACCAATCGTAAGTAAATTGACCGAAACCGCCAGCCCCCCCCCCCACTGCTTCCCTCTCTTTTTTTCCTGCTCCCTCCACATCATCCACAGCCTTCTCATCATTTCCAGCCTCTTCCTCTCCCGCTTTCTTACCCTCAACCTCATCTGCCCAAAATCCCCCCTCCAGGTGAGGTGGTCTCCATATCCCAAATCCTTAAAGATCCTCCCCCTATTAAGACTAACATTGCCTCTGATTTTACCCTAAATCAACATGGTGAATGAACAGAAGTTAAGCAAAGACGAACCAGAAGTAAAACTAGAAACACTTCAAAGAGTACAGAAAAAATGGAAATTAATTGATGTATTCATCATCATATATTTTAATTAATATATACTATTTTAGTTTTAGTTTTTCTATATTTTGTCTATTACTCTGTCGTCTTTATGGTTTTCTTTCTCTTTTAATCTGTTCAACTCGCTCACTTCCCAATTGAATACCTCAAACTATTATTCAGTGGAATTTTAACGGGCTTTTGAGTAAATATGAAGAACTAAAATTCATAATTAACAAATATCAACCAGTAGCCAGATGTATAAAAGAAAGTAAACTTTTACCAAATAAGGAATTTAAATTAAAAGGTTATAAAATCTACAGAAACGACTACATGGACGGAAATAGAGCGTGTAGTGGCGTGCTGGTTGCAGGGCATAACAGGGTCGTGTCTGAGATATTAACTATTAATACTCCCTTGCAAGCTATTGTTGCCAAACTCTACCTAAATTTTCCCGTATATCTATTAAATTTATATTTACCACCCGAAAATTTTGTTGAAACTGATCTCATCAATCTGCTGAATGACCTGCCATTTTCTTATATCGTTAATGGCCATCACACTTCCTGGGGTTCTTCGACTAGTTCTACGAGAGGAACTGCTATTAAAAAACTGATTGAAAATTCTAATTCTATTCTTCTGAATACAGGACAGTCAACATACTTGAGCCCAGCCAATCACTCTTTCTCCTGCATAGATCGGACTTGGTGTACTTTTAGCATTTATACTCACCTCAACTGGCAAGTCAGTGAGGATCCTTACTCTAGTGACCATTCCCCTTTGATTTCGCAAATAATAACGCTCTGGTTGAAAGATATCCTAGGTGGATTACGGAAAAGTCTGACTGGCCGAAATTAAAAAGCAGTATCCAGATAGCAGAAACCAATATATCTGAGGGAAGTAGCAGTGACTTGATAAATGATCAGATTACATCATCGATCCTGGCTGCAACAGAAAGCTCAATCCCACGATGCTCAACCAGTACAAAAGCCAACAGAAACATCCCCTGGTATGATAACGAGTGTAAAATAGCTATTGATAACCGAAGAAAAGCTCTTAAATTATTCCAAAAAGAACCTACTCAAAAAAATATAATATAATATAAAAAAAAAAAAAAAAAAAAAAAAAAAAAAAAACGATCAATAGCTCGCAGAATAATTAAAAATAAAATAAAAGATTCTTGGAACCTATTTTTAGAATCAATCTCAACAAACACTCTACAAAGGCTATTCTGGAAGAAAATAGGAAGCATAACCGGGAAACAAAGAGACTATCAACCAGGTTTATTAATTAATGGAAATTTTAATCAGGAACCAAACACTTTGGTCGAATATTGTGAAGACTATTATTCAAATATATATTCTCCCCAAGTCTACCAGTCAGAAGAAAATGAAGCAAATTTGGATTATAGCGACAATAAAATTGATAATTCGTACAACATTCCATTTACTATAGAAGAACTAATAGCCAATTTAAATGAATTGAAACCGACTGCATCAGGAATAGATGACATACATAATGACATGCTTAAAAATCTTCCAAAACAGACACTGAATGCTCTCCTAACCCTGTATAACCGTATTTGGTGCACTGGAGAATTTCCAGAGATCTGGAGAAGAGCAGTTATAATTCCCATTTTAAAAAGCAATAAAAATAAACTATTCCCATCAAATTATCGACCCATTTCACTTACAAGTTGTGTATGTAAACTGTTAGAAAAATTGGTTTTCAAGCGTCTCACATGGATAATGGAGACAAACAATTTATTATCAAACGCACAGAGTGGGTTCCGGCGAGGTCGCTCAACAAATGACCATCTTGTAACTATGGAATACTAGATACTGAGTAGCTTTGCAGAGAAGTAAGAATGCATCGGTTTTTACTTCAACATTTAAAAAGTATATAAGTTGTCATGAATCCAGCACTCGTCATGCAATAGCTGCGAGGATTTTCTGCAAAATCGATTCAAGTCAGAATAGGTAACAATTTTTCTTCAATCAGAAATATGAAAATGGGTATTCCACAGAGAAGTGTTCTAAGCTGTGCTCTTTTTGCAATAGCCATAAACAAAGTTACTACTATTATACCCAAATTGATTAAAACGTTTCTGTTTGTTGATGATTTGGCATTGCTATTATCGTTTAGAGACCGGGACAAGATGCAAAGAATATTGCAAAACTGTCTAAAAAACTTAGAAATTTGGTATATAAAATCAGGTTTAAAATTCTCAACTGAAAAGACGAAATGTATAATGTTTTCAAACCGTGGAACACCAACCCCTCAACCATTACTAACTTACAGAGGCATCAACTTAAACTTTGTACTAAGTACTAAATTTTTAGGCTTAGTTTTTGATTCTAAACTGAGCTGGAAAGAAGATATCAAGTGTTTAAAGGCAGAATCATTAAAGAGATTAAATATCCTTAAAGTTCTTGCTGGCTGCTCTTGGGGTGCTGACAAGGATAGATGATTTAAGTTTACACGTGCCTAATAAGATCCAAACTGGACTATGGAAGTTTCATTTACTCCTTAGCAAACCTCACCCAGCTTTCAGCTATTTACTCGGTTCACCATGCTGGTCCACGCCTCGCAACGGGTGCATTCAGAACTAGTCCCGTATGTAGTAGCATTTGTGTTGAAGCTGTGCAAGCACCACTAGATGTTCATAGACACCAGCTTGCCTGCGGTTATATTGGTAGGGTAAAATTCAATAACCAAAATCCAGCTTGGATACCCGTGCTCCAATCAAAGTGTAGGAGATTTCTTGAAATCAAACGACTGCCTGCCCCGTTAAGAATCATCGGAAGATATATAAAAGAAATACAACACCTCAATCCTACAACTGATGATTTGAAATATCAACCATGGACTCTAAAAATTCCAACTATAGATTTAACACTCAAAAAATATCCGAAAATTAGCACCTCAGATATAATATATTTAACGGAATTTAACAAAATTAAAGAAAAATACAAAAACTTTAGATAAATATTTACAGAGGGCTCAAAATCAAACAACAATGTTGGGTGTTCCATTGTTTTTGACACAACGATTTTGAAATACAAACTTCCGCCAATCACCAGTAACTTTACAGCTTACTGCGGCAATACATTACGCTATGCACCTCGAAGAAAAAAATCTTGCCATATTTACTGATTCCCTATCTGTTATAATATCTTTTCATAACCTATATACCAAAGATCCAGTCATAGGAAAGGCACAAGCATATGCCTCAATGTTAAAAGATTCACAAAAGAACTAGGTACTTATCTGGATACCGTCCCACGTGGGGATAAAAGGGAATGAATCCGTAGACCTAGCAGCCAAGCAAGCAGCCATTTCCTCGTTAGACGTCAAAACAATCTATACCTCCTCGGAAGATTGCATTTTTTTAAAGTATTTTGCCAGGAATACTTGGATAGAATTATGGCATGAAACCCAGGCAGATAATAAGTTAAAAGTGACATCAAACAATGGTATACATCACATCGGAAAAAAACAGAAAAGAAGAAGTGGTGATCACAAGATTGAGGATTGGCCATACTCGCCTTACTCATGGCTACCTTATAATGAGAGAAGCTTCACCGAAATGTTTATACTGCCAGTGTCAATTAAACTTTTATTGAGCAGGAACGGCTGGAAAGAGGACTCTCGGTAATGCTTGGCGATAACAAATATAATATTGACGAAATTATCACATTTTTGAAACAATAAAACTTTTTCGAAAAAATCTAATTAAAAAAACTAAGGAACCAGGACACTAAAGACCATAGAAGTTGAGTGTCCAAAAAACAATCAACCTACTAAAAGAAAGCAATACATTTATAAAACCAATATGTAATGTAATGGGTATAATATGTAATGTGAAATAGTTTTAAAATTGTATTTATGGCACTGTGTTTAGTTTATCAAAAATTTACTTCACAATTTTCTTCAGAAAAAAAAAAAAAAAAAAAAAAAAAAAAAAAAAAACTACCCGACTACATTATTTAACTTTCCAGTTCCAATTTTTTAGCAGTTACAAAAACTTTGATTATTCTTATACTTTCTGATCTTCTGGCATTTAATCATGAAAAACAAGTGGAATTTTTGAAGCAATATGTATTTTACTCATACGTTTCTATATTTCTATTTCTAGGGTGCATTAGGTAGTAGAACAACGAAAGTGCAAACGTATATGTGCACACACACACACATATATATATATAAATAAAAAACGTCTTAATAATTAAAAATTGTAAATAATATAAAATGATAATTAAAGTATCAAATATCCAATACTAATATGATCAAAATGTAGAGTTTCGCACTTGGAATTCAAATAAAAAATAAAATTGTATACCAACTCCACACAACTTGCATATGAGCTTGCATTACTTATATTTATATAACATATATTTTTGTAAGTTTTACATATTTTTTTTTTTTCCCGGAACATTTTTCATGAAATTTCCTTTTCTACATTTCTACTCCTTTCCTCCTACCTCTATGACGATGTCCCTGACAGAAGTAGACATCTTTCTTATTCAGTGGATCTGAGATAAAGCAGGACCTTGATAACTTTATAGTACTTTTGACCTTTCTTGAATATCTTATTTTTTTACAAACAAAGTTTCATATTTTCCAACAATTGAAGTATATTCTCTAGAACTTGGGTTCCCCAACTGAGGGGGGGGGGGATTCCTAACTAGTTAAAATTTTAGTACACAATTTTTCTTAGCTAAATTTATATTATAGATTTTTTTATTTAGCCATGATGCTTAGAAAATTAAAATAACTCACTTGATTGAAATAATATGGCAAAAATAGCTTAAAGCTATAGGTGAGCAGTTCAATCATTTTTACAGTTAATCTAAGAAGTGCACACTAGATGAACATAGGAACTGAAGAGTAAGAAAAAATTCAATGTTTTATTTAAAAAATATAAATTAAAGGAACTAACAGTTGATTAATATCTTGTTGCATTTGTCAACTATATCATATTTGTCACATGATTAAGGGTTTAAAATTTATAACAAGAGACAATTTGTACTTATGTGTTTAGGTGGTTCTCTTATGTATTTATATGTTTGATATTTTAAATTGTATTATACAAATTTAATTTGCGTTAACGTTTTCAAGAAGTAATTTTACTTGATTGATGTTGTTATATTGATTTTATCAACTCATTTACTATAGCTATTACTTTTTCCATTCATTGTTTTTTTGAAAATATGCATTATAAGTTTTACTTTTTTTGTTTCTACTAATATGTTTAATAATATAGTATGAAAAATTAATTTTAAAAATTTAGATAATATTAAAAATATTTATTTTATAAATTTTAAATATTTTAAAAAGAGAAACCAACATAGGACACTAAAAAAAAAAATATTAAGATATTAATATGAACAACAAATAAGCAACGAAAAATATTTCATTAAACAAATAAATTAAAATATAATTAAGTTTATATTCCAGTCTAAAGCTAGCAGCCTCAGAGTAAAGACGTTCATTCATTCAGTCCGCTTAGTGTTTTGTTTAATTTTGTGTTATTTCTTTATTTTATTTCTTTTAATTATTTGAACAATCGGGATTCCCGAGGAATTTAAACTTTACACCAAGAAGAATGCCCCGTGGGGCGATTCTACAACGAACATGGAAGAAGAACCTTCTACCAGTAAACAAAATTTTTTGACAAAACGGAAAAGAGGTGAGTTCTCAAAATATAATATAACGACTAAAAATAGTTTTTCTATTTTCTCTGACGAGGAAGAAGAAGAAAATAATGAGCAAACCAGCTCTACATCTCCCAAAATTCGATTTCCACCAGTGGTTGTAAATGCTTCTTTTCGAAACCACAAAGAGATTATAAATAACTTAAAAACTAAAATTAAAGAAGTAACCTTTAAATACAGTGGAAATAAATCTATCTTTTATGTGATAGATAAAAGATGAAGATTTTAAAAATATCCAAACTGAATTAAAATCGAAAAATTTAAATTTCCACACCTATACTCCAAAACATGAGGTAAAACCAAAAGTCGTATTAAGAGGTATGCCGCCTGACTTCTCAATAGAGGAAATTATAACGGACTTAAAATGCCAACGGTTAGAAATAAATAAAATGTGTCCCATGGTTAAGAAGATTGAAGGTGATGAGATTAAACTACCCTTATCAGTAGTAATTTTAGAAAATAAAGCACAACTTTCTAAATTAAACCACATTAAATACTGTAATAATGCAGTCATACAATGGGAAAAATACAATAGCAAAAAAACAATTACCCAATGCTATTTATGTTAAGAATACAACCACGTAGCCAGAAATTGTAATAAAAAACCGAGATGCCTAAAATGTGCTGAAGAACATTTAACAAAACTATGCCCAAACATTTTGGTCGATGGTTTTCTCCCAAAATGCTGCAACTGCAATGAACAACATTTTTTAAATTATGATAAATGCCCTGTTTATATCAGAAATCAGCAACTACAGCTAAGTAAGCAGCGACCCTCTATAAAACCAGCGGACAGGAAAATATTCAAGCCAAAAACAAACGATTTTCCATCTCTACCGAAGGCTGACTCTAAATGGCTCAAAAATACATTTCCAGAAAAGAACAAGGTAACCTTAAATTCTTCCTCTAACGAATCTTCAATATTAGATTGTTTCAAAGAAATTAAAAACATTTTTAGTATGTTTAACTTAAGCAACATTATGGTAAAATTCAAAGATATAATGAATAAAATAAAATCAGCAGATGATAGTATGTCTAAAATACTAATATTAGTAGGATTACTTTCATTTCTCAATCAATGGACATAAATAATAAAATTATAAACATATTAATGTTAGACTGTAAATTATATCGTGTATCATTGTTATGTAAAATAATACTCACAGTAACCTTTAGCAGATATAATTTCGAAACTGGCCCCCGTAAAGTAAATATACCTTTAGACACTCTTACAAGAAAAACGTTCTCACTAATAATACTGTTGCACCATACTACTATCAGAATAACAGACTAGGTCACGTTCAATCACCTACTGTCTTGTATTTATTTACAGTTAACACACGTAAATATTTTTCTGATTCCCAACAAAAACATTCCGTTTGTTAATAGTAATTCTCAACACCTTCTTTTACGTAAACGTCCGTTTAAATGGACTTAAAATATTTTATGATTTGATTTCTTTATTTTTTGTTCAAAATGAATAACCAGAAACAAAATATAAAAATAATGATGTGGAACGCCCAATCAATAAGAACAAATAAGGTTGCATTTAAGCAGTTTCCTTTTGATAACCGGCCACATTTAATCTCAATAAGTGAAACACGTTTATCACACTATGACCGTTTTTTTAGTTCCAGGCTACAAAATCTAACGTAAAGATCGAAACAGGGCAGGTGGCGGCGCACAGTGGTAAAAACGGCCAATCTAGGTGGACATTGCTCATAACTTCTAAAGAAATAGTCGAAATCACTTGAAAATTTTTGAGTATTTTTTATTTTTGCATTAATACATTAAACTGTAATAAAATAGAACAATAATAAGAACTAAAACTTTTTTTTAATATATAGAACAGAATGTTGAATTTTTTTTTTATTATAACTTAAATATTTCCCTCATCTCTGACATGCCAATTTTACATAATTTTCTCATTTCACATCCACTTACTGTCACGATTTGAGTGACAGGTGTGGATAAAAGTAATAAAGTAAAAAAAAAAAAAAATCACTTGAATTTTAAATTTAATGCAGACCATTTTTTATTTACTATTTTATTAGCTGGTTGGTTAAGATAGTAAATTTAATAACTCATCCGGGAAACATTTATCATTAGGATTAGACGGCAACAAAGCACTGCCTTCATTAATTGACAAAGTTGAAATATATATAGGTCAGATGAATAAAGCTGGGTACAAGCTGAGGCGTGCAGCTCCTCATAGCAATAATTGTCCAACAAATGTTGAATTAGTCGTTTTTTTCCCTCAGATCTTTAAATGCTTTGGTAGTACGAGATTTACTGCTGCTTGGGCCAAGGGCAAGTGCCTTGGTGTCTACCAAGTTTCCCTTCAGCCAATCGGAATTTTGTTTCAAAAATGTTGACGACTCCATCGCCTTTGGACCCATCGAGAACGAATTTGAATTAAAAATGAATCCACTATTTTCATAACTAATTCCTGAGTGACCACATCAGTACTGCATTTTGACCTCAGACAATTCTTCAGTGTGTCATGGCCACCCACACATCAAATACAGCACCTTGGAGGAGGGGCATTATTCTGAAAAAACAATAAATAGCTTAGCTCTATGGGTCGGGATGGGTCAGATTTCAATTGTTATATATTCTTTAGATGTTATACTTTTAAACCATGCCACCCAGAAGGCGGAGGACTTTGGAGAAAAAAAGTTACATAATTTTAATTACGAAAATCTGTTAACTTGTTAAATATGTTTTCTTAACTAAACTAAATACACCCTTAAGGATAAAATTTAAGATATGTATCACTCACCAGGAAACGTTAATAGATAGACCTTTGATATATTATACAAGACGTGATTATATCTAACACACACTATGAATGGTTGGGCACAATATAAGTGCCCTGCATTTGATACTGATCTGAGAACAACCTGTTTTTTTGGAAAGAATGTATGTTTACACTAGTGTTAATCCATCAAATCGTATTCTCATTGCTGTTTATATCTCGTCAACCATCTCTTGATAACATTACCAAGTCCATTCAATGATCTGTTGACATGAAAGTTTTTCTTAATGTCCACCTAGATTGGGCATTTTTACCACTGTGCGGCGCCATGATAATGGTTCGTTCGGATTTTCCACACTCATACCGGACTATTCAAAATCTTAAGTTTGCCGAGGCTGACGGAATACAATTTCAGATCGGTAATAAAAATATAAATGCAATAGCCACTTATGTACCTCCAAATAAACTTCTGTATACCGACCTTTTAAATATGTTTAAAATTGGAAAAAGAACTCTAATTTTTGGAGATTTAAATTCAAAAAGTAAGGAATGGAATTGCCACAAAAATGGTAAAACCCTGATAAATTTCGTTAGTAAAAAAAATATTGATATTCATAGCCCAAGCGAACCCACATATATACCTAGGCAATCTCGCTACAAACCAAGTATAATAATCTCTACGCGTTAAGGGATAAAAAAACAATTTATTCCGTCTCATATCTCTCCCATCCCTCAACTCGGACCACAACCCGGTGATTTTAGAATCGAAAAAAATATCAAAATAACAAAACCCCCAATCCGATTTATTTTTCCAAAGGCGGACTCGCAAAAATTTAAAATTCATATTGATAATCAGATCGATATTAACCCATCTATAAAATCTCCCGCTGATATTGAAGATAAAATAAATAGTTTCAACAGCATAATAAAAACCGCTATGTTGGCTTCCCTCAAACCTTATCCAAATATAAACTTCCAGAACTACCACCACAGCTGAAAACACCTCTACATTTAAAAAATAATATCATGAAAAAATGCCAAAAGTCAAAAAACCCCAACCACAAATCCATAGCAAATAGAATAAATTCAATAACAAGAAACAAATTAAATAAATGGCGAAACGAACAGTGGTCATTAACTCTTAACAAACTACGCCCTGGTGACAAAAGTTTATGGCGGATCCACAACATCCTTACAAATTCCTCACAGCCCATACCTCCACTTACACATAATAACGGTTTTGTTTACTCGGACTAAGAAAAAACTGAATTATTAGCCAAATATTTCAGTTCTGTATGCTGCTTGACACCAAACTACAAATCAAATCACCATCACCGGAAAGTTATTACTTTAGTAAATAAATTCCTCAAGAACCCTGTACCTCTTATCTTTCCAGCCATATCCCCAAAAGAAACAAGCAAAGTATTAAAAAAAATAAAAACTAAAGTGTATTTATAACTAAAGTACTACCCCTCTTTCTGGAAAATAGCAAAATTTATACCCATTCCGAAACCAAACAAAAACGTATCAGAATCTGAAAATTATAGGCCAATAAGTCTACTTAATATAGTATCTAAAATATATGAAAAAATACTACTATCAAGGATACAACAACATAAAGCCCTTCATAATCTGATTCCAAATGATCAGTTCGGATTTCGAGCACAGCATTCAACTGTTGCACAATTAGCAAGACTGACTGACTACATAACCAAAGGTTTTAACGAAAAGAGACACACAGGTATGCTCCTCCTTGACATTGAAAAAGCATTTGACAAAATTTGGCACTCTGGGCTAATTTACAAACTCATTACATACAAATTCCCACCCTATATAATCCACCTTATAAAATCCGACCTAGACAATAGATCAATATATGTTACCATTGATAATTCCTCCTCATCTATCCACCTAATAACAGCTGGACTTCATCAAGGTTCATGTCTTTCACCCACACTCTTTAATATTTTTCTATCAGTTCACCCCAGTATCATAATCCATTGAATGATCCCTATTTGCTAATGACACTACCTTATATACAAGTTCATACAGGATTGATACCATAGCCCACCGTTTGTCATCCGTGTTTAAAAAACTTAACAGATACTACAACAAATGGAAAATCAAAATTAACAGAAACAAATCTACAGCAACAATTTTCACAAAACGCAGACCTCAACAACATATCTTGGTGTAGAATTAGACCGATCCCTCATTTTTACAGCACATGCTAAAAAAAAATGTAAAAAAATAAAAAATATGATCAGTAAAATGTCCCCTTACTTCAATAAGCACTCTAATTTATCCAATCAAAACAAATTAATACTCTACAAATCTGTAATTAGACCTATGATAACCTATTCATCACCTGTTTGGAGTAACACATGTAATACAAATTACAAAAAACTGGAAGTCATACAAAATATTTGTATGAGAATCATAAATAATTACCCCAAATACACAAGAATTACCACTATGCTCACTGATCTCAACCTACCCACAATCAAACAACACATTCAGACCCAAACAAACTCATTTTTCATATCAACTGCTATATCTGAAAACCCATATATCCAAGAAATAGGTAATTACAACAAGAAAACTCTAAAAAGATACAAACACAAACGGACAAAACACATATTACTTAAAGACTAAACAACTAATTTCTATGAATTACAAAATAGTATTTAAATTAGATTAGTGTAAACATTTTCACACCATAAAGTTATAAATAAAAGTTTGATTTTGTATTATATCATAAAAGTAGTCTTATTATATTTGTTTGTATTTTGTAATTATAAGTTGTGTATTATTATCTTTATTACTTGGCTTAGATTATAATTTAACTATTATTTATTATAATTCATAAAATTAACTATAATTGTTAATTAAACTAGTATTGTTTTTTGTTTTGTTTTTTTGTGTAGGTTTTTTTTAGTTTTTCCTACTGTTTTATCAAATTTTCATTGTTTACTTGTTTATAGATTCCTCCATATTATTACTATTTCACATGAGATGGATGTGTATCCAAACATGTTCTTATGTTTGTATTAGCCTAATTTGGCTTTATGTAATTTATTTTCAATAAAGAATAATAAAAAAAAAAAAGTTTATATTCACTTTTACCTTGCCTGATTCATAAGAAGAGCAAACAGTTCCTGCAGAACATTGTGTAACATTGACAATAATTATTCCTTGGGAAATGGCACTTTTTAATTGATCAACCAGTTCCTCCCTGTTATTGGGCATGTTCCCAGCACCAAAAGATTGAATGACCACACCCTGAACAGGTGGTTGCAGTAATGATTTTACCTGTGAAATATTAATTAACAAAATCATGAAAATTATCAACATTAAAGGAGTAATGCCTTTATTAAATAACAGACAATGTGTTACAATTGACAATGTCAATCACATGGCTTATTGAAACTCTCTCAACAAATACTATACTATTTGCTTTAATGCTTATATCAAACATTTTGTCAAGAGATACAAAGATTCAACTATGTGGTAATACCCCCTTATTATTTAGATAAAATATATAGAGTTCCTACTCAAATAAATTAATTTCCTTTAGCTTTACAGTGAAAATGCTTATTCATGAAGTCAATAGATTTTTGTCTATACATACCTCAATGTTTGATAATAGAAAAATTATATGGATATTTAGATAACTGCTTAATTTAACCATCTTTCTTTATGCTGTAATAACTTGTTGTATTTTTTTTTAATTATGTAGATTGGGTAATATTGTAAAAATAAAACTCGAACATGACATTTTTGTAGAAATAATTTAAAATTTAAAAAATATATATTTCATTGTATATTACCATGTTTGCAGCAATCCCAGGAAATAGTTTTAATAAGGAAACATTCTCATTCATGACTGTGTGGACTTTAAATTTTGCAATACTTTGTGTTGCCAAAGTGAACCTGTAATCCACTAAAAACAAAAACAAAAAAGTAAATAAACTTGTAATCAATTTCTTATATAGCAGCACGTATGGATACTTTTATTTGATTATTTTCAATAGATGATTAATTTTAGTTGACAGTATTACGTTTAATGCCCATGTTATTTTTCAAGAATAGATCTGAACTTTATTTAATTGTGGAAAATAAATAGTTGTAGCAATTATATAAATTTATTGCATTTTAATGGAAGAATACAAAGATAACTTCAAATCAAGTAAATAACATCAATTAATGTATCAGAATCAGCAGGAAAAACTTAATTTAAAAAAAAAAATTACATTTGACTACTAGAAATAACTAAATTGGTAACATGGCTAATGCTAAAGCCTTTAAAAAAAAAAAAAAAATCTATAAATTTTGGTAAAATTTTTGCATAGTTTTTTCATTAGTTTATAATTCCAGTCTGATTCAATAAATTTAGATGACTAATTCAATATGCAAGAAATGCTTATACTACTCTTATGTGTAATGGTTTTAATATTTATTATTAATAAAATTTAGCCTTCCATGACCATTTGATTGTCGACAAATTTCTTAAATCTACAAAATAATGATTGTCCTTATTAGAAATGAAGATAAAAAAATATATCTTACTAAATTGTAGCAATTATATTGATATTGACTATTCCTTCTTTTATTTTTATAATTTACATAATAAAGTTCATAGGATAACTTGTAGCGATATCCTCAGCTGGGGCTTAGCAGTAGCTCTCTGAGGAGGATACCTCATTTATGAACAGTGTAAATATTGGTTTATTTATTTTTGTATGTGTTTACCTAAGGACTACTTTTAAGAGTTGCAATAGCAACCAGTTTTGTGTGATGTTATGTATAATTGAATTGTAACCTTCTTGTTCTTGTCTTGGATCTTGAAAAATAAAGTGTATATATTTTACTGATGTATTAATGTGAACATGTAATTATTGTTGAGACCTTCTGGTTAGTTTTTACTTTCAAAACCATCATTCTCGACAAACTAAATTATTGAGTTTTATTTAACATCTACATCATCATAAATATCAATTACCAATAAATGAAGTTCCAACTGTTGCTATAGCAGGATAATTATGGGATTGAAATGCTTCAAACGTATTTGTACTCATTTTTGTTATTCGATTTCCTCGGTATAAATGATGATTGAAAAATACACAAACTTCAGATATAGGATAGTTGCCAGCAATTGCTACGGAGCAAATGAAATTATCTTTGCCATCCGTTACAGTTTCTACTATAGGTACCTAAAAATCAATTGTTATACAAATTTTAATAAAATTATTTTATATAACAAAATTTCCCTCTTAAATTAAAAATAAAACACATTTTAATTTGATAGTTGTAAGAGTAGCAACCTTCAATCATCTGTTAATTATTTATCATCTGTTTAATATTTATCATCTGTGTTTATTACTTTGTCTTAAAACCTTCATTAACCTATTTTAATTGTTGTTTGCTGTAACTTACTGTTGTATTTAACTGTAATTTAATTCTTTACTTTCATTGAATAAATCATGTTTTAACAATCTTAGATAGTTAAAAGTAAATCACATTATTATAATATTTTTATCCTCTGAATAAATTTATTTTTTGATTAATTACCTATCATTAATATATATAGATTTAGATAAATACTATAATAAGATTTTTATCTAATTTTAAATTATTTGATTGCATTTAATATTAAAGATTGAATAATTAATAATTGTCAAATATTTCCAATGTATTGTAATACTGATATACATGGAGAATTCTCAGGTGGGCTGAGTTAAGATCTATGAAGACTTGTTAACAAAGTTGCACTAATGTAATAATATAAAAAGTTATAGAAATGAATAATGGTATATTTTTTATTATTAATATATTAATTTTTATAATTAGCATAATAATGCTTATTGTTAAAATATTAATTTTTATTCAAATTATGTAGACTTTGTGATGTTTTGATTGAGTAGAACTTAGTTATTTCGTAGTTGGAATGCTTCCAGTGGCAGTTCCTCTATAAGTTTTTGTCATGTCGTTATATTAATAACCAGTAGTTTTACTAAGTTCCTATTGTTTTACAATAGTCAATTTCAATAAATAAATCAGAAAAAAAATATGTAGCATAAACTTACAAGTTATGAATTATGATGAAAAGGGTAGGAAATGACCCATTGGGGTTTGTTTTATAACTATTATATGGTTGATAACTATTATAACTAAACTTGGAGAATAATAGTTGTGACCTGACCATTCTCCAGTTGTACCTTATAACTAAAACCAGATTTTCTATACTGGTAATTTTTATTTAAACTTTTTACTTTAAAGTATAGAAACGAAATAAAGAAAAAAAAAATTAATTACCTGTGAACCAGTCAAAATGACAGGTTTTCCAAGATTTTCCAGCATGAATGATAGAGCTGAAGATGTGTAGGCTAAGGTATCTGTCCCATGTAGAACAACAAAACCATCAAAATCCTTATAGTATTTCTAATAAATATATCAAATTTATCACTGTTATCATAGATATATGATCATTATAGATTAAAAATATTATTCAGTTAACTGTATTTAGAAATAAAGCAGATTTTTTTTTTTTTTTTTTTTTTTTTTAATGTTTTTACTTTGATTGACAATTGTAAGAAATGTTTCATTTTAATATTTAAATAATTTGTTGGTTCTTTCTTATTAAAGTGATTAGCACCCATTGAAGAGTAACAAACAAACAAACAAACAATTATAGTCCATTTTTAAATTTCTAGACCGTATTTCTTCTAAATTTCGATTTTGTTCAGATAAAGACTTTCTTCATTTTTTCTTTGTGTCTCTCATATATCGTGTAACACCCAAAATGTATTTACTTAAAGCAAAATTAATTTGTTTTCTAATGAAATATGTACGTGACATTTGTTTATCTGTGAATTAATGAATAATATTTTATTATTTGAAAATAATCTGAAGAATATCTATCACTACTATGACATGGATATAAAACTTGCTCAATTTTAATTTTTATGCATTTTCCATGTTTAAGTGAAATATCTGCTTATTGATTTGTTGTTAAACATTTCCTTGATTAAATTTTGTCTTTCATAATTTAAAAGAAAACTATGTAAATGTCCATTTCAAAAATTCTTATATGCTGATAACTAGTATTATAATGATTACAACTATAATGATATTATCATACCATAGTTACACTTTTATTTAAAACTGAAATTGTGATTTTAAGGGTTCTTATGATGAAATGCTTTATGTGAGCTATCTAAATATAGTTATATAACAGGATTAAATTGTAATCATTTTATAGAATCTTGTATTTAAATGAAAAACCTTTTGACCAATTCAATAAAAATGAAAGTTACAATATTATCACTGAAATTATTGATAAGTATAAATTATTGATGTCATTATAAATTTTAATTAATTCATACCTCAATATCTTTAGAGATTATAGTCCATTCTTTCATTCCTATATTACTAGAATCAAGAAGCCTATCATATTCATAAATCTTATATGTAACCCTTTTCAAATTTTCAATATGTCTGGAATAAAAAAAATTATTAAGGAAACGTTTTAGAATAAAATCAATTAGTAATTTTAGAAAACAATTAATTCTTACGGAAGTACAAGAGCTGAGTCATCACTGCTAATCCAATCATATTTTGATGCAAAATTAGGATCATGAGTTTGAGGATCTTTTTTAATGAATTCACACAGACATCCTTTTGCAGTAGCAAGAACTATAAAATAGTCATAAAATGTAACATTACTATGCGTTTTAGTGCATTTTTTATACTTAGGAGCATAAAAAAAAACCAAAAACATTATCATAAATTCTGTAATATATCAAATATTTTTAAAGGAGAAGAGACTGACAAGGTAGAATTATTGATAATAAATACATTCAATACTTAGTAAGGATATTTATAAATTACCATTTTGTTTATTTCGGACCATCCCTATTGTTCCTCCTGTATAAAGTACAAGAACTTTACTGATGGAACTAAGAGTATTGGTTTCTACACCATCTAAAGAACTCTCCATGTTTATTCCAGGTTCTCTAAATAATTGAAAGTCATGCTTTTCCGAACTCATGATTTTTTACACCTGTAAATAAATAAACACTTATAATTTTCATTTCAATGAAATCATAAAAAATCATTTCCTATGTCAGAAATACAGAGTACTTTGAGCTTATACTGGAATAATAGCTATAGAAAATTAATAATGGTAAAAAAAAAACAGAGATTAAGTATATAAATTTTGTGTTGAGGTTTGATTCTACAGGAAAATCTTTTATGTATGTTATGGATGATTGCATAATAGATAAATTATTTATAATTTAAATTAGAAAAATGAAGTAGTTAAGAATACTTGAAGTATTCTTAACATTTTAAGCTTTATTAAGAAGATAGACCTTTATAATGCTCTCATTTGGAGGACTTCAAACGGGCTCTTTCTTTACAAGTCATCATTTCTTTTTGTTTTTATACAGCCACAAATTTCAATAAATTTCTAATTACAATAAAATGTTTTTAGAGAATCTAGTAAAATTGGTTAGACAAGAAAATAAAGTGTCAGGATTTTTCGGAGCATATGTTTTTCAAATATTTAAACTTTATTTAAACTTTTACTGTATTGTTAATTGGAATAGTAATTTCGTTTTAACTACAGCTGGTGTTTCAAAATATCTAAGGGAAGGAAGTAAAAGAAAAATAGAGGCGAATATGTAAAATAGAGGAGTTGGGGAGAGGATGGGTGCAAGTTGAGCCTGCAGAATAAGCGTGACGCAGGGCAATATCAGGAAAGGAGGACGAAAGTTTAAGTGGCACTACTGTTGCTATTGCGATATCCAATGATTTCAAAAAAATAAATAATGGCAACTATATTTCTTGAAAAACTGAAAAACAGTTATTTCATCTTCAAGAAAATTTTTTCAAATGAAAAATATAAGAACTATTACCGTTAAAATTATGTACGGTTTCGAAAGTATAAAACGACGATCAGTTATCTTAATTTATCGTGTTAATTTACTGGTTATATGGTCGAACTATCATGGTACCATTAAAAAAAAGATCGTATTTTTTCACCATTCATAAGGAATATATTTCTTAGTCCAGACGTCTAAACTAAGGTAACAAATATAATTAAAAAATGCCTCTGGATATTATAGCCATGATCCCGACCAATCCTGAGGCTTTCCTATCCAAGGCTGGGTGTCTATCTACCAAGCAACGGTGTTCTATCTTCTTCATTTGGAGCATCCAATTCTTCTTCACTCCTAGTACATATCTTCGCTATGTAAGAGGTATTTTATAATGCGAATTCATTCTCAAAATTTTACTTGAAGAAATTCTAACATTTAGCATACCCATTTTTGGCAAATTACTACTAAGCCAGCCAGTGCTGAGTAGGATGTTGAGGTAAGTGATTCAGCCTAACTGGATTATATCTATACGCTGATCATTATATCTATATTGGATACCTTGATTATATCGAAACCGAACTCACCTAAACCATTAATTAAATCCTCCAAGCTCTTTATTCATAAATAAAGAAAGTATTTATATGTAAATTAAAGTAACGTTTTTGTATCTAATAGCTATAATATTTTCGCATTCAATAAATTAATACAAGTCCATAACTGACGAGAACAATCGAATGGGAAGACAAAGGCAAATGAAAGGAAGTAAGACATCCTCATAATATATCAAGACATCTCAGAATAATACTAAGAGCATGGCCGAATATTAATTAATGCAATAGGAGCTACATTTTGAACATCTTGTAGAAGAATGTAGTTGTGTAAACCTAACTGAAACAATTCTACATCAGCAATAAAAATAAATTGTTTAAATTTTGTTTACATTTAAACGTTATTATAAAACGTATTTAACTGAATAGTTGAAATAAAAGTCATCCCTTAATTATGAAACCGCTGAATAAACACGGAATTCGACGAGAGTTTACGATTTTTTTAATGAACGTCATGTCAAGTATCTTATCTAAAGTACTCTGAATTGAGAAATAGCAAGCTTTTAAATAAAAAACCTAGCAAACAAAGAAATATGAAAGAAAAAAAAACTCTCATATCGCTTCCTACTAAAAAAAAAAAATAAAAAAACATTTTAGATGAAGAACATTTGTCAATGCTGTGACGTTTTTAGTTGTAATATATGTGTTCATGATATATCTTTTCATTTAAAACTGAAATATATATATATATATATATATATATATATATATATATATATATATATATATATATATATATATATCTATCTTGTAGAAGAATGTAGTTGGGTAAACCTAAATGAAACAATTCTACATCGGCAATAAAAATAAATTGTTTAAATTTTTTTTTTACATTTAAACGTTATTATAAAACGTATTTAACTGAATAGTTGAAATAAAAGTCATCTCTTAATTATGAAACCGCTGAATAAACACGTAATTCGACGAGAGTTTTCGATTTTTTTAATGAACGTCGTGTCAAGTATCTTATCTAAAGTACTCTGAATTGAGAAATAGCAAGCTTTTAAATAAAAAACCTAGCAAACAAAGAAATATGAAAAAAAAAAAAACTCTCATATCGCTTCCTACTAAAAAAAAAAAAATAAAAAAAAAAAAAGAACATTTGTCAAAAAAAAACATTTTAGATAGAAGAATGTAGTTGGGTAAACCTAAATGAACAATTCTACATCAGCAATAAAAATAAATTGTTTAAATTTTGTAAACGTTATTATAAAAAGTATTTAACTGAATGTGAAATAAAACTCTTAATTATTTAAATACGGAATTCGACGAGAGTTTACGATTTTTTTAATGAACGTCGTGTCAAGTATCTTATCTACTCTGAATTGAGAATAGCAAGCTTTGTTCTACTAAAAAAAAAAAAAAATAAAAAAACATTTTGATGAAGAACATTGTCAATGCTGTACGTTTTTTAGTTGTAATATATGTGTTCTGATATATTTTTTCATTTACTGAAAATACTATATATATATATATATATATATATATATATATATATATATATATATATATATATACAGGGTGTTCGGAAGATCGTTGGCCAAAAAATTATCTCGGGTAGGGAGGTTCATTTTGAAAAACAGCTTTTTTTGGTTTGGGAATCATCTGAACTATAAATAATTTCCAAAGAAAAGATGTGGCACAAAGAACAGCGTTATATATGAATAAAAAGATATGGAAAATTTTTATATGGAATAAGGTCATAACCAGAATTATTTACAAATGGTAACTTATAAATCTTGTTTGATGTTTCTGAAGGATGGTATGATTTAGGATAAGGGCATTTGAAGTAGAATATTTAGTTCTACTTCAATGCTCTCAAAGTGAGTTTGATTGAATACATCGGAATCTGCGTTAAAATATTAAAGAGTAGCTAACCAAAAATTTGGGGATTTTTATCGGCAGGTTTGACCAGGTTTAAAAATCAGTAAAACGGAGATGATTAAAATGATTATTTGAAAGAAGCTTTCTGGTGGTTGTCCTTATTGATTTGTTTTATTATTTATTTATTTTTTCATTGTTATGTCAGTTTTGAAATTTTAATTTTCTGATTTTGAACATAAAATTTAAATCATAATAATTTAGTTGGTTTTTATATATATACAGGGTGTTCGGAAGTTCGTTGCCAAAAAATTATCTCGGGTAGGGAGGTTCATTTTGAACCTATTTAAGGTCACTTACCTATATACAAAGTCTTACGGTTTTTTTTTTTATGAATTTTTTTGTGTAAATGGCCAAATCCAAACATTTATGCCTTATAGCTCCGTTGTTTACTGATATATCAACGCCATTTTTCCCCTGTAATTACCAATACATTGTCCATGTAAAATAAAAAAGATATGGTGCAAAAAACAAATACCAAAAAAATCCAAATTGTTTTTAAAACTTCTCTATTTAATACTCTTTAAAAAAATACCATTTGCAGGCACGCAGCACATCTAATTTTTTTAATTTTTTATGAAGTAACAAAAGGGTGCCACCAGCGCACATTGACAATAATAATGAATTGAATCATATTTTTTATGCAAAACGTAACAAATAGTTGTGTTTCTTTATAGCATAGGTTAAACTGCATATTTTCTCTTTCTTTCTCGGAATTTCGATTTTATCAGAGTAAACTTTATCTATGATGATAAAAGTATGGTTGACTGGATGATGAATGGAGAAGAAGATAGTCAGGGATGCAGTCAAAGTAACACCACGTCAAAGAAGAATTCTTTAATACGTGTCAGCGTTTCGACCTCGACGTTGCAGGTCTTCTTCAGGGCCACCGAACCACACTTGTGAGGAGAAGGACGATGACTGATGTGAAATGGTAAGAACAGCTGGGTAGGATAAGGGAGAAAAGGCGCGGGACACATGGATACAGAATAGGAAAATGAAACAATGAAAATGAAACAAAAATATAAAAGAAAAATGAACAACAGAGAGACTATAAGATAACAAAATAACAAATAAATACAGACAGAATAAAAAGAGAAAATACAATAAGGCCAATGCCATCATGATAAGGTGCAGCACAAATATAAAAAAGATACATTAAATAATAAAATAAAGCAAAAAAAAAATATATATATAGTAAAAAATGACAAGAAGAGACGGAAAGAACCGAAGGGAAGGTTATTGTTTTTTAATAATGTTAAAAACTTGGGAATAAGTATTGGAAATGTACTCTTTGTCACTATTGTGGTTGACGGGATTAGGCTCGAGATGGATATAAATGGATTCGGATAATAAACGTTTACTATGGTTAGGGACCGTGGCAAGAATAGAAGTTTTTTCAAAATCAAAAGTATGGTTTAAGGATATGGCATGTTCCGAGAGTTTGGTGGCAGAGGAATTTTTGGAAGAAATTGAGAGTTTGTGTTGGAAGATGTGGGTTTTAAGGTGGTTTTTGGTTTGGCCAATATATGAGGACTGACAATTAGGAAAAGCACAGGGAATACGGTAAATGACGTTGGATCTGAGTTGGTTAGGGATGGGATCTTTGAGGTTAGTCTAGATGAAGTTGAGTTTTGTTATGGGATTTCAGGCCTAGGCGTAGGTTCGGGAAGGTAGAGCGGAGAGTTTTTTGGATGTTATCAGAAAGGAAGGGGATATAAGGTAGGGATCTGTATAGTAATAACGGGGATGGAGATGCGAGGGAGTTTGAGGCGGAAAGTGTAGAGTTCGAATTATCGAGGTAATTGGAAAGGAGTTTGTTTATGGTAAGTGGTGGGAAACTTTTATCCTGGAGGATTTGTTTGATGCGTAATGTGTTGGTATTATGGTATTGGGGATCAGAAAGGGAGAGGCAGCGATGGATGAGGTTCTTGGCGACATTAATTTTTTTATGGTAAGGGTGTTGGGAATGAAACTTCAAAAGTCTACCAGAGCAGGTGGGTTTGGTGTACCAATTGGTGGAAATGGAATGGTCAGGATTTCTGATAACAAGAAGATCAAGGAAAAGGAGGGAATTATTGATTTCCCGTTCAATAGTAAAGCGGAGACGAGGGTGATAAGAGTTGAACGCGGAAAGGATAGAGGGAATTTTATCAGGGTTGAGGACAAGGAATAGGTCATCAACATATTTTTTGATAAAGGCGATATCAGTAGGGAATAAGGGTAAAATGGAGTTAAGGAGGTCATTGAGGACGATGTTGGATATGTCAGGAGCAAGAGGATTACCCATGGCAAGACCGGATATTTGGTAATAAAACTCATTTTTGTAGGATAGGTAGCCGGATTTGCAACATAGTTCTAAGGATTTTAAGTAGGATGAACGGTTACGAGGGGTGTGAGGTTGGATGCATGACCAGTGATTGTTAATAATGAGGAGAGCGTTATCTATGGGTATATTAGTAAATAGGTTTTCAACGTCCAAGGAGACCAGGATAAAGTTATCGGGAATTTTAAAGGAAAGTAATGTTTCACGTAAGTCGAAGGAACTGCGGATATCATAAGGATTATCGTGGCTCAGAATTTGAAGGGAGGGGAGAAGGAATTTACTGAGTTTAAGAGACGGGGAATTGATATTAGAGGTAATAGGACGAAGCGGGGTGTTGGATTTGTGGATTTTAGGAAGACCATAGAAACGGGGAGCTACGGCATTATAGGAAATGAGGTTTCTATAAGACGGATAATTAATTTGTTTAGTTTCTAATAAGGTTTTAATATGATTGTTAAATTTGGTTATGAGGGAAGGGGTAGGGTCCCGTTTGGTGGGGAGATAGGTGGTAGGATCAGAGAGGTGTTGCATCTTGTCATGATAATCGGATCTGTCCATGAACACAGTCTTGTTACCTTTATCAGCTTTAGTAACAACAATGCGATCATTGGATTTAAGGAAGGATCGGGTGAAAGATAAATCTTTAAAGAAAAGAGGAGAAAGGGTGGACATTTGGGAAGGTGGGCGCTGAAGGTGGTTAGATATCATGTTACTGACGGTAATACGGGACAATTCTCTCTCTTCATCCCTGCATCTAAGTAGGTCATCTCTGTAAATAAATTCGAGGTCACTGATTAATTGAGGGAGGAGGCTAACTTTAGACTGAGGAGTAACAAAGTTGGGACCTAAACTGAGAATATTAGACACAGGGTGGAAATTTCAAAAGAAGAAATATTCTGAACCCAGCTATCATCCCCTTTAGGATAAACTTAATGGCGAAGTGAAATATCATACAGTTGTTTAAATTTATTGATCAGTTGGAGCTTTTTTTGGGCTTTAACAGAATGGGAAATATTGGTTATAAACTTATTTAAACTGATCATTATATGATTATCAATATCAGAACTTAAAATGTGAGTAAGGGATGATATTTTTTTTTATTGATATTGTGTATATCAAGGATGATTTCGCGTATTTTAAGGTTCAATAAAGATTTTTTAAATTTAAAGGCAGCTTTGAGGAGAGAGGTTTGGAAATAGTGAAGGTGTGGAATGAGTTATCAATAAATTTAGGAAAGAGAGAATGGGAGCGGCATTTGAGAAGAAAGATCCTTTGTTCAATTTTCACAAAAAGAGATTTTTGAAGACGACAAAGGACGATGGGGAGTAAAGGAAATGTAGATTTTAATGGGGAAGGATATGAATTAGTTACAATATTGGGTTGAATCATCTTCTTTTTTTTTTTTTTTTTTTTTTTTTTTTTTTTTTTTTTTTTTTTTTTTTTTTTTTTTTTGTTAACAATCATCATTTTTGTAAACAATAATCATGGAACAAAATTAAACTAATTTTAAATTATTCATAAATTTAATTTGTTGAGTATCACAGGTATTGCTCAAAATGATCTCCACTATTTCTAATACAAACACGATATCTTTTTCTTATTTCTGTGATGGTTGTTCTATAAATGAATTCTTCCTTCATTATGGTAAACGCGGCATAGATTTTTTAAATAAGTTCTTGTTTTGAAAAAGCCCACTACAACTTACCTGTAAGAGAATGTTTAAACAATTGTTTCCCACAATCCTGGATAGGAAGAGGGGGTCCAATTGAGTGGCCAGCACGGTCTCCAGACCTCACGCCGCTCGATTATTACGCCTGGGACCGTGTCAAAGATTTGGCTTATAATGAAGAATTGTTTTCAAGACAACAACTTATTCAAAAAATCAATGCCGCATTTACCATAATGAAGGAAGAATTTGTTTTAAGAACAACCACCACAGAAATAAGAAAACGATATCGTGCTTGTATTAGAAATAGTGGTGATCATTTTGAGTAATACCTGTGATACTCTACAAATTAAATTTATGAATAATTTAAAATTGGTTTAATTTTGTTCCCTGATTATTGTTTACAAAAATGTAGATAAAGTTTACTCTGATAAAATCGAAATTCCGAGAAAGAAAGAGAAAATATGCAGTTTAACCTATGCTATAAAGAAACACAACTATTTGTTACGTTTTGCATAAAAAATATGATTCAATTCATTATTATTGTCAATGTGCGCTGGTGGCACCCTTTTGTTACTTTATAAAAAATAAAAAAAACTAGATGTGCTGCGTGCCTGCAAATGGTATTTTTTTAAAGAGTATTAAATAGAGAAGTTTTTAAAACAATTTGAATTTGGCTGTTGCACTTACTTTTTTTTTTTATTGAAACTAAACTTGAAGCTCATAATTTTTATTTTTGCCTTTGACAAGATTTAACGATCTCCCGTTTTTTTGGTATTTGTTTTTTGCACCATATCTTTTTTATTTTACATGGACAATGTATTAGTAATTACAGGGGAAAAAAATGGCGTTGATATATCAGTAAACAACGGAGTTATAAGGCATAAATGTTTGGATTTGACCATTTTTACAAAAAAATTCATAAAAAAAAACCGTAAGACTTTGTATATAGGTAAGTGACCTTAAATAGGTTCAAAATGAACCTCCCTACCCGAGATAATTTTTTGGCCAACGATCTTCCGAACACCCTGTATATATATAAAAACCAACTAAATTATTATGATTTAAATTTTATGTTCAAAATCAGAAAATTAAAATTTCAAAACTGACATAACAATGAAAAAAAAAAAAATAAATAATAAAACAAATCAATAAGGACAACCACCAGAAAGCTTCTTTCAAATAATCATTTTAATCATCTCCGTTTTAGTGATTTTTAAACCTGGTCAAACCTGCCGATAAAAATCCCCAAATTTTTGGTTAGCTACTCTTTAATATTTTAACGCAGATTCCGATGTATTCAATCAAACTCACTTTGAGAGCATTGAAGTAGAACTAAATATTCTACTTCAAATGCCGCCTTATCCTAAATCATACCATCCTTCAGAAACATCAAACAAGATTTATAAGTTACCATTTGTAAATAATTCTGGTAATGACCTTATGAGTATTCCATATAAAAATTTTCCATATCTTTTTATTCATATATAACGCTGTTCTTTGTGCCACATCTTTTCCTCGGAAATTTTTTATAGTTCAGATGATTCCCAAACCAAAAAAAGCTACTGAACAGCCATCCTAAAACTGTCCTTTTTCACTCTTCCCGATCTTACGCGAAATGCTCGAAAGAATAATTTAGAAATATCTGCCTCCTATCCTGGATTCTGTCGTATAATCTCAAATTACCAGGTTGGATTACGGACATCACACGTAACAATTCGGCAATCGTGAGTTTGTCTCCTGCACATTGGAGTTCGAAACGCAATGGACAAGAGTTTTTCTCGGCTTTGAACAAGCACCTGGGACTACTTAAAAAACTTCTTAAATCCATTCCTCCTACATACTGATTCATTTTCTTTTCCTATTTCAACGATTGGTTATTCAAATTAAATCACAACTTATCCTAGTCATCTCTATAAAATCCCTATATATATATATATATACCATTATTCAGTTCTATAACTGTTTATATTATAACATTAGTGCAACTTTGTTAACAAGTCTTCATAGATTTTACCTCAGCCGACCTGAGAATTGTAATCAATATTACAATACATTGGAAATATTTGACAATTATTAATCATTCAAATTTTAATATTAAATGCAATCTGTACTTAAATGTAGTTTCTAATACATTGTCCATGTAAAATAAATAAGATTTGATGCAAAAAAACAAATAAAAAAAAAAAAAAGAAAAAAAAAAAAGGGAGGTCGTTAAATCTTGATAAAGATTTAAGACCCAGAACATAATAAACTCTTCATTTGAATAAAACGCAAAGAAAAAAAATCATTGTTTAATAGAAAATAAAGGAAAACTGTCAATAAAGCGACACAAGATCAAAGGATCATACGTTATTACATCTATTTATTTATTATTATTTAGGATTTATTTTTATTAGATTTTTAATGAAACATTTAAAACCCAATGATAATGAACATAGAGCTCAATTTCGCCATTAGCTTCTGAATGCAGATGATATTGAAGAATACCACTTTTTGAGGTGAATTTTATGGATAGATGAGTCTGTTTTTACAGGGGAAGGCATTTCAACCTTTTCATGAGGGGTATCATTGGTTTATTCATCTAATTGTAAGTACTGCTGTTGAATAATGTAAAGGAGCACCATTGTGTTGGAAAATCATATTTTGCCAAACTTCAGGTGGAATATCATTATGAAGTTGTGGTAGGATATTTTGTAACAAATCTTAGTTATTCTTTTTATGTAATCTGTTGGGCAAACTAATTTAAAGGTTATGTTATATTTATAATCTCAACAAAAATGGATTGATGTTAAATATTTTACAATAGTCTTTTTCTTTCTCACACACATTTGCACAAAATTCAACCACCTAATATTTGAATATCCCATAACTGATGTTTCGTGCAGTAATTTACTCAAATATATTCGCTTTTGTTGCTTTAGTCATGAAGGCAATGGATTTTCATAGCTTCCTTATTTTTATAATGGCTTGTGCACTGGCGCAACCAAGGGGGGAGCTTAGGGACTGAGGCCCCCCCCCCTCCCCCAGAAGTCCGAAACGACTATTTTTTTTTAGTCAATAACTATGATTTTCATTTGTATAGTCTCCAACGCCACCCTTTCCTTGTTTTAGTTTAACTAGAACATCAAAAAATATCTTCCTCCCTCTCTTTCTCTTTTTCTCTCTCTCTCTCACTCTCTCTCTCTCTTCTCTCTCTCTCTCTCTCTCTCTCTCTCTCTCTCTCTCTCTATATATATATATATATATATATATATATATATATATATATATATATATATATATATATATATATATATATATACCATTATTCAGTTCTATAACTGTTTATATTACAACATTAGTGCAACTTTGTTAACAAGTCTTCATAGATTTTACGTCAGCCGACCTGAGAATTGTAATCAATATTACAATACATTGGAAATATTTGAATCTGTACTTAAATGTAGTTTCTAATACATTGTCCATGTAAAATAAATAAGATTTGATGCAAAAAAAACAAATACAAAAAAAAAAAAAAAAAAAAAAAAAAAAGAAAAGGGAGGTCGTTAAATCTTGGTAAAGGCAAAAACAAAATTAAGAACTTCAAGTTTAGGTTCAAGAAAAAAAAAAAAATTAACGCAATACCCAAATCCGAATTTTTTTTTTTGTATTTATTTTTTGCATCACATCTTTTTTATTTTACATGGACAATATATTAGTAATTATAGCAAAAAAAAAAATGGCGTTGATATATCAGTAAAAACGAAGTTATAAGGCATAAATGTTTGGTGTTTGCCATTTTTTTTTTTAAATTAATAAAAATAAAACCGTAAGACTTTGTATAGAGGTATCTGACCTTAAATAGGTTCTAGATGAGCCTCCCTACCAGAGATACCTCTTTGGCCAACGATCTTCCTGTAGGAACACCATGTATCATATCTTAAGAAATGTCATATTGAACCACGTAATTATTTTTGAAACTTTTAATAATCATTTATAATGAAATTTAATTTATTTTGACCCAGTTTGACTATTGCTGTGTTGTGTATGGATGTGATTCTGGGGAAATTGAGGCCAGACTCAAAAGATAATTTAACTGCTTCTTCATTCGTTTTATTTTTGGGATCCCGAGAAACGCCTACGTTTCACAATTTAATGCGGATTAAATTAAAGTTAAAAAGGAAAGAGCAACTCCTTACGAAGCCAATATTCTCTAACATCCTTTCTCTTCCAAACCAAGCAATGTCAACGTCCACCTTGCATTTTCTTCAGTTCTTCAGTTTTTCAGTTCTTCAGCCAAACCCGTCACCATTTATAAGAATTTGTATACTCCTGCTTTTAACTGATCTTTTGACCGATCCTCATTCAAATACACCTTCCATTTTCAAATTCTACTTCTTTAACCATCTACTATTCATACACATCCACGAAAACTATCAATTAGTACTTTATGTATATAAATAACAGTTTATATATATATATATATATATATATATATATATATATATATATATATATATATATATATATATATATATATATATATATATATATATATATATATATGAAATGTTATTGTTTATGCACACACTGAATTCATATATTTATTTTACTTTTATTAATATCTTTCTGTTTTGTTTGTATTTTATTATTATTATATTATTGTTTAGAGAACATTATTTCATTTTAAGTCTCCGGAGGTCTTCGACTATTCATTATTTTTCATATTCAATGGAATTAAGATCCTAGAATAAATAAAGAACTTATTATTATTGTTCATTTATTAAATATTATGAAAATCGTAAATATTGAATATTTCCATTCATTGTACTTGTATTTTTACATATAAATAGTTTAATAGTTTATGATTATTAAGTTTTTCCTCAATTGGGTTGAATATTCTGCAACAAATTATCATACTTTTTATGATATATTGTACTTCAAGTTGAAGTAATTTTTATGGCATACTACAAGCCAAATGTTACTTTTTGCATATAAATCCTCCCTTAGTTATAATAAAATAGAAAAAAATGATTAATGTTTACATAAATGTTAACGGAAATCTTATCGATTTGTATAATACTTTATTTGTTAATATTTTATATGACAATGTATTTTTTGAGTTTACTTGGCTTAATATGGCCATTTTATGTCTCTCACAGTAATTATATTGTCTAATACTTTTTATTTTATAAATTACAGAAAATAACAAAAATATAATATCAATTTTTATTATTTTCTGTAAATTTATTGTTGGAATAGTGTTTGAAAAAAATATCTGTGTATAGTGAAGGCTACTTTTGGATTTATTGCAGCTTTTTCGACGTTTTGTGGTGTTATTGAAGGTTTAATAGTTTTTACACGTAAATAAATATAAAGGGTGTTCGGAAGATCGTTGGCCAAAGAGGTATCTCAGGAAAGGAGGTTCATTTAGAACCTATTTAAGCTCTCTTACCTGTATACAAAGTCACATGGTTTTATTTTTATTAATTTAAAAAAAAAAAAAAAAATGGCAAACACCAAACATTTATGTCTTATAACTTCGTTGTTTACTGATATATCAACGCCATTTTTTTTTTTTTTTGCTTTTATTACTAATACATTGACCATGTAAAATTAAAAAAAATTGATGCAAAAAATAAATAGAAATAAATAGAAAAAAAAACAAAAAAAAACAAAAACGGGAGGTCGTTAAATCTTGTTAAAAAAAAAAAAAAAAAAAAAAAAAAAAGAAAAATATGAACTTCAAGTTTAGGTTCAGTTTTTAAAATAATTCGGAATTGGCTAGTGTGCTTATTTATTTATTTATTTTTTAACCTAAACTTGAAGTTCTTAATTTTGTTTTTGCCTTTAACGGTTTAACGATCTCCCATTTTTTTTTGTATTTGTTTTTTGCATCAAATCTTTTTTATTTTAGTAAACAACGAAATTATAAGGCATAAATGTTTTGTTTTGGCCATTTAAAAAAAAAAAAATCATAAAAAAAAAAAAAAAACTCGCAAGACTTTGTATATAGGTAAGTGACCTTAAATAGGTTCAAAATGTACCTCCCTACCCGAGATACCTCTTTGGCCAACGATCTTCCGAACACCCTGTATATAAGTTAAGAATAACATGTACCAATATATGTGTTAATCCTTAGAGTTAAGCATGTAAATAATGTAAAGATATAAATAGAGCATCAGAAGCAAGAATAAATCAGTTGTTATCAAAAAAAGTAGCTCGTAGTCCGAGCAACACGGATGGCAAAACCTGTGTCCATCGTGTAGAGCTAAGATGAGCCGTTATTGCTGTTTTCAAACTCCGGTGCCATCGCTCTACACAGCCATTGGATTGTGGATGATAAGCGGTAGTTCTCTGCCTCCGAATCCCCATTATTGCTGAGAGTCTAAGAAAAAGTTCCGCCTCAAATTGTCTGCCTTGGTCTGTCGTAATCCGCTGAGGAGAGCCGAATCGTGTAACCCAATTGGCATAAATGCCTGAGCGACAGCCGAAGCACTGATCTCAGCGAGTGGAAGTGCTTCTGGCCAGTGGGTCGCTCTCTGTCTACCATGGTTAAAAGGTATCTCATTCCATCAGATGGTAACAGTGGTCCCACTATGTCGATGTGCACGTGTTGAAATCTGGGTGCCGGTAAATAACTGCCCAGAGGAGTCACTGTGTGGCGGTGAATTTTAGACTTTTGGCAAGGAATGCAGGTCTTTGCCCATTCACCAACATCCCGATTAATTTCCGGCCAGAAGTAGCGACTAGCGAGCAACTTCCTACTAGCTCTGATACCTGGGTGGCTCAATGAGTGAAGACGGTCAAAAGTGACGCGGCGAAACTCTTTTGGGATGTAGGGTCGAGCTGTCGAAGTTGAAGTCTCGCAAAGGAGCTCTATATCTGTACCGGGGATGAAGATGGATTTTAGTTTGAGGTGTTTTATGTCCCCTTTCCTTTTTTTTTTTTTTCATCCGGAGATTCATTTCTTCGTCGGCCGATAGTGAGTATATACATACATTTTCGGATCCGGGTTATATCTAATATCTGTGGTAAACTAGACTTAAGACTCTGTTTGCACTGTTCAAAAGCTCGTAGTGTCTCTTCCGTCCATGCAATGGGAGTTTTATCCTTCCGTTTGCAGTTGTGTGTGAGTTGGTTCAATGGTTTTTGTGTTTCGGCAGCGTGAGGGAGGCATCTCCTGTAAAAGTTTATCATACCTAGAAACCTGCGAAGTTCACTGATGTTGCTGGGTTTCGGGTACTCCTGAATCATTTGAACTTTTGCAGGAAGAGGCTGTATACCATTTGCGTCCACCCTGTAGCCGAGAAAATCGACCTGAGGTTCTCCAAAAACACATTTGCTTACATTGAGGGAAAGATCATATTCATTGAGCCTCTTAAAAATTTCTTTGAGATGATGCTCATGTTCCCCCTGTGATTTCGAAGCAACTAAGAAATCGTCCAGGTATGGAAAAACGTATGGCAGATCTCGCAAACATGTTATCCACGAAACGCTGAAAAGTTTGTGCTGCATTTTTCAAACCGAATGGCATCCTGAGAAATTCTTTCCAATGTCTTCCTCAGCAACGGCGATATGGTGGTATGCACGTACAATATCTAGAGTCGAGAATACCTTGGCGCCATCTAGGGTGGTGAAATCCATTATGTTTGGCACTGCGTACCTATCAGGTACCGTTTTAGCATTCAATGCGCGATAATCTCCGCAGACTCTGTAGACACTGTTCCGATAACTGATAATCCGGATTGCCGATCGATCAACTGCTTCTTTCTAATGTCGATATTAATGCCATGATAGAAGAGAAAATCGGCTCCGATTATTGCCCTACTTACGTCCGCCAAGAGAAATGTCCATGGAAGAATTCGTCGCAGTCCAAGATCAAGTTTGAGAGTCTTCTCCCCATAGGTAGGTATTGGAGTATTATTGGCTGCTACAGTGTGAATTCCGTTGGTTTCTTGTGTATCCTGGGGTTACGTGGCATTATTGAGATTGAAGCACCTGTATCAATAAGGAAGCATATCCTAGATTCTCGGTCTGTTATAAAAAGGCGGCGTTGAGGTTGGGTTCCGACGACTGCCGCCTGCTCCGTCGACCCCTTCAGTTTAAAGGACTTAAGGATTTCCAACCACACGGTTTTGACACATTTCTTTGCCTTTGGCCCAAATCGTTTGTGGTAGAAACATATTTTACTCTCCTGGGGACTAGATTGAGTGATTTTGCCCTTTTTGTCTAAAGTGCATTCGAAGCTCGGCCACTTCTTCTCGAAGGCTCGCAGTTCCTCAATAACGGTATTGCTAGTTGCTGTATGTGACACTCTAACAGCGGCATTTACTTCTGCCGGCGTCTCAACTTCCATAATATTGTCTGCCAGAGAGGCTAAACCTCAATATCATCTTGTTTCGTAGCGGCCAAAATTTCCTGAACTCTAGTAGGTAGTTTTCTTAGCCACAGGGTCTTCACTATAGATTCCCCCGTCAAAGAACCTGCCAATAGCAGCATACATCTATATAATTGAGAGGGTTTTTTGGCTACCCAGCTGCGTATCACTTAATAATTTATTAATTTTAGAAGAATTGGACTCACCATAGATCGAAACGAGGCGTCTTTTGAGCGCGTCGTAGGGATCTTCTTCCGTAACTGCCAATAGGTCAGCGACTTGGGTTAGGACCTCCAGTTCCAGCCCCGCGACTACAGTCTGAAATTTGATCTTAGAGCCTTTTTATTCCAATCCGTTGCAGATAAACGATAATCCAAAGGCTTTTATGATATATATATAATTTAAAATATTGTATTATACAAATCTGAATGAAAATTAAAGCGTAACGTACAAATTTCTGTTTAGATGGCAATGTAGTTAATTCAATAAAATCAAAACATATTTATTTATTTATTTTTGGAGATAATATGGAGCCAATCATAATAGGCTTTTTCAATTCAGAAATGTCGATTGTCATCAACATCAATAGAGACAAATATGCGAATTATTTATGAAGTTCTGTGATTTTTAGCGTTGATGAACAGTCAATTAGACAGGCGACATTTTCAAGTAGCGTTGTATACTTCCCGCTAGCAGACATATGAGTATCTGTGCGATTTCTTTTTTATTACATACTTTAGATATTTACAACTATATACAATGTATACAATAAATAAACCTGAGCTTAAATGATTAAGATATGTCGTTAACTTGTAAAGAATAACCCATTTATAGCACTTCCATAAGTATTCTACATTAGAAATCTTCTTTTCAAACGCCTCGGAGGGTTATCTTGGTGGAAGGATAGGCGTCTTATTTGAATAAAATCTGCTTGTGTGACATTTAGGTCTTTGGATAAGTTTATTTGTGATATATTAAGGAGCACTGAGGATTTTAGATTGTAAGGATTGGATGCTAGAAGAATTGGAAGGTTTAGTGGTGCACTAAAACTCAACTTCGTATGTCCAAATGGGTCTCATTACTGTCATGTATATTAGTCTTTTGTGATTTATTGGGAGCTTTGTACGTTTGTCTAGTAAATGTTGGGGTAGTCGACTTCTTGATTGAATTCTATCATTGCAATAGTCATAAAGAAAAATTCAATTTAGTGGATATAATTGAAATTATTTATTCTTACTTTTGATTCGTAATTTCTTACGTTTCTTTGATAAACCACAATCAATAATTAAAATTTAAGTACAAATATGTGGTAATGTATTTATCAAAACTCTACCACTCTTTTAATCGTTAGAAATTTGTACTTTTATCTATGAGTATACTGTCACGTCGTCTTTTACCTGAAAATATTATATATTCTTGGTATATTCCAATCAATGAAACTTTACCATGTGCTCGATACGATAGTCTTAAATCAATAAGTGTAGTTTAAATTCCAAACGCGAAAAGTAAATAATATATATGTGTGTGTGTGTGTGTGTGTGTGTGTGTGTGTGTGTGTGTGTGTGTGTGTGTGTGTGTGTGTGTGTAAAAGTCGTTGACCGTTGTTTTCATTTAGAAGAAAGGGATGCAGTGAATCAAAAAATATCCCAGGTCAGGTTTGTTGATTGTATATATGAGTTTAAACGTAGATATTGCAATTGAATAGATTCACAGTGTGTTTGTTTCGTTTTTTCAATAGCGAGATAGTTAATTTTGGAATAGTAACCCTACAAAGATTTCAGTACAGAGGTCGCTGAGACCCTCACCTCAAATCCCTCAGCCATCGAGTCACCAACATTTTAATTAGTTATTTATCTCAATTTCTTCAAAAAATTTGATCCATGTATCCTGGAGGTGACATTTCAATAATTTACATATATCTGGAGGAGTGCAGAGAAATTTGAGGACAGAAATAAAATAGGTTCCACGCTTTTTCCTTGTCATTAAGGATTTATCATTGAGGCATTCGTTTTTCTCATGAGTTGGCCTTCGATATATATGTTGAAAACAGATATCATAGCGGAAAATGAATCGGTATATGGCAATGCTATTATCTTCTAGTTGCATAACGAAAAGTGGTAGGTGGTGGAACACAAAATACAATATATAGGCATAAGAACAACAAAATAAAAAAGTATGCAATTCAATTTCAAACTAATTTATTTACCCAGAGAAAATGTCAGAATTATCTATTTTTTGTGTTCAGTAAGCAGCCTGTATCTTCCTGAATACTCAATCAACACAGTAACTTTTGCTACACCGAATTCCTGTTGTAATCGTCACAACCATTATGAAATCGGTAAAGATACAGAGAATCAATGAACAATCTACCGTTGGTACGGAAAATGTAGGTTTGGAGATAATGAACTTAACAACAAACAACGTGGTAGGTCGAAGAGTGACACTCTTGAATTAGATTCAAGACTTGGAACAAGTTTCGTGACTGTTTTGAGGAATCTTAAGGATTTCTTAAGGAAGACAAAAAAGGCAAAAAACATGAGAGGTAACCGAGAACACTGCAGGAGCACGCCTCCAACTCCTCACTTCTCTAATGTAACATTTTTGGACAGCAAGGTCACCTGCACAGAAAATTTGTTTTATAGGTTGGAGATCTTGGCAGTGGTTGGATAGGAAAGAAAAACTTTAATATATGCCTAAACCCAACGTTTATCCCGAAAATGTAATAAATACAGATTAGCGGATCTAGCTGGTTTAATAAATAATTCTTTTATGATAGTTGGTGAACCAATTACTTCCGGGAGTAACTGTCAAGAATCACAAACTATTCATTAAAATTGTAGAAAAAACACACTGCTCTGGTAATCCGAAAGGTCCCGTTCGTCTCTATGACAAGGCACCTCCACAAATATCAAAACTAGCCGTGCAGAAACTGCAGGAGCTAAATATGGAGGTTCTTCCTCCATCCACCGAATCTTTTTCCAATAGAGCTTTATTGTTACTGTTGTTTTCTAAGAAACAAAAAAACAATTTCAACGACAACGAAAACGCGAAAAACTAGGCATCCGAAACTTTGTATTTTCCTTGAAAACTAATTTCTTCAGATGAAATTAGGCGTGGAGATAGAAACGCTTGTTTCACGTTGAGAGAAGTGTACAGACTGCGAAAGAGCATATTTTGATTAAAAAAATCCAATTAACAAAAATTCTGATAATTTAAATTGGCAAATTCACATGTACTACACTATGAATAATTACTGATATCACTGACTTTCATTACCCTGAGATTTGAGTTATACCGGTTAAAACTGGTATTTGACTCATTTGTTATTAAAAAAATTAAATTTTTATCTTTAATTAAATGCCAAGTAATTATGCAAGAATAAAGGCTTGCAGTGTAAAATTCTGCCTATTACGGAACCTTGAATCAGCATCACCAACGAGCTCGGCTTTGTACAAGGAAACCAGAAGAACTACAAGCTTTGTAAGTTAAAGCGACGGTCCAAGATAAGCAGAGGCGAAGCAGGCTGATTGCCAAGGATCTGCAAGGTCTGTAAAGCCAATCGAAAAAAAAAAAAAAAAAAAAAAAAAAAAAAAAAAAAAAAAAAAAAAAAAAAAAAAAAGGCTTGATGGGGGTTGTAGAGGTAAACAATAAAAATAAATATTTTATCTTATCTTCCCTTTGAGTGGCTGCCATCCAAATTTCCTACTAGGAAGTTGATATACATATATATAAAAAATTACGAAATGACAAAAAAAAAAAAAGGCCTTTTTTTGTCATTTCGTAACTTTTTTTTATGCCCTCAAAATAGGGAGGATCCCCCAGATATATATTTATATATATATATATATATATCATATATATATATATATGCCCTATATATATATATATATATATATATATAGGGTATTTAATATTTGATGGCCACCCCTTTCTTTTCCACAGTTTTTGAAATTTTGAAACGAAACTCTCAGGGTCTTAACTGAGTGTCAAATAAAGTTTCTTTTCAGGTTATAGTCTACTGTCCAACCTTCTCCAGTTCTTCTCCAGCGACCCTAACTCTGCAATTTCCAATGGGATGTTATATTTTTTACGACGGATTTCGATAAAAAATTAAATTTTGATTCGATTTTATACCAGTAATTTTTTTTATTCGGGGCACCGTTTCGTCGCAAATTGCAAAAAATAATTTTTAGAAAATAAGCAGTCTATAAAGCTGGTATTGCAAAAATAAAATAAACTTTGAACAAAAATACAGCATTAAGGCCTTTCCGCGACTGGTGCGAACAGGTGTTCTCACCGCTCGTCGCACCAGACTTGGAAGGTTCCCTCAGGACGCGTCAAGTCGACCATTAACACAGATTTTCCATAAATGTTTGGTGCAGGATATATCGTTGGAGAGTATTGGGCCCTCACTTTTTTCAAGAAACATTGACTTGTGAGACTTTCGATCGGTTTTTAAATAATGAACTAATAGAACTCCTTGAAGATATACCATTCGGGACTCATTGGCCGAGTGAGTTGGGGCGAGGGTCTCAGCGCACTCGTAACCGGAAAGACGTGGGTTCGCATCCCATCTGGGCGGATTAAAATTTATTTCGAGGCGGACCCACTAAATGAATCTTGAACTTCACACCGAGGCCAGTTTAGGACATCAATGGAAGTCTTGGGCCCAAAAAAAAAAAAGTTATGCCCTTCAACGAAACACAATGTGGTTCCAGCTGGATGGATGTCCTTCCCATTTTTCAATAGCAGTTCGTGGAACCCTGAGGGAAATGTTCCCTGAGCGTTGCATCGGCCAAGGGATGGATGTGGAGTGGCCGCCGAGATCACCAGACCTAACGGTAAAGGACTCACCCTCAGCGGCCACACCCCATCCATCAATGTAATCCATCAATATGGCGATTCACAATTCCTGTGCTTGAAAATTTCGACACATTGGTCCAGAGCACATTGGAAAAGAAAAAAGGGTTTTCTCCAATCGTTCTTTGTGCCCACTGACAGAACCTTAGCCGTCTCTCAGCATCTTGGGGAGTTAGAGCCTGATGAAGTGAAATGCGGTACGGCCTCATACGGTTGTTACAGTACTTTCTTTTCAGTTGATCTATCATAAGTTGCAATTTACTTTTGAATGGCGTTTTACTGCGCTAATCATCTCAATAATAGTTTTTCCTTTACCTTGAAGCTCCAAGTTAACGGTGTTTAAGTGCATAGTGATGTCAGTCAAAAATGCCAAATCATTTAGCCATTTTTCGTTTTTCAAAATCTGAGTGTCATCACCTCTTTCGTCTAGAAAAGCTGTTATTTCGGGCAATAATTCTTGAAACCTTTCTAGGAATTTTCCGCGACTCAACCACCTGACGTCCGTGTGAAGAACTAAATCAGTGTGTTCAGCTGACTCCCTATCTTCCAACTGCAACTGAAAGAGCCGCCGTTGCAAGCTACGTGCACGGATGGAATTCACAATTTTTGTTGCAATGCCCATAATTTCCTCCGTGTTTAAAACTTTTGAACACAAAACTTGTTGATGTATAATGCAATGGAATGAAAAAAAAAATGAAGGGAATTCTTCATTAGCTCGACACAATGCCTGGCCTACACCGTTCGAATGCTTAAGTGGGTGTCCCTGGCTATATCCCGAATGCTCCGATGAGGATACGCTTCCACCGTAGCCAGTACATAAATGATATTAGTTTCATCACGGGCTTGTCGACGATTTGAACCTTTCGGGGGAAACCTTCCAGGTCGACTTATCCTTGCCGCTCGTCGCACAAGTAGCACGGAAAGGCCTTAATTCCATATTTTTGTTCAAAGGTTATTTTATTTTCGCAATCCCAGCTTTAGACTGCTTATTTTTAAAAATGATTTTTCGTGATTTGCGGCTAAACGGTGCCCTGGATAAAATAAAAAATCACCGGTATAAAATCGATTAAAAATTTAATTTTCTAACGAAATCCGTCGTAAAAAAATACCACATCCCTTTGGAAATTCCAGAGTTAGGGTCGCTGAAGAAGAACTGGAGAAGGTTGGAAAGCAGGCTATAACCTGCAAAGAAACTTCATTTAACACAGTTAAGACCCTGAGAGTTTAGTTTCAAAATTTCAAAAACTGTAGACAAAAAAGGGGGTGCTCATCGCATATTAAACACCCTGTATATATATATATATATATATATATATATATATATATATATATATATATATATATTTTTTTTTTTTTTTGGGGGGGGGGGGGGGAAGACGGGAATAACATTTCAATTAAAACACTTGAAATTTAATGATAGGTTACTAGGAATCGTGTCAAGTTGTGCTTGAATGTAACATCAACAAAATGAATGATATTGCATGCTGTTGCTAAACACTTTGAATTATAACTTGCTAGATATTTCAAGTAGTTAACAAGTGATTTCAAGTATTTTGCTTACTTGAGATTAGATCGATAGTGATAGGATAAATGAATATATATCGAGAATCTGGATCCGATTTACGTACTCGGCTTCTAAAAATGACAGGTAAGCATTAAAACCTTCAATTTTGGATTTTTATTATTTTTATGTTAATTTAGCATTAATTCAATACATGAAACAACTTAATTATATTAATTATACGTAATTATATAGAATATAGGGAATTTTTACATTAATTATTATAATTTAGACTTCATATAAAGTACGTTCATGGCTTAAAATATTAGTATTAATAAAAATTAAATTAATAACAAACTAACTAAAACTGGGTGACTCCATATTTTTAATAACCTGTAATGAGCATTAGCAATTTATTGGGAAATAATATGGCTGACTAGAGGGTTTGTTTATTTACTTTAAAATTGAAAATTTTTACCTATTCTAAATTTAATTTTTATTAAACTATTTGTACATTCTTAGATGTGTTGATTTCTGTACAATTTATAGTTGAAATAGGTAAATAATAATGAACTTGAGTACCTATTAGACTAAGTTTTATAAAAATGTTAGGCCTTAAGGAATCTAAAACATGTTTGAGAAACATAAATATGCCTGATTAATAATTTCTTTTTTTCAACTTAATGTGAAAACGTAATGATTTAAATATTAAATTAATAGTTCTAAACTCCGCAACTACTCAAACCTAATAGTGTCTGAACTTTCTCCCCATTCTATACCTGACAACCCTTCGAGGTGTTTGAAAAGAGTATACTCTCGGGATATTCTCATATAGAACTTTTATCGAAGTACTACCAGTGGATAGTTGCTTCACAAGCCGTTGTCATGTTATCATCAATTATACATACAAGATGTATTTCTTTTTTTTAATACAGTTGTAAATTTAAATAAACAGATAATAAAAATAATAAGCGGCAATTTACTCGGAAGCGGAAGTGATGCTGTTAACGATCAATCTTGCTCATTCATTTCATTCGGTGTAGTAGACAAATGTTTATATTTCCTACAAAATATGGCATCAATCCACTTGGTAACAGGAATAGTAAATTGATTTTTTTCATTCTAAAAAACAATCTCAATCTTTATATATAAGAGTAATGACCATTTTGTAATTTTATTCAGAATTTTTAATTATTTAAGACACATTCTGTCAAAAGTTTTTAAAACATTTTATTTTATTTTTTATTCTCCAACTAGTAACACCCCTGGTTTATGGGTTTAGGGGTTCTTTTTATAAGGTTGTAACATATTTATTACAAATGAAAAAAAAAAAAATTGTTTCGAATGTTGGACAGCCTGTTATTTTTTCCAGATGTATGAGTTACTGCCCTGGTACGTTTTTATCTCAAATATGTAAACTGTAGTAATATAAAAACTAATCTAATTCTTCTGTCATTTTTATTTTTAACAAAATAAAATAAACAATTCTTTCCAAAATTAAATAATTATTAACGGGAATAATATAATATAAGAAATAGAATAACATAAGAATTTTAGTTTTGGATGGTAATCTAATAAAATGAAATAAGTGAATATGAAATGAAAACAAATGTAAATGTGTTTATGAAAACATAAACATAGAAGTATATAAAATATGTACATGGAGTTTACTATAAAATAATAGGTATCTGGTTTGGGCTATATCAGCAACATATGGGACATTAAGGTCTTTATGGATAAGTTTATTAAGGAGCACTAAGGGTTTTAGATTGCAAGGATTGGATAGGAGATGAAATGGATGGTTTAGAGGAGTCCCAAAGCTCAACTCCGTATGTTTAAATAGGTCTGATTAATGTCATGTAAATGAGTCTTTTGTAAATAATCGGTCTAGTAAATGTTGAAGAAGTCGAAAAAAAAAAAAATGAAAAATAAAAATGTCATTTTAGAAACATTATTAAAAATAATTAACAAACACTATAGTACGCGTGATTTGACAATTGTTTATTTATTTTCTATTCTCTTGAACACGACTTTCAATAAAGTAAAGCTTTTTAATTAAGGAGAACATGTGTAATAGATAAGGTAATTATATTACGGAAAAGCGGTAAGCGTAACTAGAATAGTGGAGTACGGAGGGAGTAAGATGTAGCGGATTGTAGTGTATTGGTTCTTTTCTAGAATTTTTTTAAACTACAAGTATTAAGTTTTAAAACCTATGAGAACTTTAAATGTGGAACGAAAATCTTAGACGTTTTCTGCAAACAAATTTACCCTTTGTTCCTTTCAAAACCTTTTCCTTACATTGACAATAATGAACTATCGCATTTTAAATAATATTACTCAAAATTGTATATTATTTTATACATTTATAATATATATATTATTATTATTCTTTTTTTGTTTTTATTGTTTTTTCAAGTATACTGTGTTTCATGTGCCACCTCACAAGTGTTGTTTTCGAATTAATAATACATCTTTCATTACCCATCTTCATTAATAGAACTATATAAATAGTCATAGTGTATAGAAGGATTGGCCTTTATTGATCAATGTTCCTGTTACTATCAAAAACGGAATTCCGTAAGATTAAACTAGCAAATGGTTACAGAGACGCTTTGAACATGAAAATGGCGTCCGATTTGGGTGACTATAATCAACAGTTATTCCAATAATTTTTCGACAAGCAATCAAACAAGGCGGTTTTTAAAAATAAATATTAACCTTAAATCTTATCATTTAGTAATACATCGGTTGAAGAGCTCACCTGAAAATATTTACACAGAATATCAAAAATTACAGCACTACACAAAAAACTTTATTCACAGTAACTCGAAATAGCGAAAACACTTAAATTTTACAGCTGTTAACTATTAAAAGTTTTTTTTTTCATGAATCTAATAGTAATTAAAAAACCATAACATTACGCGCAACGTCGATCCAATGATAATCTTTAAAAATTTTCTGTCATAAGTCTCATCAAGTGCGTCTTTCAAGTACTCGTGACGGCGGAAAACGAACCGGAAATGTCAATAACAAGATAAAAAATTTTCTTTAAAAAAAAAAAAACATTATTGAAAAATATAAACATTACATTGATCAATAACAAAAAAAAAAATTAATGATTGTAAAAAATAACACATTCCTATATATTTAGTATAATATCCAATATAACTAATATTTGTATATAGATAAAACTATTATCATTATTTTTTAATCAGTGGGATAAACACTAATTGTCTGTGATTTCGACAGTATGAGTCCATATTTAATACATAAAATAAAGTACAGTACAACCTCGATGTAAACATAAATATGTCACTTGTATGTATATTATATATTGTATATTATTTATGTAAAAAATAAAAAAAGAAGGAATGAAAAAAAAAATAGTAATAAAAAGATTAGCTGCTTACTTTGTAATTGGCGATGAACAAGCTTTTGCCTGCATAATTGTGATGAAATCAAGAATAACCCAATAATCTAGTTCCAAATTTTGCAAGTCCTACTTTCCTAAACACGACTTTATGCTCATGTATTTAGCATAAGGTACTTATATTATTACTAATCATATGTATATATATATATATATATATACCCAGTAGAAAATGTGTTCTCCATTTCCAATCCAATTCCAATTCCTTTTTTTTTATTTTTTATTTTTTTTTGTAATCTGTTAACACCCAACAAAAAAAAAACAAACGTACGAACATTTTAAATCCCATTGCTACTCATCGTTAGTTTAATTTCTTATATAAATATTTCATATATTGTTTCTTGTTTAAATAATTATTTCTACATCGCTGATAATGGTAATATGACAGCTGCTTTTGATTAAATTTATCGATTATCGCAATTCTTTTTCTTCTAACCAAACCTCGCCAATTGTCGTTATTAATCAAATGATTGATAAATCAATATTTATTCTGATTAGGATGTCAATTGTTTTGTTCTTTCAATTCTAAGGTAAAAAAACTGTTTGTTCGTGTTTTTTTTTGTTTGTTTTTTTTTTATATACCTTAACAATTACTATACTCCTATCCAGTGATGTGTCAGTAACATTTTTCGATTCTCGGTACCAATAAATAAGTTTATAATAAGATTTCAATCACAAATAATAACTCATAAAAGATCTAAAAAAAATTAAACAGCAAATAGCATTAACTATCTTCAAAATATAATATATATGTCTATTACAATTCAAAGTAAAAAAAAAACTTATTTTATAAAATCCTATTTAAGAAGAAAAATATTACAACAGTTTTAGGTTTCGTTTAATACTTAACAAATTGCAGATGTTACTAAAATCTTTCATTAAACGCTGCATATGGCAGTAGGTCTTTTAATAAAGTATTGGGGCCCGAAAATTTTTATGCAATAAAGTATTATCTTTATCCTGGGATAAATAATCGCCTAAGATTTTTTTTCTTTCTTTCTTTATCACCAGTGAAAATAATCTGTGTATAAGTTGATTACAATTTAGACAAATTACAAAATCGATACAATTCAGTATAATCGAAAATCGACTTTTGGAATCAATACAACCCCACTCCTATGCTTTATTGATGTTTATTTGGATTCTAAAATATTCCTGAAATTTTTAATGAAGTTTAAATGAAAATTATTACATCAGTTACATATTTCAAAAACAATTTTTTTTTTAAAGAAGATCTATAAAAATTTCTATTGATTGGATGAGAAAATATAATATAAGAATTGGATGAAATTGTATTAAAAAACTCAAGAATAGAATAGAATAGAATAGAAAAATAATTTTATTCTGGGACAAAGTCCCTTAAGAATAACAGATAAGTACAGGTATAACTAAATTAAATCTGGTTAGAGTCATAATGAGATACAAAAGAAAAAAAAAAAGAATAAGAATAATACATTAATGACACTATGTACATAGATGATATTTAAATAAACATAAAAGAAAATAAGATAACATTCTACAGATTAGAGAAGATAAAATTAAATAAGAAAAAAATAAAATAAAATAATATAGAAAAATCTTTTGGTACAATGATTAGATTTGTATGTACAATAGAAGTACCCAATGTTATATTTATGGAAAGTGAAATTTGTATAAGAAGGAATCTCAATTATTCCAGAAGTGAATAGATAGTTAGCAAGCGTCAATTTGGATGAGAAGGAGGTATTGGAAATAGAAACATTTGAATGTTTCCAGGGATTTAGCTTGTCTGATGTGAGAATGGATGGAGTTCCAGAGGATTGGTGAGCGGAAAAGGAAGGAGCGTTGGAATGTTGAAGTTCTATGGGATGGGGTATACAGATCAGAAAGACGGGATCTTGTATTTATTGGATTGACTGCAGATCTGAATAAAAGCTTATTGTAAATATAAAAAGGTTAAAGGGTATTGATAATTAGGTACAGGAATGTTCCATGGAAATATTGTTTACGGAAAGTGGGATAGATCCAATCTAGTTGGCAATAGAGGTGGGAAACATGGGAACGCCTCGGACTACCGAAGACAAACCTGACGAAGCAGTTCATGATTCGCTTCGTAAACCGTACCACCAGACAACAAGGGAATAATGCAGTCAATGTAAGGGAATAATAAGGAAGAGACTAAAAGCTTACGGGTTGACTGTGGAAGAAGGTAACAGTTTCGGTGGAATAATTTGAGAAGGCCTATGGAACGGCGGGAAATTTGGGAAATCTGAGGTTTCCAAGAAAGGAGTTGATCAAAAACAATCCCAGGATGATTATTTAAGGTTAAAGAAGGGTATTGTGAGTGGAATTAAGGAGGGAGCTAGAACCTATTATAATGGCCTGAGTCTTCTTTTCGTTAAGTTGTAATTTATTTAAGGTCGCCCAGGCACTGATTCTGTCCAGGTCTTCCTGAACTTTAGCGAAAGCAGTGGATAGCTCTGAAGGGGAGAAGGAGAGATAGACTTGGGAATCATCTGCATAGAGGTGGTAGGAACAGTGATAAATTGAATTAGGAAGATCATTAATGTAGGAATTGAAAAGGAGAGGAGAAATACTGGATCCCTGAGCAATACCTGAGGTAAGAGTGAGAAAAGAAGATAGGGGTTGGTTTAGTATTTTAACTGCTTGGGAACGGTGAGAAAGGAAAGATTGAAAACAGCGGATGGAACTGTAGGAAAAGTTTAATGATTTTGATATGGAGAATAGAATAGAGCGATCAAGGGAATCGAAGGCTTTAGAAAAGTCAAGGAGTAACAGGACGGTTAGTTTTTTTTATCATCTATTGCGGTAAATATGTCATTAGTGGTTTTTAGGAGAGCAGACTGGGTGAAGTAGCCGGGACGAAAACCAGATTGAAGGGGGTCGAGGAGATTGGATTCTTCAAGGAATTTAGAAATTTGAGATTGAACTAATCTTTCCAAGATGTCACATTGGATCTGATGATTCACTTCTGTGCTCTCCTTGGAAAATTAAAATTGAACTCTACCCCTCTTAACTCCCAAACTACTATCTTGATTGTAAAAAAAATATGAATGTTTCGTGTACTTTAATTTAGTATATGAAGTACGTTTTGCTAAAATTAATATTTCTAGAGATATTCAAGAAAATTATAAAAAAAAGAGCAATCTGACACCAGATCATTTTATTTCGGTAGTGTAAAAAAAATATACGATTTAATTGGAGAAAAATAATTAAAAACATATATAATCCGATATTTGACCGGAAAACGATTTTTTTTATTTCTGTTCTGTCATTTACTTTAGTCATTATTGCAAATATGTTTACTGTAGAAATATAACTTAAGAAATATAGGCTTGCCTAAGCAAAATATACACCTCTTTACGTCATTGTATTTTTTTCTGACTCAGAACTTTCCATTTAATATATTTTTTTTAGATGTTTAAACTCACACTTACAACAAACATTTTCATTCAAATTTCACACTACGCCCACAGTAACAGAAACAGTAGCGACATATATACGCAATGGTTTGTATTATACAGTTGTTAAATATCCGACGCTTCTATCGAGATGACAACAAATGCCACGACTAATATTATTATAGCAGTAGAAACGATAAAAATGGATGTACCGCATATCGTACTGTGGGCCTTGTATGTTTAAACAGCTCTGCATTGAAATCCTTAACCTTATTCTAGTTAAGATATAGTAAAATAATTTTATTTTATCATCCGCAGATTAGCTCTAGTATACAGATACCCGTCGGGGCTCACCCACCCTGTATAAAGTGGGATTCGAACCTTCAATTGCTTGGCTGAAAATCTTGTCTACAAGCGTAAATACTGACCTCTTCACTTCCCTGTTGACCATTGACCAAGAAACTGCACTTAATGAACTAATCTTCTTATCTTCAGTGGCATGTTTTTTTTTTTTATTGCGTAATATAAGCAATAAAATTACATCACTAATGATCGATTCAAAAAATCCATTTTCATTTATTCTGTCAATGCTATTAAATTAAACTTTATTGCATAATAACGATTATGAAAGTGGACACATGCGTTTCGAATTTGGTTCACACTAGTTCGCATTACTAGTAGGTATATTGGACACAAACATATAATTGAAAACATTTAAATGACAGTAGATTAGTAAATTTAAAATTGAATTATCCAAGGATTTGAACCTTGTTTTATATATGCCTAATCAGTTTAGCTATGGCCATGTGGTTGAAGCAGTGTTTTTTAACCTTCTACATTTTTTTTTTTAAATTCATTCATTCAATCAGAATTATTGATTTCAAATACGATACTCGAAAAGTCGTTTAATAAATTTTGTAAAAGGTTTGTTTTTACGTTTTTAATATATATTTTTAAATCTTGGCGTGATTATATGAAACGAATAAGTATAAACTTAATAGTGACATCAAGCGAGTTATTATTCATTATAAATGTCTAAAAAAAAATATTATATTTTTGAATTATAGAATTTGTGATTTTGCAAATTGCAGGGCTTGGATACTGTCGCAATAGCCAGGAAATATATTCTAAATTTTAATAAATTATTTATAAAGAGATATAGTTCCTTAATTTTTTTAATTTATATATCATATAGCCTTAAAGCACACAAATATAATTATAAATTATGGTTTTTTCAATTAAATTAAGTGAATATCTTTTATTTTTTTTATATAAACTAAAATGTAAATAATTCAATGGAGTTTCCGAGATCTGGTAGGGTAAACCAGACAGTTATTGACACCACAGATAGGTATTGACACTCAAACTTAGAAATAAAAAAAAATAAAAATTCATAACCAAAATAAAATGAAAGAAAATTCCTTTTAAACCATACAATGGTACTATACAACCATACAACACAGCTAAAGTAGAATACTTTCAATTATGTCCGTATTTTAAAAGATATCATAGGGTGTCAACAACTGATTATGCATTAGTTATTTTCAATATCTTAAAAAATACATTCCTGTTGTAATATTGTTTAGCAAAATAAAGTTATAAGTAAATTTCAATTTCATTTTGTTTTCTTTCTATAATTACAGTATGAGTATTTCCATATATTTCCTTAAGGGTGTCAATAATTGTCTGGTTTACCCTACTTTTTAAAAAAAAAAATTCATCATCAACTTCAGGTATGGCTGACGTAGTCTAATGCTAGTTTTCATCGATTAGATGTAGACCATATCTCAACATCTTAGCCAAGGTCTCGTGACTTTCATCTGGAAAGAACGAAAATTCGAAGATTCGTAAAATTTTCATAAAAGCTATAATTGAATTATATGTACAATCCGGCTTTAGTCATTAGTCGCATAGTTGTAAATTTATTAATATCACTAAACGTTAGGTCATATAACGTTGCAAATTCGAATGTTTTCTTTCTAAATTTATTTATTTATATTTACAACTGTATAAACAAAAATATTTGTAAATGAGTTTAATAACGAATATAGTGAAACAGGAATGACTTATAACCAATTCATAGGTAGCTCTCTAAAAAAAGTTCTGTATCAGAAGGTTTTGAAGCCAACTTCTTTTCAGAGACCTTACTGGATTATTAGGAATCATTTAGGAAGCAAGTTAAGAATCTGCTGGGCTTGAGTACTCTACCCAATCAAATCTATTTATTAAATTCGTTAATAAAATATATTATTATTTATATCTGCTTATAAACAATAAGTAACATCTAAAATATTAAGGTTTTACACAAAAATTTACTTAAATGAAATGATGAGGAGAATTATTCCAATTTCCTAGAAGTTTTTAGATAGTATTTAAAGGAGGCAATAGAGAGATGCTTTTGTGAAACCCCAAATCACAACTACTTTGTTCAAATAGGTCCGATTATTTTCATTTAAGTGAGTCTTTTTCTAGTAATAGATAGTTTAGAACTATATTCTAGTACACGTTAAATTAGTCGGAGCCAAGATCTGGGTTCTCTAGTATCCGTATTGTATGATGATTTTTGTCCTTATGAAGTTTAAGATTCTAAGAGCAATTTTCAGGTTGTTAAAAAAGCCCTTTTGCTTAAGTACAGCTTGATTTAAGAATTTAGTACTTTAAACGTTATTGAAGAATATAGAACGTTATAGTACTCTTCAAAACAAAGTTCGTTGACACTTGAGGTACGCATGATGGTGTAGAAGGATCAATACAACTAGGATTGATAAACTAATTGACAATATAATGGTATTTATTTTATTTGAAAACTAGTTCTGAATGTCACACATTCATCTTCAGTTCTAAAACATACAAAAATATACAAATCTTGTATGTTTTAGAACTAAAGATGAGTGTGTAACATTCTAAACTAGATTTCAAATAAAATAATTTCAATAGAAGTGGCAATTAATTCATCAATCCTAATTTCACCCATCTTTCTAACACTAATTGAATTTGACGTCGGTAAGACTCCTTTGATTTTGGGATCTATTCACATTGAAGTCTTCGTAATTATAAAATATCTCACCTTCAAAAAAATGAACCATTGATCTAATAAAACCATAATCTGATTTGCAATATCAAGCCTACAAGTAGGATGAGGACGTATATTCCTTGCAGTTCCAATAACTTTTCCTTTGTCAAATGAGAACGTAGTCTAGATGCATTGTAGTATTACAAAATGGTTCATTTTTACTGAAGCGGTGTCCTCCGCACTAGTAGAACTGCACATCCTCTGTCAAACTGTTCACAATAAAAGTTTGAATCCAATGTCCAACCATTACCATCCAGCAACCTCAAAGTGCCTTTGAAGTTCCACCAAACACAAAGCATGATTTTATTCTTAAAACCGATTCAAACAAACCAAAATGCAGCAGAAGGGGTAACTGACTCTTTCTATGGCACAAAGTTCTTCGGCGTCTGCCTTCGCGCTTGGACTTATTTTTTCTAATATTGCACGTGCGTTTTAAAAATATAAATGGCACCATGAAGCCTTCTCGTGTGACAAGGAACGAAAGGATTAGTCAAAGTAAACATTAACATTAAAAGTAGAAACAAAAATATTTTATTGGATCCATTATAGGACTGAATTAAGGATTGCATTCATGCACAAGGACTTTAGTAACAACTTAGTCAAAAATTAGAAACATTGAAGATTTTGTAAAGGATTTAAATTGTAAGTGTAAGATCCAAGAGGAATAAGATAAAAGCAAAATTGTTTCCTAAGCTCTATCTTTTATAATTTAAAAACCCTCTTATTTTATAATTTAAAAAACTGGGCGGAATTTACGATGTAATTTTGTAAGCCACCTGTTTTCCTAAGTACATGGCAAGTAAACATGTTTTATTTAGGAAAATATATCGACATGTAGTTTTGTTTATGATTAGCAACTGCACTGAAACTGCACTGCAGTTTCGAGTAGGAATTAAAACTAGACTAAAATTATTTAAGGTGTAATTTTAATCAGATGTTTAATATGATGTGTAAAGGTATATTAAAATGTTTATAAAAAGGTCAGTAATCCATTTGGAATAATTACATTTTGATTATTAGTTTTGATGCATGTAACATTAGTTATTAATATTATATTTTAATCAATTAACAATACATTCATTAATGCTATTTAATCTTTTCGCAGCCTATTTATCCGTCTTCTGCTTTTTGGCGGGACTCTGTATCGTTGTAAACGGTGCAGCAGTCCTAGGACCAAATACATGGGCTGTATTGGTTGCTGGTTCAAATGGCTGGTACAACTATAGGCATCAGGTATTTGAGAATATATTTTTGTATTTTGAATTTACAACATACGCAAAAGTGGACAAAAACAGGCACCACATCAAAGATTATTTAATTAATTTTTATTTTTAAATTTAATTAAAGGTTTTCGTAAATAAAGCAATATTATAAACAAGACATTTATTTATGATAAACATTTTTTTAAAGTTTTTACTAAATTCTTCAATGAAGGAGTTAACAATTATTGAAATATTTCACTTATTATGGCATCACTCCTCTTTATTATTCATCTATTAAGTTACATGTTTCGGGAAAACTTTGTCCCATCCTCAGACTGAAAACAGTATTTCATTATAATTACACTACTATTCTATTATTAACATCAATCAATACAACTCCTAGAAAATATATATAAAATATATACCAGAATTAACACAAAAAGTAATTAAGAAATTAAAAAATGAAAATTTTAAAATAGATGTAGCATTATACAACACAAATAAAATAAAAAATATAATAACTAAAAACGAAATAGAACATTTGAATAAAAAAGACATCATATACAGAATTGACTGTTTAGATTGTAATAAACACTATATAGGTGAAACGAAGCAAAATCTATATAAAAGAATAAATCAACATAAATATGACACGAAAAAAAAATAAGTAAATCTAACAATAATAAAACAGCCTTATCAGAACATGCACAAAAACTAAACCACAAATTTAATTTTGAAAAAGTAAAAATCCTTCAACATGATAGCAAAACACATAGTAGAAAAATAAAAGAGGCAATTTACATCAATAAAACAATTAATAATACTGTTAACTACAAAACAGACACAGATAAAATACGAACAATATATGCAGGAATAATTAATAAATTAATATTATAGATTGACCAACTATGGACTAATAACAATAGTTTTGATATTTACCCTTGTACTCATAAGGTAGAAGTATTATCATTTTAGATATGTAAAAGGAACAGACACGGTGTGTTAACACCAAGGAGAAATAACTGTTAATGGTAAATTTATAATGATATGTAATGTGCTAATTAATCTAGGAGTTGTATTGATTGATGTTAATAATAGAATAGTAGTGTAATTACTGTGTAAATACTGTTTTCAGTCTGAGGATGGGACAAAGTTTTCCCGAAACATGTAACTTAATAGATGAATAATAAAGAGGAGTGATGACATAATAAGTGAAATATTTTAAAGTTTTTATTTGAATTGAAAAATAAATTAACAATTAAGTGTTTAAATGCTCTTATGGCCATAGCCTCACACCCAAGGAATTATTTATATAATTTTCAAAAACTGGTCCTGATCCATAGACGTCTTTTTATTGTTTTCAACAGGTTAAAAAAAAATGGATCCGCTTGACATGAAAATTTACCATCTCACTACCTACTAGGTTCTTTCAAAAGTCCTGTATTTTTTTCATTAATTTAGAACTATTTGGTCTATACCATCTTTGTTATAATTCAATTTCCAATTCGACCTTTTCCAATGTTTACTGTTTTTGGATTAGGGGTTACATTTTAATCCAGCCACTGCCGAACGTTTAAAGAAAAATATTAAAATGGTGAGTGTTGAATTCAAATTAGGTCAATTTTATTGAATGAATTTAAACTTGGCTTGAAGGCAGCCGAGGCTATAAAAATATACACTGTGTTTGGTGAAAAGGTATTCTCTGAGCGTAAAGCTCAATTTCGGTTTTCCGAATTTCGTCAAGGCGATAAAACGCTTGAAGATGATGCTCGTTCTGGAATACCTTAAGTTTCGAACGAACAGGAGGCGAAAATAGTCAAGCAGTTAAATATTTAACAAGCAACAGCCTGGAGACACCTACATTAAATGGGAAAAATAAAACAACTGGGTAAATGGTTCCCTCACAAGTTATTAGAGGCGAATAAGAGGCAACATACTGCAAAGCTGATTAGAGATAAATCAATGGAGATGGTATGGGAATGGGCTTAACCCACCATATGTTCTCGACCTTTCACCCACTGGTTTCTGGAAAGTTGTGTCCGATTGAAATGTTTTAATAACAAGCAAAGCCTAGAATTGGGATGAATCTGTCTTTATTTACCTGCAAAAATCAATAATTTTCAAAACCGTTGTTGGGAACTTTCATCACAGTGGGATAAAATTATTAGTTGTAATGGAGATTATTTTGATGAAAAAAATTATTGTATAGTTATTGGTTCATTGAATTTTAATCACCGAAAAAACGACAGGGCCTTTTTTTTTTTTTGGTTGAATGTAGTTTTGGGAGGGAAGGGGAGGGGAGATTGTTTGTTGTAGGACGGGTGATACTACAGGCTACTAACCTACTCTAGCCTGAATGTCAAGGCTCTGAGTATTCAAGAGATCACCAAGAATTAGATATCATACAATCCCAGGGTAGATCGAATCATCGCTCCAACGCGCTCGGCCAACACGATTCCATAGAAAGGGAATAATTGTGAAATATTACAAAGAATGCCGCATTTATTTATATAATAATCATTAAATATATTTAGCTGGTTCAAGCTCGGCTGAAACAGATAATTATTTATCATATCAGCCGAGGATCTAACCAGGTGTCGTCTTATTATTGAAAAACCTGGCGGTTGTGCGTAATCCAGCACAACGATCAGTGGAAAAATAATACATCCTTACCAAGTGCTAAAGCAAGTATTTTTTTAGTACTGGTTTGGATTTTTTTTTACTTGTACGTTCCAAATAAATATATGATACGTACCAACTATAGATGAAGTATAGAGGAAAAACTAGTATCTTACAGGGTGTAAAGTTCAATTCAAAACACTATACATATAAGTTAATTTTAATAAATTCAGTTACTCAGATATCATGCACAAGTGTCTTAATAATTTTTGTTGCGCATTAATAATAGTATAATTTTAGTTACTTCAATTTTTTTTAAATTTGTGAATGACAAGATATCTATTTACTTGCTGATATAGAACCCCAGAAACATTCATTCTACATTTTTTTTATAAAGTTCCTGGGGTCCAGTAGACGTGATCGAAACATTTTTTTTTTTGTAAGCTATTTATTGAATTTCACAACTGTATGCAATATAAATAAAATGTGATGATAATGATCGCAATTTCATTCATTCATTTTATGTCAATTGCTTGTAAAGCAACTACCCGTTGGTAGCATTCAAAATAGTTCCGAATAATAATGTACTATATGAGAAGGTCCAGAGCGGGTATTTCATTTTTTTTTTTTTTCCTAGAAAAGGGTTTTTAAAAAAAAATACCTATTCTTATTTACGCCAGATAATGGAATGTACATTTCAAAAATGTAGCGGGATTTTTAGAAGCTTAAATTCAAATTAAGTATAAAATTCCAAAAAACCTAAATGAATAAATTTCTCTCCTTAATAAATCTAATCATAAATCTATCATTTAATAGTTGATACGACTTTGTTAACATTTCGTCAAAACAATACAGTAAGGCCACAATAAGTAAACTCCAGATATAAAATAAGAGTTTCACCTTGTTTTATTTTTTTTTTTTACAGCTTCTAGGGCCAATAGGATGAAATAAAAAAATATGAATAGATTTTTTTCTTTTTTAATGTAGAATTACCAACCTAATTTAGATCTAAATTAGTAACGGATAGTCCGGAAGTTTTCCTAGTTGCTTTTACTTGTCACCCTATACTTCTCATTTTGTAGAATTTATTTTTTAAGCGTTATATTAATTCCAACCTTCTACATATTTCCTTATTCTTCGCTCATACCTCAGTGATAGAACTTTAGAAGTTAATCATAACTTTTCCTATTCCTCTCTCTATACCCAATCTGCAGGTGTTCCTCAAGGAAGTACCCTAGGTCCAATCCTCTACACGGTGTATACAGCTGACATCCCGACAAATCCAAGCACCACCCTCACCACGTATGCTCATGACACTTGTGTGTTATCAGCAAACAATGATCCCTTCATTGCTACCCAGACACTCCATTCCCATATCATAAACCTTCAAAATGGTGTCAAAAATTGGGAATCGAAATAAATCGAAATAAATCCCATCAAATAACCTTTGCCCTTCGTCGTAAACCTACGGCTTCCTGTCTTACATTATCCTTTAATGATGTTCCACTAATCCTCGTTGAACGGATCCGCTACCTAGGACTCCATCTGGATAAACGTCTTACTTGGAATTCACATACAAGACTAAAACGACAAGAAACTTCCTGTCGTTTTCGACTACTTCAACATTTACTTGACAAGCGTTCAAACCTTCCACTTAATTACAAAAGACTAATTTACATAACAATAATTAGACCGATTTGGATATACGGAGTTGAGCTTCGGGGCTCCACTAAGCCGCCATCCAATTTATCTCGTATCCAATCCTCACAATCCAAAATCCTTAAAAAATTCCTAAATGTCCCTTACTTCGTCACAAAAACCTTATCCATAAAGATCTTAATATACCTTACGTTTCTGACATAGCTCATACTAGATATTTATCCTTTCGTAGCAAACTCCACAGCCATTCAAATCCATTAGTATCACAACTTGCTTCTCACTCGATTCCGGATAACCCTCCGAGGTGCCTGAAAAGAAGATGGCCTCGGGACCTTCTAATATTGTTTTTATTATATAGAACTTTTATAAGTGCTACCTACCAATAGGTAGTTGCTTTAAAAACAAGTGATGTGTAATTTTTATCATTATCATCATATTTACTTGATGTATTATATTTGTATATACAGTTGTAAATTTCAATAAATAACTAAAAAAAAAAAAAAATAAAAAAGTGGTATATTGCTAAAGTTTGTAATTCTCTATTTTTTTTAATATATAATACCTGTATTATATTTGTTTCCTCTCTTTACCTTAATTATCATTGCATATTTTATGATTTCATTTTGATAGACTTTAATTTTTTTATAGCATTCTCGTTTTCCTCCGTAAATTTTTCTTATATATCGGTTCTGTTAAGATAATGATAGCCTACATTGTTCTGTCATTGATAAGTAAATAAATGCAAGTAAGTAGCAAATTTCTTGTATACATAAATTGACTGATCCTTTTATATTTAATTAAAATTTTTATAGAATATGTTTTAATAATAAATATTTTAAATATGATTTAGTATATGTATGTACTGTATCTATTTTTAATTCACAGGCTGATATCTGTCATGCGTACCAAGCTCTTCTCGCGAGAGGTGTTCAGAAGGAAAGAATCATAACCATGATGTATGATGATGTCGCCAACAGCAAGTAAGTAATCATCTAGATACTGATTCTGGTTCATGAATATTCTCCATCTTTTTACATCTCTTCCGCCCATTAGCCAATCGCAGTGGGGGTGTTTCTAAGCAATGGCACAACTACTTCTGGACCTTTTCCCCAATGCTTTTACTAACTTCCATGGTTTTGATACAGATTCGATTGATAATCCTTTTGGTGCTTTATACGACATACAAATAAAAACCACCTCAGCAGTCGATTTACAGGGCTCTTCTTAATCTTCTAAGTTTTTCTATCGACTTACTTTTGGCTCTTCTTTCGTTATCTAGTTTCCAACGCAGTATCTAATCGTTTTCCTTGCTACCCTTCTGAAAAACATATTTCATCCTCGGTTATTTGGTGCTACTGTTTTTCGGCTTTCAGCTCTATACAATATTACAGAAGGTACATTCATTTGAACAGGTGCCTTTGTATCTCGACTCACATTTCTGTTTGATAATTGAATTGCAGATTAGGTAATTAAGTTTGCCTTTGATATTCTGTCGGTTATTTCTGACTCCACGTTCCCAGATCTGTTGATTATTTCACCACTCATTTAGTGGTCACCACCTTCATATCTTTATCATTACAGAGGATCTGGGCATCCACTATAGTGACTAAGGAATATCGCAATATAAATAGCGAAATAAAACTGCAAAAATATTTTTAAGATAATAATTAATTTTATATTAAAGGTTAAGAAAGCAAACTTAATGATCTGTTAAAAACTCTGTATAAAGATCTCAATATACTTCTTGTCCTTGACCCCATAGCTCTTAAAAATTCAAAATTCAATTTAAACCTTTCCCACCAGCCCAAACCTCTAGCTGATTCGTTACCTAGTTCCACACATTATTATAACCCACTTGGCAGATTAAAACATCAGTTAAAGCGAAACCTATCGAAAATATTTATTTTATTGGAGTTCTGGCAATGTCCAGCTTCTCTATCTATGTTTTGAGCGACTTTTGCCTTAGCACTCTCGTTCTGCTTCCATTGGATTTCGAAATTTGTGACGCAGCTGAGAGAGCAACGATGGGATCTCTTTGAGCCTGGTAACCCTCCTATAAGAGGGGAGACGCTTAGTTTTAAGTAAAAAGATGCTACTCACACTCAAATTAACAGCAGAAATCTCTTATTGTGGAATTTATTTCCACATTATCATTAAAGCATTGCTGAGTTCCCTATTCAGGGTTCGGGACTTATTATTAGGGCGTCTTTGTAAGTTGTATCATATAAATAAACAAAAATAAAGACCGCCTTGACCCAATACAGCTAATATTAAAAATCTTACAAAGACGCTTAAGTAACTAATACCTCCTATTCAGAAACACTGAAGAGCTCTCAAAAGCTTAACCCTATAGACAGAACATGTTTTTTCTTTGCGTTATGAGGAACCTCCGTCTCGAACACGGATATTAAAGTTTTTCATTTTTTAATAAATTCCAGCACTCATTTTTGACTGCCTGAGAAGTGCATAGCCGTCTTTTTTAATTCATCTCAGACGCAATAATCTGCCCAGACGGTCAGTGATCGATTTAAAGTAGATGGTTCACGTTCCTATCAGACTGTTGTGACGGGTCGAGATTATGTTTATCAAGTGATATCAAATGTTTGCCAGTGTGGAGTATTCAAACACTTGTTTTGGCCCATAATTAACACAATCAGCGGCTGCAAATCCTGTTGTATATCCTGGTTGTTCCTTGATGTGGCTTTATTAAATTTTACAGTTATACCAAACTACTTTCTGAATATCTTAAGAAGGAGAAACAATTATGAAATTTTCCCGGAGCTTGTCTGGAATATCCAAGAATATACTGGACCGTATCATTTTTTTGAGAATGCCCTCCTACATGGAATCAGATGTGATCATGAAGAAATCCATGGTCTTATTGCTTACCACTTCCAACGCAATCAGCAGACCTATACCTAATACAGCTAATATTAAAAATCTTACAAAGACGCTTAAGTAACTATTACCTCCAATCCAGGAACACTGAAGAGCTCTCAAAAGCTTAACCCTTTAGACGGAACATGTTTCTTCTTTGCGTTATATGGAACATCCGTCTCGTAGACGGATATTGGAATTTTTCTTTTTTTAATAAACTCACCTTATATCTTAAGATATTTATTTACTCTGCATGCCTGTTTTATGTTCTTGTTTATTTTGTTATATTAGTGAGGACATCCGCCTTATAGACAGGGTATGTCCAAGAAAAGGCAATATTAGCAGCTTTGGGTCCGATTCCAATCAGCTAACATCTAGTCTTGGCAAAGAGTGGGGGTATAACTGAAGCACACATGAAATTTCACTCCTTAAATCGTTAACAATGTGCTAAATCGTTTCCAGTAAGTCTTTATAAAAATAAATCAAAATTAATTAGATAACTTTACTTGGCATAGAAGTGTGTGGGAAAATTTGGATTTCAATCAGACCGAAATGTCGTGTTTATGGACTTCCTTTGACGAATATGCAATATACCTATAACACAAAAGTAGCTTACATGTAATTGTAATTAAACAGGTATGGACATTTCTAAAATAGCAGTCCCTTGTTCTTGTTTTTATTATATTTGAAATAAGAATTAGTACTTTTTAATTATGACACAAAAACAAAACTGTGATTAAAAAAAAAAAAAAAAAAAATATATATATATATATATATATATATATAAGGATTAGGTATATATATATATATATATATATATATATATATATATATATATATATATATATATACATATATACATACGTTTCCCGAGTTTTGAGGGTGCTGAAATGGAATTCTAGGGATAAAAAAATTTTCTACCACATTTTACATTGTAAAAGCTAAAATTTTTCAAGTGAGTTACGTTAAATATATTTTTTTCACAAGAACCGACATCGGATTCGAATTCAGCATTCAAAAGAACCCTTAAATACGAAATTTCATGCAAACAGAAAAATAAAAATTTGTAAGCTTCAAAATTTGCCTTACCAAATGGTAAGCAACTTTTATTTAAATTGATAAAAGCATTAATTACACTCAGGTATCAACTTTATTTTTTTACAAAACATATCGGATGGTAATACACATAAAATGTATTTGGTTTCATGATCCTATCTGGTTTCAAACTCAAGTTAAAAATCAAAATGATTATCGGATTTTCCAATTTTTTAAATAGATTTTTGTTCATCGAATTTTACATTTATATACATCAAAAGAAAGCTGAGACTCTCCTCTTTCCAGCGATACCAACCAGTGAATTGCGTGACAAAGTAATAGCAATTCAAAAGAATGTAACCAATAATCGGTTTAAAAATTTCATTTTCCTCGAAGAGGGTGAAAAAAATGATATTTTTTGATTTTGTTGAATAAGCTTTTTTTTATTGTTTTTGAGGGTGCTGAATTAGAATCTGATTTCAATTGTTGTGTAAAAAAATTTATAGGGGTAGTTTGCTTGAAAAACTAATAATTTTTTTTTTAGAATTTAATTAACCTAAACCAAAATCTATGGAGCGACTGTATTTTACCTTAAATTCGCAATTAAAACTAAAAATCTTGGTGCAAGAATCATGTCGATATCATTTTTTAAACTCGAGATAAGAAATAAATTAGTTTAATGCTATTTTATTTTTTTTCTCGGCTCCTAGGGCCCATTGGTCGGAACGGCAAAATACGTGTCTAATATTTTTTGACCAGAAACCTCCAAAAAAATTGCCAACAAGATCCGTGAGAGACTGAGTGTGTCCTCCCCTTGTTAGTCAAAGGTAATAATTAATATTTATAGTAAATATTCTATTGAAACAATATGTATAATGAAAATGAATAAATAATCAACCTTTAAAAGATATAAAATAAAAAATAAATAATAAAAATTAAAAGATAGAATTAAGATACAATTAAATTATAAATATGGTTTGCCTAGGGAACTCTGCAATAAGACTGCCCCCCACTTATGAGCTCTCAGCTCTCAGCTCTGGTATCAAAATCCAATGGAGGCTGAGTGAGAGCGTTTTAAATACAATATTTATTATAAAATGCATGGATACATGATCTTGTATTTTGTCGATATTTTTATTGCGATTCCTCAACCATTTTTTTGTTGACTTCAAACGTGCTTTTTGAGTTATTGATTTAATTACGAATAAGCTGCGCATAACAGAAAGTCAAAATAACCGTTTTGGTAAACAGTAACAGTTGCGACCATACACTTAATAACATTCTGTTTCGATACCTCCATTTTAAGTTTATCCCAACTGAAATCTAAGGCAATGTAAGAATATGCAACCTTGTTTTAAATGAATCAGCTGATGTCCGTAATCTATTGTCCTTGAATTACTATTTAAGCCATTTGTGGCCCTCAATAATTGCTCCAAGTATTCTGTTAGGAAATGGTATTACGTTAGTGATAGGTTACGTTTACAGCTGTTCAACAAATGAAATATAATTATTAATAACCAATGCCACAGTGATTTGTGTAAAACAGAGACGCACTTTTTTTTCTTATCAGATTTGAAACATCAAATGAACAGCAATCGACAAGCAAACGTTAGTTAAGTAATAAGTATTGCACTATTATTATCTTCGGTATTATGAGTGGCTTCCAAAAGATAATTTAATAACTCTTTGGGGCATTATGCACCAGATCTGCATTTTCGTTAGTTGAATTTTAGTAAACTTTAAAAATTATATATGACAGATTTTGAGAGGATACGAAAGTAGTGTTACGACCAACAAGAGATTTACTCTTTCTTCATCTCAATTATAGTTTATTAACAGGCTTTGAGAGAGGTTTTGGTTTTTCTTTGTTGGAAGTTAATAATTGTATTAAGAAAATTTACCGTTTTGCTTAAAACAAATTTCAGTTTCATGTGAATTGGTGTAAGAAAAGTTAGCAAATATGTAAAACAGGTTATTTAAGACGATGTTCCTTCCAGTTCTACAATTTGGATCCAAATGTTCGACCATTCATGATTAACCAGCTAGATGACTAAAGCAGCCAGAAATGAGGTTCCTTATGAAAGTGGTGGGAAAAACCAGGCAACACCGTTAAAGTAATCAGAGGTTCCGAAAAACTCTGGGAGTAAAACCTGAATGAGATTTAGGAGCAGTAGCTGAAACAGTATGGGCATTTTTGTGGGATGGAAGATAAACGGAAATATTTGATACTGAAAGACTGGGTAGCAATCGGGGACCCTCAGTCGCAGAAATATGATGAATGGCTCAGGTTAGAGATGAATACCGGAAATGGTTTCAGACTTCATGCTAGACGACACGACACTAAAAATTAACAAAAATACAATCTTGTACAGTGAAAGTAAAACTTGCTACCTCGCGCACTTTAAATCTAGCACTGATTGATTGTCCTTTTTATAATAATAATTTCTATAGATGTTAAATTTTAAATCGCAAATGATTGAGGCATACCCTTTTGTATATTCAGTGCTGATTGGTGGAACTGCTCTTACCGATGTTTGAGGTAATTTTGGTTATTAGAAAGAAAAAAAAAACAGAAAGGGGGTTTATAGTTGATGACCCATGAATGGTCATAATGGGTTCAGTTCTCGGGAAGGAAATATTATTTTAAGACCAAAAGTTATACAAGCAGGTAATGTGGTCAGCAATCATGTACAGCTGCCAAATTTCCCCCCAATATAAGGGTACCCACTTATAGAGGCTGAGTGTGCCTCCAGACACCGATTTCGATCTATGACTGAAATCACAGAAACTAAATTCACTGCTATCAGCAAGTTCGACCTCAGGGACCTTGGAGTTCAGTACCATACCCACTGAGCTACCGAGTTCTACCATTTTATTTATAGGCGATATATTATTAAATTGCAACAAATAAATATCAATAATAATTAAAATATAATTGAGATTTGTTTCGATCATTTCAGATATAATCCCAAGCCAGGAATCCTCATTAACAAACCAGGTGGTAAAGATGTATACAAAGGTGTGGAGATCGACTACAAAGGAAAAGTAAGTTATTTTCTGTAAGTCTATTGAATAGGGGATAACATTTTATACAAGTATATATTCGTATCATATATACCACAGTAATTAACAGAAAGATATTTTAAACTATTAATTTTATATTTAATTAAAATTTAAATATATATTAAAAACGATTTTTTTTCTCTTGAAAAACAACAACATATATATATATATATATATATACACACAGGGTGTTCGGAAGATCGTTGGCCAAAAAGGTATCTCGAGTAGGGTGGTTCATTTTGAACCTATTTAAGGTCACTTATTTGTATACAAAGTCTTACGGTTTTTTTTTTTTTTTTTATTTATTTATTTTTTTTTTTTATGAATTGTTTTGTAAAAATGGCCAAATCCAAACATTTATGCCTTATAACTCCGTTGTTTACTGATATATCATACCAACGCCATTTTTTTCCTGTAATTACTAATACATTCTACGTAAAATAAAAAAAGATATGGTGCAAAAAAACAGATACCAAAAATACGGGAGATCGTTAAATCTTTTTAGAGCCAAAAAAATAAAAAGTTATGAATTTAAAGTTTAGGTTCAATAAAAAAAAAAAGTAAGCGCAACAGCCAAATTCAAATTGTTTTAAAAACTTCTATAGTTCAAAATCTTTTTAAAAAATACCATTTGCAGGCACGCAGCACATCTAGTTTTTTTATTTTTTGTAAAGTAAAAAAAGGGTGCCACCAGTGCACACTGACCAATAATAATGAATCGAATCATATTTTTTATGCAAAACGTAACAAATAGTTGTGTTTCTTTATAGCATAGGTTAAACTGCATATTTTCTCCTTCTTTCTCGAAATGTGGACATTATCAGAGTAATCTTTATTTACATTTTTGTAAACAAAAATCAGGGAACAAAATTGAACAAATTTTAAATTATTCATAAATTTAATTGGTAGAGTATCACAGGTATTGCTCAAAATGATCTCCACTATTTCCGATACAAGCACGATATCTTTTTATTATTTTTGTGGTAGTTATTCTTAAAATAAATTGTTCCTTCCTTACGGTAAACGCGGCATTGATTTTTTGAATAAGTTCTTGTTTTGAAAAAAATTCTTCATTATAAACCAAATTTCTGGCACGGCCCCAGGCGTTATAATCGAGCGGCGTGAGGTCTGGAGACCGTGCTGGCCACTCAATTGGACTCCCTCTTCCTATCCAGGATTGTGGGAAACAATTGTTTATATATTCCCTTACAGGTAAGTGGGCTTTTTCAAAACAAGAACTTATTCAAAAAATCATATTTTCTCGGAGTGTGGATTTTATCAGAGTAAACTTTATCTACATTTTTGTAAATAAAAATCAGGGAACAAAATTAAACAAATTTTAAGTTATTCATTTATTGTATACGTTTATAATGAAGATTTTTTTTCAAAGAACAACATATTCAAAAAATCAATGCCGCGTTTACCATATTGAAGGAATAATTTATTATAAGAACAAGAAATAAGAAAAATTATAGTGCTTGTATTAGGAACAGTGGAGATCATTTTGAGAAATACGTATGATACTCTACAGATTAAATTTATGAATAATTTCAAATTTGTTTGATTTTGTTCCCTGATTTTTCTGTACAATCAGTGATAAAATCCACATTCCGAGAAAAAAAGAAAAAATATGCAGTTTTACCTACGCTATAAACAAACAAAATATTTCTTACGTTTTGCATAAAAAATATGATTCGATTCATTATTATTCTCAGTGTGCGCTGGTGGCACCCTTTTGTTACTTTATAAAAAAAAAAAACTAGATGTGCGTGCCTGCAAATGGTATTTTTTTTTAAAGAGTATTAACTAGAGAAGTTTTTAAAACAATTTGGATTAGGCTGTTGCGCTTACTATTTTTTTTTATTGAACCTAAACTTGAAGTTCATATATATTTTTTTTTTTTTTTACCTTTAACAAGATTTAACGATCTCCCGTTTTTTTGGTATTTGTTTTTTGCATCATATCTTTCTTATTTTACATGGATTAGCAATTACAGGAAAGAAAAAATCGCGTTGATATATCAGTAAACAACGGAGTTATAAGGCATAAATGTTTGGATTTGGCCATTTTCACAAAAAAATTCATAAAACAAAAACCCGTAAGACTTTGTATATAGGTAAGTGACCTTAAATAGGTTCTAAATGAACACCCTGTATATTACTTTAATAAAAAAAAAAAATCTTTTATTTCATGACACTCCGTCGCAACGGTTTGTACTGTTACACAGATCAGCCAGGATAAAAAATCTCGAATCTAGGATTCATTTTCATTCAAGTCCCAAGATTTAAGAGATTTTTTTTTTTTTTTTTTTTTTTTTTTTTTTTTTTTTTTTTTTTTTTTTTTTTTTTTTTTTTTTTTTAAATTGTTTTGCTGATATAGCAAAAAAAAAAACCGATGATAATCGATCCTGGGCACCAGAAATTATTTTATCAACATTAAGATGCTAAAAAGGTATTACTTTATTATTTGTGGGAATTCCGAAATCCGATTTCAGAAAATATAACCGATATATTTTCTTCTATGTTTCTATTAAGAGTTTTTATGTTACTATTAATTTCTATAAATAATAAATATAAAACAATTTAGAACACCAATAGAATAGATTGATTTTTTTTTTTTTTTTTACTTTTTAATATTTTCGGCCGCTTGTGTTATAGGTTTGAAGAAATGCACGAAATTATATAACCAGGATTATATAAATGATGCAGCTTCGAATCGTGGAAATTTCCGGAACTTGTTTTAGATTAGCTATATCTTTTATCAAAAATTTTAAAAATAAAACGGTTAATTTAACGTCTTCAATGACCTGTAATCGTATTACCCTGCAGAACGATTTGAGATAAGAGATGTTCTTGACCCGCTTATCAAAAGCGGCTGACTTACATATCAAAACTCTTCCGTATCTGATCAAACTAAAATGTTTACGAAAATTAGAAGTCAAATATTATAAAATAAAATCATTATGATTTATTCTTAAACAATTAATGAATGTCGTTTTGAGCTACCATTTCACCAAAAGTATATAAACCCAGAGACATAATTTGCGTTAGGCGTAAACTATATAATTAGATTTCCCACAAAAAAAGATACTATATTTTGTTGATTTAGCCCGAACCAGAAAACTATCCTTTCATAGTCAACTCCATAACCATTCAAATCTACTAAGATCTCAACTTGTATCCCAATCTATTCCAGATAACCTACCGAGGCGTCTGAAAAGAAGAAGGTCTCGGAATTTTCTGTGTAGTACTTTTATAGGTGCAACTCAGTAGTTGCTTTACAATGAATTTTCATTTCATTTCGAACATTATCATCACATTTACTAGGCATTTTAGTTTATACACTTGTAAATTTCAATAAATAACTATAAATAAATACAATAAAATAAAAAAATATATTAATAGTTAATACAAAATACAGGTGTCAAGTTTGTGGAGGCTGGGATTATATAACAGAAAATAAATTTTATATCCACCATTTTTCTTTTTTCCAGTACAATATTATCTTATTTTTTTTTCAATAAAATTAAAATCAAAGAGCCAGTAAAATATGTATAATTCAGATTTTAAACCAACTCGACTGGGATGGCTTCACTTTTTTTGTGAATTTTAAATATTTTTGTTTTTATTAGAGGGGAATATTCTGTACGATATGAAGTTCCAACCCAAAAATCAATCCTTAATGCTCACGTGCTTTTTAAAATTGGACCCAAAAGGTTAAATAAGCTTTAATACGATTCGTGATCCTAACAAATACTCAGGTATTTAATACAATATATATAAAACGATATAGATTCCTATAAAATAAATGTTAACAGTTTAATGAACCACGTGTATTCAGGGAGACGAAAATAAAACACTAGTACTCCAGGGGTTAGACCACGTGCTTGCCACCGACTTGTGTGACCCTAGATTTATCATGCCTGGAGCTGACAGTAAAAAACCGAAAACCTGTTTTCAATTTTTCTGTTTAATATATCTTGATCATTTTGTTGAAAGTACTTGTATCACTTTTAATTTGTATCATTATAGTCCACAAACTCGTAATAAAATAACACAAACAATGAGCATATCATTATATATAAAAAATATAATAAATGAAAAAATAAATTGAGTTTAACAAAATTAACTAATAAATTAACAAAAAATATGTATTATTAAAAGAAAGAATGCGTTCTAATACTATGGAATTGACGAAATATTACAAAGATATATATTGTATGCGTTATGATGACATTTTATAAGCAATAAGACGAGATTATTATTCATAAATGAGTGTATGAACCCAAAGAGTGATTTAGATTATTATTATATAAAACATAAAATAATGTTAAGAAATAACTATTGTCAAATAAAATAAATGTTAACAAAAACTATAAATAGTTCGGCTTGATATAGAAATCCAGTCATCTTGAGAGGAGGTGAAAAATAAAACAGGTTCCTATTATTTTATTTTGTATGATAAATACACCACGACCTTCTCAAGTTTTATTGTATAGTGCGAAATATTTCAAAACCTCTTTTTCAAGTTTCGATTTAGTCTAAGAAACGAAAAAAATCAAATTATATATAACTATTATCAAACAATATTCGTATTAAACATTCATCATTAGCTCTAAAAAGAAATAAAAATCAACATTGGCAGTTTCGTACACAGTATACATATAATTACACTATAACCTCACTAATCCTGCCCTAAAGAGACCAAAGGGTAAGGCGGAACCGTCAACAGGTCGGATTATATTATAATGATATTAAAAACTAGCTGAAAGTACCTATGCTCCCCAATGGTTTAATATCATTAGGATTAAGAGCAACTTGAATTAGTAAACGTTAAGCTTAACGTTGATAATTATTATTACTTAAATAAATAAATAATAAGGTTCGAGAAATACAACTTGGGCTTGGTTCTTGTGACCGGAAAGCTGAAAGAAGAGTAGTTGGGGACGAACCTACTGGTGAAGCAAGATTGGTGGGTTGCTTGTAAGGAATATGTACGTCGAACTGGCTTTTCCATGTCATCACCAGATAACATAAGTCTTAACTCCCACAACTGCCTCTCCATAGCAGACTAATAGCTTCTCGTCTTGAAACAACCCAAACTTGTAAGGGTAAACATCTGCAGCTATCATTAGTTCACAGAAAGTACCATAGTATAAGGTTTTGTTTACGTACGTATATATTTTTGTTTATTTACAACTATAAGGAACTTAATTTTTGGCCAAAGTGTGCGGCTTAAGCATGTAATCTATTTTTTAACTTACAAGGGGACGTTTTGAGTTGTAACTCACATATTTGAATGCCGATTTGTGTGTGGGTAGTATTGACCTATAATAGTACAAAACTAGAGTTATAGCTGCCAATGAGAATTAGGAGCCGAGAAAAAAAAATTAAATATGAAAATCACGTTTTATATTTTTTCTCAGCTCTCAGTCAAGATAGAGAAATGATTCTTTCACGTTTAATTGCAATTATGTATGCTTTTTGAAATAAAAATACTTTTGTTATGCTCAAAACACCACCTGGCTTGAGGGTGCTCAAAAACTCTAAACAAATGAAAAAAATTCCAAGGAAATCCGCTGTAAATCAGTGGAACTTTTTTTTCACGAACAACTGACCTCAAATCTCGATTTAACGCACCATAAAACCCTTATATGTGAAATTTAATCAAAATAAAAAAATATTGATTTTTTACCCCTTTCGAGGAGTAATTCGAGGAATTTTGAAGTTGAGATTTCATCAACAATCTTTAACGGCCATAAGAAGTGCTGCGTTCAACCGATTACAAAAGTAATATCATCACTAGAATCAGCATATATTCTGCTTTTTATCCATGCATATAACAATGGGATTACTCCAGATTTTAGTGGACAAAAACTGATGTGAATGGTGCGTTAAATCGAGATTTGAGGTCAGTTGTTCATGAAAAAAAAGTTCCACTGATTTACAGCGGATTTCCTTGGAATTTTGTCCTTTTTTTTTTAGAGTTTTTGAGCACCCTAAAGCTGGGTGGTGTCTTGAGCATAACAGAAGTATTTTTATATCAAATAGCATACATAACTGCAATTAAACGTGAAAGAATCATTTCCCTATCTTGACTGAGAGCTGAGAAAAGATATAAAACGTGATTTTCATATTTAATTTTATTATCTCGGCTCCTAATTCTCATTGGCGGCTATAATTCTAGTTTTGTACTATTATAGGTCAATACTACCCACACCCAAATCGGCATTCAAATCTGTGAGTTACAACTCCAAACGTCCCCTTGTTAGCTTATCACCGTATACCATTTGTCAATAAATCTATTATTATTCACCCAATAAAAATTATATAAGTACTGTTATTTTACCCCTATGTAGTACCGATACAGAACAAACTACAAACTACTTAGGAAATGATTGTCATCCTTCATATAACATCTAATAAGAAACAATGTACTAACAATAAGTTTCATTACGATTCGTAATGTTATTTCAAAGAATTTCTAACGCGTGAGAAATCGGATTTTTTTTTGCAAATTAGCCGCGATCCTGGCCGAATTTTTAAAATTTATTTCTTAGCGAGCACCTACGGCCCTAGAGAAAGGTACATACCAAATTTCATTCAAATCCCTCCTGTGGTTTCTGAGATTTTGTGTTAAATGGGTGAGTGGTATTTGATAAATATATAATAGATTATACATTAACATTTAAAAAGAATAAAGGTAATAGAAACCTATCCCATAGAGGCTAATGGACTAATATGTTTGCACAGAAGTCTTTTAGCAAGCTATTTATACATTGAAGCATTACTTGTGGTAGCACTAAATTGTGTTTGGTTTGTAGCAAACTAACTGTCCTTAATGAAGTATGCTCTCTCGTTCTTAAGGACGTATAGAGCAAAATCCCAATTCCCGTCTTTTTTTTATAGGATTCCGAAAATTTGAAAGCTCGTATCTTAGTACCCATTTAAGCTACAGACTTCTTGAAGGTATCAGTTCCTATTGTAAACTGAGGAATAATAGAAATAAAGGGAGGGGTTGTCAGTAAAATAATTAGGTAAATATACAATCCCTTAGTTTTCCTAATGACGATTAGTATTTTTCTGTTCTTATTGAAAACAAATTTAAAATGTTACTATTGGAAATTTAGATCAGTTTTCTTAAACATATGTTTGAATTAGTTTTATGCAATATTATTATTTTTAGGTCATTATAGCCTTATAAATATCTCCAGTAGTCCCGTCTTAAACTCTTTACCAATAGGAACAAAAAAAAAAAGAAAAAGACCGGCTAGTCATAGGGGAAGTCTAACTGATTTTCATATAATTTATTAATCCTATTACAACTTTATATATTTAGAAATTTCAATAAATATCTATATAATTTTAAAATTTGCTGGAGTTTACAATAACACTTCATGAGTAGCACCTTTTTCAGTAATAACATTAAAATAACAATGAATTTGACAACTTTTTTAGATGCTGTAACTGGTTATTTTTTTATATTGTTTATTTATCTACAACTATTTTATTATTATTATTTTGCGGAAACCTTATGAAATATCTTGATGATTACGTGATGCTGAACGGACAATCATTCCATTATTTCTTATTGTTCATTAATATTATTTCAACTCGTGGATGGAATCGATATATCAAAACCAATTCCAATCGAGTTGGTCTCAGACCGAATCGCCACTTTATCATCTTATGATCGATCAAAAGCTTCCAATTTACCAGGACTCATTTGATGGATTGCATCAGAAGCGCGTTCAAAACAAATGTCCAGCTTTAGATTCGGGCGCCAGAGAACATAATGACTAGGCGTTACAGAAGTAGTACTATAATGATATATTCCTTGATATATATTTTGTAGATTAATAGTTTTGTTCATTAAAAAAAAATAACTTTCTTATATATGTAATATTATTACGAAAATTATTGAGAGTATATGCTTTTTTCATTCTGTTTGTATTTTATTTTTTGTACCGCATACACTCATTCGTAACTATATCTTTTAATTTCATTATTTATTTTTTATTTTTTTAAATGCCCTCTATTTTTAGTCATAACTTTTTTGTCTTTGGATCACTGGATGAAGTCTCGCAAAATGAGCCAAAACATCGTTACATTAAATTATTTACAATTGAATATTGAAAAATAGTTATTGATTTATTTTTTAAAAAAATAATTAAATCCATTAGTGTCCAACAACTCGAAACATTAAATTTCCTTATCTAAGGATTTTTATTATTTTATTTTTAACAAAACATATTTAATACTTAAGGATTTTATAAAAAGAAAATATTAATTCGAAAATACCTATCTATACCTCGGAGGTACAGAACACTAAGTCACATTTCCGTAACTTTACAAGAGAGCAGTTTAAAGAAAAAGAGATTTCATTTCCTGGACTGTTTATTATACTTATATGTAGGAAATGAATCTTGACTTTCCCATTCAGGCTAAAATAGGTTGGTAACCCGTCCTTCCTGCCCTAATTGGAGTACATAAGGACGTTATGCCCTCCCCCCAAAAAATAAATAAATAAAAAAACATTTTTGTGTAACTTACCTTACGATTAATTTGTCTAGGGCATAGAATTCTATACCTCTGCATAAAGAGAAGAAAGGTGAATAAGAATACGTAATAATATATTTTTGGTTAAAAAAAAAGGATATAGTGTTCTGTACCTCCGTGGTACAGACATATTTTAATAAAAATTGAATTTTCTAAAAATTGAAAACAATTATTTATTTTTTCTACTTTTTTTTTATTCATACAAGCGAGGAATAATAGTTAATCTAAATATTAAATTTACTATTATGGTAAAAGTTGATTAGGAATCTGTCTTATGTTTTACATTAGTTCATGCTCATACAAAATTATTTAAATCCGTTTTCAAAGCTCCCAATCAATTACAAAAGACTCATTTACATGACTGTGATTAGACCTATATGGACGTAAGGAGTTGAGCTTTGGAGCTCTACTAAACCATCCAATTCATCCCGTATCCAATTCTTACAATTCAAAATCCTTCGAAAAATCCTCAATGCTCCTTACTTTGTCACCAATAAACTTATCCATAAAGATCTTAATGTCCCATATGTTGCTGATTTAGCCCAAACCAGATACCAATCCTTTCATAGTAATGTCCATAACCACTCAAATCCCCTAGTTTCTCAACATGCTTCCCACTCAATTCCCGATAATCCTCCGAGGCGCTTGAAAAGAAGATGACCTAGAAAACTTCTTTTTTAGATTTTTTACTGAAGTACTACTGATGAGTAGTTCTTTTCAAGTTTTGGCATGTTATTGTAACACATTTACTTGATGTATATTTGTACAGTTGTAAATTTCAATAAATTGATTAAATAAAAAATAAAAAAAATCCGTTTTAAAACTTCGTATGTAAAAAAAAAATAATAATTATTTAAAAGAAAGTTTTATTATTATTTTTTTTTTTTAAAGAAAATGTTATTTATAAATATAAATATTATTGATATTCTGTTTGTCACTTTTTTCTGAGCAGTAAGTCTATTTGAACATTATAAGAAGTACAGTTTGGGAAATGAGGCCCCCTTATTTATTAGTAAAATTTAGTGACCCTTGATGCAAGAATTTCAAAATTTTTTCGTGATTTTAGAATATTTTTATAAGCATAATTATATTAATAATTAACATAAAAATATACTCCCAATGTATATTAACTTAATTACTCACCGCTTAGAGATTATTAAAGATCATAGTGAAACTGTTGTGTTAAAGACTGCTGTAATCTCCGTGTAACCTTGTTTTACTGAAGTCAATTGCTGAATACTAAATATTTTCATTATCTTATCTTAGAGATGACATTGAAATTTTTTTGTATTGATAATTGCCAAAAATCTATTAATAGTACATAATAAGGAACGATGTCATTGGTGAATAAAAATCGCAACAATGCAGTTCCATTCGGATGAAAATTATTTTTTATTAAAAACAAAAAATATTGTTTGTGACCACAAATTAATTCATTTGCTACGTGTGACTTACAAGCACTGTGAATATATGAAACTATGCCTAACATCCTATCTATAAATCAGCTTGATTTTACCTATTTATTTTTATAAATAAATTGGTTGATATATTTTCAACTGAAAAAAACAATAATACAAGAATTTAATTGTCGGAATTGTGAATTTAATGACATGATCTACGACTGACTGTAGTATCCATTAATCGTACTTCACTGATCCCCGTTGAACAAATCCCTTATTTTGACAAACGTCTTACTTGGAATCCACATACAAGACTAAAACGTCAAATAGCTGGTGGTCGTTATAGACTATTTCAACATTTACTAGAAAACGTTCGAAGCTTCCAAATAATAATATAAGACTCATTCATATGACAGGTATTAGATAAACCCATTTAGAGATACGGAGTTGAGCATTGGATCCACTAAACCTTTCAATTCTTGTATCATCCAGTCTTAAAATCCAAAATCCTTCGTAATATTCTCAATGCTTCTTATAGTGTCGCAAACGAACTTATCCATAAAGATCTTAATGTTAATTATGTCGCTGAAATGGCCCAAACCAGATATCAATCCTTTCATAGTAAACTCCATATCCACTCAAATCCCCAAGTCTTACTTGCTTGCTTCACGCCCAATGCCCGATAACCCTTCGAGGCCTCGAAAAAGAAGATGGGTTAGAGACCTTTTAATGTAAAACTTTGATTGAAGTGCTACTAGTGATTAGTTCTTTTCAAGTTATTGACACCTCTTTGTAATAATTTTCCTCAGATTTACTTTTTGTAAACAACAATAAATAGATTTGGTTCGTGTGAAGTCAGCAACACATGAAATATTATGGCCATTATGAATGAGTTAATTTGTGAGAAATCAAGCAGAATAGAGGATTATTCGAAGGAAGGAAGCAAGGATTGGGCACGGAAAAAATGGATGCTGTGGTTGAATCATTGAATAACTTTATGTTGTAATTCCAAATACGCCTCATGATATGAGCTTTTTGCAATGTGATGGGAGATAAGAATGCAGAGCCCCAAATCTCAACTTCTTATGTTATAATTTATAAAATTATAGTAATTCTAATGAGTCTTTTTTATTGTTGAATGCTTAACGTGATTGTTGAGAGAATGTTGTAATAGTTGGACGACTTGCAGTATTTAGTCCTTATAGTTGGAATTATGTAAGACATTTGTCCTATTGAAGACCTAAGTAGCCGATTTATTTATAGAACAAGCAACAGTGGAATATTTTCGAAGGATACGGTAGGACAGGAAGTCGTATGTTCACGGCATCAGGTAAAGGTTTAGCTGGGATTTGTTTGGATTTATTTTAATCCTTTAATTTCGCAACCATTCTTAAAGGTTCCTGATATGAGATTGAAGTGATTAAAATGCAATAAATGGATAATTATTTACTGATATAACGCGTGTGTTATCAGTGGAGGTGGTGAGGACGGTGCTACGATGGGTAATAATTTCAGCTGTTAAGAACGAATGATGGAGCTTCGGATAACACCTGGAAGAACACGTGGCTAAAGAGTGATGAATAACGAATGTTTAGATTTACTTTCAAGATTATATCAGTGAGATAAGTTTTAGATTGTTAGAATTTTCTTTAATCATTCTTTACTGCTCCATACTTTATTAATTATTCATCAATAATCCTTTTTTATCTTCCCTTATTTTATACTAGGGCCTCTCAGTGGAACTTCGAGACGGACTGAAGCGGCTCGTGAACAGCTTCATTAAATTTGATTTCGGTGCCTCGTGGCGTTCCTAGGTATAACAACTTAGGCTGGGGTTTCACAAAATCTTTTCCTCTTTCCGTAAATAATATTTCCAAAGTACATTTCACTATCACTAATCATCGCCCGTCCTATATTTACAATCTTCTCAAATTCAATTCCTCCTTCCACTCCCGAACCTCAAGACTCTGGAAAAGTCTCTTAAAAGAAGGGACGACGAAATATAAGATATAAAAATAATGAACTCCCAGGAAAGCCAGTACAATCCAAATTATTTTATTTTCTTCCTTTCTCGTGCTTTAAATTAACTTTCTCTTCTGATTTCATGCATATGATGTTTGGCGTTATTCTACTATCTAACGTATGTATTGAGTCCGTTTTTTTAGATTTATACAGGTCCATTTTTATAGTAAAATTACTTTATGAAATCAACAAGTTTTTATTTAAAATATTCGCTATAATTTCCCAAACATTTTTCTCAGTTTTTTAATCCCAGATCTGAAAAATTAAGGGTTTTTGACCTGAGAATCATTTTCAAAATTTTTCCCTTTTAAGAAGATTCCCAAATTTCTGAAGTGATGAAAATCTGTTGGACATAGGTCTGGTGAATAAGGTAGGTGTGAAAGGACTTGGTAACACAGCTCGTTTAATTTCTTCACTGCCTTTCGTCTCTTCTGAATTATGAAGCCAGGTTGTATTTTGATAGGTTTTGATGCATTTTATCAATATCACTGCAGTACATAAAATTTCTTTAGGATGTAAATTTGGTTTGTGCATGTGTCCCCGGACTTATACCCCGAATGCTATGGTAGTGTTTCTTGCAGCTTGGATTGCAGAAAGTCAAAATTTAAACTCTTAAAAAAAATATCAAGTTCCCATGGTCATATTTAATGGAATACTAAACAATAACAATAAAATAATAAAAACGGACATTTTCAACCGACTTCAAAAAAGAGGAGGTTCTCAACTCATCTGTGTGTGTGTGTGTGTGTGTGTGTGTGTGTGTTACGCGATTACACCATCAATTTTAGATAAATTTTGATGATTCTATTTTAGATCGGTAGGGCATACTTCAGAGGTGGTCCCATAAAAAATATTTTGAAATCAACTCAGCACTTTTTAAGAAAAAAAAAAACAGTTAATAAAAAGCACTGTTATATAACCTTCCATTTTGAGCATATAATTATGATAATCTAAAATATCCATGATAACTAAATCTAAATTATTAACAAAAATAATTTACATATACAGTCAACTTTCGATGTGTCGTACTTCGATAAGCTGAATTTTTAAATAAGTCGAACAGAATCTACGGTCGGAAACAGGGGAAGGTGCTGTACCTAAAGCGCAGTTGTACCAGTGGACATTTTTAATTATGAGAGAGTGAGTGGAAGGAAATTGAAATTGTTAGATTGGTAGTGCTGCAAGCATTTCCCTGCAGATCCACGAGTGTTTTCAAGATTGTCAGATCAACAGTTTAGTAGAAATTATTATTTTAAAGTTTTTTTCTTCCAAATCCTGATTTTAACTTTTTTAACTGATCTAACTGATTAAAACCAGTGATTTTAATTTTTTTTAGAACTATACTTAGGAATTTTCTAGGCAGTAATATTTCATTGGGTTGTCCGATAAATATATCATAACTTCATATGTTTTCATATTAGTTATCACTTACGGGTTTTGTGAAACGTTCAGTTGTACCTTTGGACATCATTGTCAGCTGAACCTGTGGACAGATAGTTAAAGTGTCCACAGGTACAACAGATTTTTCTATTTGTTCATTAATTAAATTAATTATAAACAAATGAAATTAATTAATTAAAACGTGATATAAAATGCTTAAATTTGGATACCTGCTATTCGTATAACCTTTTTTTAGGAGAAAACTCGCCACTCACTATTTATAACAAACTATTTAACTATTGAAGATAGTGATTTCACAAATGTGATCTTGGCTGATCCATCAAGCGAAGAATGTAATTTATTTGATGAATTGATGAATGATTATGAACAAGGTAAAGAAATCGAAGATGAAGAAAGATATGTTGGTAGCTATGTTTTGTGTTGTAGCTTCGATCAAAGAAAAAGTAGACTCGTTTACGTTCAACATTTGCTACTTGAAGAAAATTTCATCAAATGATAGAACCCCAAAATTTATTCTTCCCGACATCGCTACTGATTATGACATTGAAATAAGAGATATCAAAAGAAAATTACCACCGCCATCTTTTATAACTGGCACTGGGAGATTATGTAAACAATTACATTTTCCTACATCGTTTCATGGATAAGATCTCTAAAGATTCGATTTTTTCCATAAAAAAAAGTTTGTGAAACTCGTTAATAATAATAATAGGTACATAAAAGATTTTTTTTTGTTAAAAGGATTAAAAATAAGTTAAGTTTCTATTTACTTTATAAACGCTATTTATTGTTTATTGTCTATTTATTATTTATAAACGCTAAATTTATTGTTGTCACCTTTATAGTCGGCCTTCTAGTTTAATTATCAAGTTGACTTTTCTTGTTTAAATATTCTATTTTGTTTAGTACATTTTGTAAAAAATTATTGCTGATGTGTTTCTCTAAACATCATTTCAATTATCCCTATAAACCTATGAAGATTGAATGTCCATTGGTACAACCACTAGTGTCCACAGGTACAAAGGGGGAAAGTACCTTTCGACACTAATCAGTAAGTTACAAAACATTATTTTCTGTAAAAATAAAATTACTTTTCAAAATAAAGACACCAGGGTTCGATAGCCACTTAAATTTCTTATCTAACGGTACAATAACCACTCAGATAAATAAAGCACCGAAAATTAGAAAAATTTATGAGTGAAAATTGTCTACAGGTACAGCACCTTACTCAACATTACACTTAAATTTCACCTCTATGAGACGATTTTAGACAGAAAACGTTAAAAATTGTGCAAATAAGTCGAACTGAAAATAAGGTTCAAATGAGAGAACTTCAAGGACCACCTCTATGAAACGAACTATTAGAAGTCATCGCCTCTATAACTCGAACTCAAATTAAAAGAATTTCATGTGTAAATTGTTTTCCTGTTTTCCGTCATTATCTTTTCAGTTCATAGTTACACCAGTCACTTATTTTATTTTACAGTGGTTTTACAGGTTTTACAGTGGCTATTGAAAATTCTTTCAATTAACGAAAAGTTAAAATTGATTTGCAAATTGGAGAAAGGAAAAAGAAGTTAGGCGTTAGTTGCTAGTGAATTCCTAATTCCCCGTAGTTCTCTTTCAACCGCCCTGAGGAATAAAGAAACGATCGCCACTGGTGGAAGGCGGTAAGTCTACTTTTAGGCACCCTCAGAAAAAACCGCAGTTCAGTTGAAAGTTATATGATAAATTGGTACCGGGTATTTAGTTTTCTGTATCAATGATTTTATATGTATTTATTATACAAACAACATATACATACCATTAATGAAAAATATACGTACTGATTTCAACTCCGATTTTCCAATTATATGAAGATAAGTGGAATGATAACCTCGATAACTCTTTGTTCAGTAAGTCGACCTATTTTTCAGGGTAGCTTGAAGATCGAGAATTGACTGTATAAACAAAAATTAACTCCCTTGAGGTACGCATGATGATATAGAAGGATCAATACAATTAGGATTGATTAATTAAGTGCCACTTCTATTGAGATTATTTTATATGAAAACTAGTTTCGAATGCTAAACATTCATCTTCAGTTCTAAAACATACAAAATATATACAAAATTTTGTATGCTCTAGAACTGAAGATGAATGTTTAGCATTCGAAACTAGTTTTCAAATAAAATAATCTCAATAGAAGTGGCACTTAATTAATCAATCCTAAAAATTAACTCACCACTAAAAAGTGAAAAATAAAAATAATTTTTAGATAAAAAACAATCGTTTTTTTTTTTTTTTTTTTTTTCCTAAAAATTATTTTTTATAAAACGACCCGATATGTAATTTTTATTTTTATAAATTGTACAGTTGTAAATATTAATAAATGAAAAAAAAAACTATCATTTAGATTTCTTTTATTATATTTAATAATGTCTCTGCCCAAAATCAATACAGCTAGAGAATATTATCATAACATCATACCTATAAACATATATATAATTATATACTATATTATTCTTTGGGAAAAAATATTCACAGAACAAAGTTTATTTTAGTATTCATTAATAAACTCATCTGTAATCACCTTAATATATCCCTTATGTTGTTTATTTGGGCCACACATTTATTGTAAACTACATTCTCTCTAGTTTCTCAACTCGGTTCCAATCGAATAATCCTCTCAAGTGCATGAAAAGAAGATGGCTTTATCTTTTGGATATTTTCTTGAAACAACATTAAAATGTAGCTGATGTATTTATTTATAAACATGTGAATTACAATAAATAAGTTTAAAAAAAAAAAGTTTTTTGAAAAAATCTATAATTTTGGTTTCTTGTATAAAGAATCTCTCATAAGTACATAATAATTTAAACTAATAATTCAAGTTATATTTATTCATTGATCAAAATTTTGTATTGTAGAAAGCATGCAAAAAGGTAAAAATGAATTTATAAGACACCCGTATAAATTACATTTCGAATTTTGTATACCAATGTTTGACTGTTTCTAGTTTTTTGGAAGATCTGGTAATTGACTGTGAGAAAAACAGTGGAAGATCTACTAAGTTTTTATAGGTCTGCTTCTAATATTATATTTCTAATATAATATTATAATATTTCTAGAATATACACATTCGTGTACATTCAACGTTCCAAAACCTATATATTACATCGTAAAATAATAAAAATATCTATTCAATGTATCGCTGTTTCTAGTTTCGTTTTTGTATCCTTAAAAAATATATATATTTTAATTATATATTTAATGCTTTAAATATATAATTTAAAAAAAATAAATAAAAGCGATGAGATCAGATCGTTTAATCGGCTTTAAATTAATAATAGATCTTTTAAAGCGTTGGATCAATTCATTCAATCCGATGTCCTTCAAAGAGTTGTAAACCTTTCATGAAATGTTACCGACTCAACTTATTATCACGTTCTCAATATAGCATGGTTCTTAAACCTTACAAATTTTATTATTTTTTAATTCTCGCTTTAACCGATTCTTGGGGAAAGAATCGATTAACAGTCGATTCCTCAATCGATCTATGCTCAATGCTGATGATGAAATTAAGAAATACGATTGCATTTTCAAACCGGCGAAACCATATTAACATTTCATTATACATTTTTTTTTCTATTCTTAGAGATTATTTTTGGTTCCATGACCTGTTCATACTGATTTTAAAGTCCAAAAAGGGTCATATGACCCGTCTATGTAGGTTTGGTGTAACACATTCTTTGTCGGATTCTTTGGTTAACTCGAAGCGGGAAGCTTTAAATTTACCATTGTTTAATTTTTTTTTTTTCTGACACAATGGTTTCTGATTTAACATTGAAATAAAAAAAATTAAAAACATTCCTTGTATAAATTTCATTAAAATTTTGAAATAAGTGTAATATAATTTTTTTTTTCCTGCCATAAGTCAATATAATTTATTTAATTCGTTTTCACGTTTCTCTTTCATTGTTTTTATGTATAATTTATTTTATTTTCTAGCTTTCCTCTACTAACAGGTAATTAGAACGATTACAAACAATTTAGTTAAATAATATAATAATAATAGACTTTAATACCTTTTTAATTTTTCTTGAATTGAAATTTACAGTGTTAATGCAATTTTTATTATTTTCTATTTTTTAATGTTCTTATAATCTATTAGTCTCCTGTTTTTCTGATACAATAGGTACATGGTCAGTTTTTTTATACAATTTTTAAAAAAGTCTAATTATGTTCTTTTTATTTTTTATTTATTATTATTATTTTTTTTTTATTTTAAGGAAGATATGATAGCAGATATGGTGCAAATATGCATTAAAATTAATTACTTATTGCACATAGTTAAAGAAATATTAACATAATTTTTGTTAGGATTTGATGAAATTACTTAAATGTTAAAGCCAAATTACTTAAATTTATAATAAAATATTTTAGTTTATGATAAAAATTTACAGTTGCATAATGAAATTGTATTATAATTTACTACTTACAGTGCAATTACCAATTGAGGGCTGAATACGGATACTATATTAACACCAACTTCCCAAAATCCACTTTCATCACTTCTTTAACTTATATCGGCTTGTAAAATAGATATATAAAACGAATAAAATATCATAATAAATCGAAACAACTATAAAAAATATAGATTTTTTCTTGAGACAAAACGATGTTTACCTACGGAACCCTGTAGAGCGACTAAAGCCTTCCAGATGGTAACCTTACCCCCACTCTCCATTCTCCTACTCCAGACTCCAGTTTAGTAAAAGATATTGAAATAAGTTTATTTGTTAAGAATAAATAATAATAATAATAATAATAAAGGACATTTTAAGTGAGAATTGAAAACATTTTACTAGTTATTGTAAAAAGAAATATATTTTTTTTTAAACTCTAATTATTTTCTTCTTCAATCTAAATATAAATTAAACATGTCGTATTAATAATACATTATATTTCTGAGGTGAGTGATTAAATGTTATGTAAACCAAAAATATAACAACTATACCTCCTACATAAATATTTTTATTAAATTTTGGGCGACGTTTCTAAGCATCGTCACCTAATCAATGTTACGTCTATGTATATATGTATATCTATCTGTATGAATTGAAATGAAAAAATAACATTTACTCTAGGAAATGTTGTCCACTAAGAATGACTTAAATTTGCAATACCTAGATGATCATTAAAGCCCGGATTTTCGTGCAACAAAAATTCTGAAATGTGCAATAAAAACTTGAAAATGTGCAAAATAAAATGCAAATGATAAAAAAGGTTGAACAAACAATTCACTAGTTACATTTCTTTCCAAAAAGTGGTTTTTATCTTAAAATTTATTGATCCAGTCCTTTGTCAGGGAGTAGTTAAATAATGATTCTCTAAAACGCAATAAGAACAAATCGCATCTCTTTGTTGTACATGGTATACATAACCTATGTGTACTTAGGAATATAAATATGTTACATTTTGTTAAAATTTATAATAAGGTTATTTTCAAAGTTGTTTTCTTTAAAACTATATTGTCGGTCGTTTAAAATATATTTAAGCTGCGAAAATACACGCTCTACCTCAACACTCGTCATTGGGCAATGTTTAAAACAGCTCAAGATTCTTGGGTCTTCTTCTAAGGAACCATCAATTCCATTGAGAGCAGCGTTATAGTTTTTTAAAATATTGTAACCGGGATTTTTATCAAGGACATTCTTGAATTTATTGTAGATGATTACACCTTTTTCAGTTTTAATTATTTGAAGTTGGCTTTTTTTTTTTTTCAATGATATACATTTATGTATTCATATAAAGATTTCTTTCTTCATTGAATCGGAAAGTATGTTATAGTAAGCACGAATAAATGCTAAATTAGGTCTAATAGACATTTTATATAAAGTTTCCTTAACTTTTATGACCGATTTAGCATCTTCATCGAGTTCGACAATTACTCCCTTATATTTAGTAAAATTATCCGCATAAAACAAGGCGGCTTCCAACCACGTTCCCCATCTAGTAATAACATGTTCTGGCGGGAGAGGACAGCCCATTGGGTCTCGATACACCGATACACGATGGGGTGCTTTAAGGAAAAATTTTTTCCCGTTATTTATCAATTTATTTACATCTGGAAATACTTCACGGATCTTATCAGCAACTCGATTCAGAGCGTGAGCCAAGCACGTTAAATGGATCATTTTGGAATAGAAAAACTTTTAAATTGACTTCTGTTTTAATCATGTAAGGAGCTGGATCACTAAAAAAAAGCAAAATTTTATCTTGGAACGTATTATCTAAAACAAAATTTGGTGTAAACTATCATTTATGTAACGGGAAACAGTTTCGTTATTTGTTTTTTCAAGTTCTTTTGAGAAATGAAAAATGGAGTTGGTAAAGTTTTTGGATGAAGAATACCAATTACTAAACTACTAATGTATTTACCCCAAGGGTCAGTAGTTTCATCAACCATTATGCTCTCATCAAGAGTTTTTTTTGTTGGTGTACTTTTCTAAAAACGATTTAAAAGGTGTCGATTGCAATTTGTGAAAAGTTATGTTTGCTGCAACCATAGTGTAACACAAATCCATTAAAAATTCTTCATGGACACGTTGATGTGAGGAACACTCAGACAGTAAAGATTCTCCAGGGCCAGTTTTGAGTTTTCTCGAATCTTTTAATTGTATGTGTCCTCCTGTGGTTAAAAATTGCAACCACAAATAAAAATAACCGTACTTTTGTGATCTAAATCATTAAATCGGGATAAAACATCAAGTTAAAAACTTACTCGAATTACAGTGTGCATCAACTTGTGGCTTTCTTTCGCTGACGATAGCTTTGCCACAGGGTCCACAATATATTATTTTGCTATCGGATTTTAGTTTCGGATATTTTTCTATCCATCCTCGTATCTTTGAACTAACACTAGTTAAAATTTTAGGCATTTTAATGGAGACAATGTTACTTCGTAGAAGGAGGTCGGAAACTAAAAAATATAGCTTCCAATAAAAAAAGTTAGGAGAGTCAAAATTTCTTGGAAGTTGGGGATCCGAGTTACCTAGCTCAAGTCAATCTAAACATTTCTAAGAACACTATAGAAGCGTATTCATTTAAACACGCTTCGATTTTTTATATTTTTAAACTAAGAATAATTTATATCTCTAAAAAAGAAAAATTATTACCTATATAAAAATAAAATTATTCATTCTTCTTAAAGTTGCTACCTTTAAAAAAAAACAAGAAAGTGTGCATTTACGATTCGAATGCAGAAATTTTGTGAATTCTAACTGCAGAATGTGCAATTTTATGCATTCAAACTGCAGAATATGCAATTTTATGCAGTAACCCCCAAACTGTGCAATTTTGTGTAATGTTAAACTAGGTGAATTTGGCCTAAACATCCTAATTTGTATAAATAATTTGTCCCTGGCTGATTACGAGCGTGCAATAAAGATGCAATTGCACGAGAATCCGGGCTCTAGTTATCGTAATTTCAAACAAAGTCAATTATATATACAGAACATAAGGCATGTATGTTCAGTAAATACCAATTGCATATATATATATATATATATATATATATATTATATATATTATAATACATATATATATATATATATATAATAGTTATATATAATAAGTACAAGAAAAAAAAGATAGAGAAGAAACAAAATAAAATAAAAATAATAATGATAAAGTAAGAAAACATATATTAGTCCAGTCAACAAACATATTGTAGAGTGCATGAAATACGCGATAATTTTTTACTTCATAGCTTTGTTAGAGGTAGTTAGAAGGTAAACATACTGAAAGTCCTCGCCATTGAGAGGTGAGCTTACGGTGGGGGGAGGGGAGAAGGTCCCGTTTTTGGGTTTTCAAATATATCTCTAAGACGGTATAATCTAGAAAAATATGTTTCAAATTAAAAGCTAATTAAATTTTCTATACATATTTGTCGAACGGTTTTCGAGGTATACGTTATTGAAAATCGATAATTTTCCAAAAAAAATTTTTTAATAATTTTACTTCAATTTTTGTCAAACATTTGCTTCTAGTCCCTTCTCCGATCATTTCTCAGAAACATTGTCTAGAAGTTGTGGAGAATTAAATTTTACATATACGTCTGCTAGTGTATTTTCAACTGGATCATTAGTTCAACATTGTTTACAGTTATAACTTTTATTTAAATGATTACCAATTATACAATAAAAATGAATTTATTTACATGTAATCATAATATTAAAAAAAAAAAATTAATGCTTTCATGAATAAATAAGTATCCAAGCATCGAAGCGGTCATCCTTGTCATAGAAGTCTTCGTTGCCATCTATGTTTGACAAAAGTGAGGTAAAAGTTACTTCTTTTTGTTTCCGAAAATTTTCGATTTTCAATAACGTATATCTTAAAACCTGTTGGAAGTTTGACAAATATGTATAGAGGCAAATTTATAGGAAATTTAATTAGCTTTAATTTTGATCCGTATTATGTTTTTCTAGAGTCCACCTTTTTCGAGATATAGTCGAAAACCCCCAAAAAAGGACCATCTTCCCTCCCCCACCGTTAGCTCACCCCCTAGAGGATGGAACTTTTAGTTTGTTTACCTTATAACTACTCCTAATAAAGCTATAAAGTCAAAAACTACCATATATTTCTTGAACTCTACACTCTTGACTGGACAATATGGATGGGTCACTTTCACCACACTTTCCAAATTGCTGTCTTTGTACCTGAGATTTTTACCTAGAATTTTCTACCTGCCTAATGCTTTTGTTGAAAATTAAAAAAAGTTGAAGGAATTGCAGTTTAAAATAACCTCAGCTTTTTGAAATAATGGAAAAACAATTATTTTTAGTACATCTCTATAGCTCAGATGATTAGAAATGTAAAAACAAAGGTTCAAAGTTATATTACAAAAATAAAAATATAATTAATAAATGTTTCATGTTTAAATTACAATAAAGAAGATAGCCTCGGAACCTTCTAATATAGAACTTTTATTATAGTGCCACCAAAGGGTATTGTAATCATTTTTCCTACTTATTTACTCAATGGATTTATTCTAAGGTTTTTTTTTTGGTTTTTTTACCCCTTGTTCTATGCTTTATAGGCATACTACATGTATGATTATAAAAGTGGAAAAATTAAGCACGATTGCTTATTTAAATATAAAGTAATAAGATAACAAAATAAAATAAAAAAAGAAGAAGAATAAGAAAGAGAGAAGCGCTTTATTAAGCGATGTTGCCCATACTACATCAATCTAAACTCATCGTCAAAAAAACGCTACACCCTAAAATTCGTTTATTTCACAGGTTTTTTATTGAAATAAAAAATATTACGTTCATGTTATTAATCAGACAAATACATAGGAGGAGAACAATAACAATTTCAGCTTAATTCCACTACTTCTTGTTATCTCTAATACCATTGTTTTTAAATAGCACTAATACCATAGTCGTTCCTATCAACTTAGGGATGATTGGCAATCATTGGATCAGTGTTAATTGCATCAAGTAAACATTATTTAAGAATACTGATTAATTATGGCACAAATGGATAGAGATGATGCGGTTAGGGCAGTCACGATGTACCAAGTAGGCCATAGCACTCGCTACATCGCTAACCGGCTGGAGGTCCACTTTTCAACTTTTGCACGGGCCTTAAAACGGTTCATAGAGACAGGAGGATACTCAACAAGACTTGGATCGGGACGACCACGGGTAACAGCAGCGGAAGATGACCGTTCTATCAAGCATCAGACTCTCAGAAATCAACAAATCACAGCCAACGACATAAACAACTTGGTGGCTGGTGCCGGAAACTTACATGTTTCGGTATCAACCGCTACCAGGCGAGTGAGGGAAAATGGCCTGAGGGCACGAAGGCCCATGGTTGGACCCCTTCTTTCCAAAGAGCATCGAAGAGCCCTCCTTAGGTTCCCCGGGAACACAGAGATTGGAGTATCGAGGACTGGAAAAGAGCCCTGTTCACTGATGAGACTAGAGTAGCGCTAAACGCTCCCGACGGACGCAGAAAAGTGTGGAGGAGGCCAGGAGAGCGAAACAGCCAATAGTCGGAAAGGAGACATATGGTGGAGGCTCCGTCATCTTCTGGGGAGGCATCTCATGGAAAGCAACGAGTTAGCTTGAGGCGGCTGTTTTATTTAGGAATGGGATGAAATACCTCAGGAGGTCATACAGGACTTATTCAGGAGCATGCCCAGACATGTGGAGGCTGTCATTCGCGCAAGAGGTGGTAACACATCTTATAAAAGCTAAGAATATGAATTTGAATAAAATTTTGTATTTTGTATTCTTAGGAGTAAATTCATTTTCTTTTTAATTTATGGAAGCAAATGTTTTTTTTTCTGAACTATAGTTTTTATTTATTCCTATATATTTGTCTGATAAGAAACAAAAGTATTACTCCCTGCTCCAGTGGAAACGCAGAGAAATAAATTAATTTTAGGGTGTTTTTTGTTGACGAGGAGTGTAGTTAGAAATCTGATAATATTTCCATATATAAATAAACAAAAAAAAACAAAACAAAACAACAACATAATAATAAAAGAAATCGCCTAAACAAAGCCAACAAGGAACTACCTACGCTGCCCTAAGCCTTTGCCTTAGACGCAGTTTGTCTAAGCCCATCATTCGTATAAATGTTAGTGTCTTAATGTTCTGTCTCTGACCATATTCCATGTTTGAGAATAATTATTTTTATTAAATCGAATATTTGTATATACAGTTGTAAATATCAATAAAAAGAAGAAAAAAAATTACAACAGATTAGTTTGTAGCAATTTAAATTAACCATACACGCTTTGAACCTAGTTTCTACATTTTTACAGTAATGTATTTAACCATGGCTATTCTATGTCGTTTCAGTCGTGGACACTGAAATAAATCAGATGTGCAGATGTTTATATGTATAACTTTTATTCCAGATTTACCCGGTTTATTATTATCAATATAATATATTGATTTATTATATGATTATGTTTCATTATTAATAATCTTTACCTTGGTTATAACATAGGCAGAAATAAGTTATTTAAGGACTATTGGTAAAAACCGTACCTCAAGTGAATTCTGCACCGATCCCAGCACTGTTAGATAAAGATGTACAACATACCGAAGACCCTTATCTGCGTATTTATAGTGTGACAATGATAGGCAATGGCGTATATAAGTAGTTCATTGGAAATCCCCATGATAATTTCATATGGGAATCACATAAGCATGATTTGAGGGCTACGAAGGCATTCATTATTTTTTTAATACACTTGGGCTGCTGGATCCGAATTCCAACTAACCATCTCGGTAAACGTAAATGTGAAAAAAAAAAAGAAAAGAAAAAGAAATTCCGTTTTTCCTTCAAAATGAAAAAATAAAAATTAATTTGATAGGTTCAATAAAACACATTGAATTACTAATGGAAAAATCTTGTTTTTAAAAATATTAACCTGACCGTAGAATTTGCATGGCAGATCTAGGTGAAAAAATGTTTGGTTCATTTGTATGTATTTTGTGAAAACAGCAAAATAAATTTACCAGTGAATAGATAGTAAAATTAGTTAAAAATAACAATCATGTTTACAATCTGTTTATTCCGTAGAATGTCTTGAGAAAATTGAAAATCTTACAAAATAATGTTTATTAATATAGTATATCAGACTGAGACTACAAGAAACCGCTCGTCGTTTCCGACTACTACAACATTTACTAGAAAAGCGTTCAAAGGTCCCAATAAATTACAAAAGACTTATTTACATGACAGTAATTAGAGCCATTTGGACATACGGAGTTGAACTTTGTGGCTCCGCTAAACCTTCCAATTCTTCTCGTATCCAATCCAAAATCCTTCGTAAAATACTCAATTCTCCTTATTATGTCACGGACAGACTTATCCATAAAGATCTTAATGTTCTATATTTTGTGATTTAGCCCAAACCAGATACCTATCCTTTCATAGTAAACTCCATACTCACTCGAATCAACTAGTCTCCCATCTTGCCTCATAATCCATTCCCGATAATTCTACGAAGTGTCTGAAAAGAAGATGACCAAGAGACTACCACGAGTAGTTCTTTACATGTCATTGTAATCATCTTCTAAAAATTTACTTGTCGTGTATTGTCTACAGTTGTAAATATCAATAAATAGTTTTAATAAAATAAATAAATAGTACATTTAAGAAATCCTCAGAACAACATTTCTTCTCTTTTAGTTCGGGTCATCAGCGTCTACTGGTGGGTCATCCATAAATTCATCCTAACTTCCTCGCCTCAGGTAAAAACTGATCTCTGCTCGATGTAATGCCAGGAATGCTTTTAAGCAAACCTGGGGGTCTTTTGGGTCACCATCCTCCAACATCGGGCACGATATGAATAAGATGCTAGGTGTTAGAATCAGTGTCCAATTTCCGACTTATAATGCCATAATACCGACTATAATAATATAAGGATAATAATAGAATAATAATATAATACCGACTTGCCGACGCATAATGGGTAAAACAGTTACGAGACCAGTTAGGTACTTTTTTCAACGCGTTCACCGTTATTTAAATAACGTATTATTAATTAATTAAAATTAATTTTAATCTCATTTAATTTCTTCAAAATACTCATTCGCTCGTTTTCGGATATGGTCTAAAACAACGAAAACGTTTGTAATGGTAGTTTTAACCAGGTTCGTGAGTGTTAGCTCTCATAATCCTTCTGACATCTACCAAACGGCTAGTTTTCATTTTTTTTTTTCTTATTAACTCGAACCAGAGTCACTTTTCATTTTGCACTGATCGCATGAAATAAAATTTACTAATTGATGAAATAAAACTAAAAAGGTACAAGTAGATATTTCGGGTCGAATTAACAAACTTTTTTTGGACATTGAAAGTCAACAAGATGTATCATACAGGGAGAAATATTAAATCGTGGACAATGGTATTTTCTCCACACGCTCCAGGACCTGAACGTTTCTTCCCCGGGATATGAAAGCTTTAATCACCATAAATTGATTAACCTAAACGTTTCTTTCCCTGAAACGAATATCCAAAGTTTATTTGTAAGTGGGTTGAATGCCACCATTAACTCAAATCCAACAAAAAATGGATATAAAAGTTTTTTTCCCTGATCCCCTCACATGTTATTCTTTAAAAATGTTTGCCAAGTAACCTATTTATGCACTATACTATTGTATAGTACTTTGGTAGTTTACTTAGTGAGTTTATTATATGTTTTTCGACCTTTAGGGTCCGAATTTCATTTAACCATCTCAAATTAAAATGTTTTTTTAAATATTTCGATAAAAATGTAGCAAAAAATCGAGGGAAAAAAATGTACTTTTCATCCAGATGTAAAAAAATCTTCTAATTTATAAAAAAATAAAATAATAATTTGATAGTTAAAATAAAACACATTCGATTTACTACAAATTATTTTTTATAATATTTTTTGCCAAAGAAGCTATTTAAGTGCTGAAGTTATAGTATAGAGCAAAACCTCACCTAAATGCCATTTCCTGCTATCCACGGCTTTTCCTCAAAAACCTTCTAATTCCGTATTAATTTATCTTATTCAATTATACTTAAATTGTTACTTACAAACTGTGATTGCTTTCACTTACAATTAGTCCATTTATACTGTTTTACTGCCAAACAACTGAGCAATATTCATATTTTGTAATTGTTTGTTTAAAAAGATAAACATTGCTCAGTTGTATGGCTGTAAGATAGTATAAATGAACTAAGTGAAAGTGAAAGCAATCACAGTTTGTAAGTAAAAATTTAAGTATAATTTAATAAGATAAATTTGTACAGTTGATATAGTGTTGTAGATAGATATAATTAAAGTTTTTAGATCCTGAAGATGGAGTCGATGACTCCGAAACATGTAGCTTAATTTTTTCTCTTGAATTGACGTTCAGGTATGAAATTTTATAAAGGATATTTTAAAGATTCTTCTTTTTACTAAACAAATGTATCTGTTTTGAAGACATTAATGCCAAATTCCCCATTTAAAAATAGTCCGATTTCATTATCAGCACAAGATTTTTTTTTATCTGAGAACTCTTTATTAGCATACAAATTGATGGAAATTGATTTCTTTTTGATGTAGAAAAAATAAATCAATTAGATGTACTGATGGTTTCTTTTATACCTTTTTTTTGTCTTAAAATTTTTTTTTATAGGTAAGATCTTTTCTTATTACTCTTTTTTTATCTGGAAGTAGCTAAAGATTCCTTAATTCTAAGATTTACCTAATATTTAAAGACTGCCTAGTCTGTAACCATGCCATTATCAAGCTTGAATAATAAAGAACCTCTCTAATCCGACTTCCGCCAGACCGACTCTCTGGGTAATCCGACCCTCCCGCGGTGTCCGGGGCATGGGGGAACAATTTTTTCTCAGGATCTCAAATAGTCCAGTAGAAATGTACAATTTAGTATGCAAAAGGTCTGCTGCTTGGTTGTTTCTAAAGAAAAGCTTTTACATTCAAAATTATTCAAGACTAAATGTAATACAATGAGCAGAAAATGAGCTCTGTAGCTTAAACGGGGACTAAAATACAAGCTTTCAAATTTTCGGAATTCTCTCAAAATGTGGCAGAAATTTTATTTTTTTTTCTTTTCGGGTTTGCTCTTTACATCCTTAACAACAACGTTTAGAGTATACTTCATCATGCAACAAACGTTAGCTCATCATTTCTCTACAAGCCTAACTCAATTCAGTATTAATATGGTCAATGTTTCTATAAATAAATGGTTGGCTAAAACATTTCTATGAAAACAAACAACGAGAAAATATTCCCAATAAGAACAGAAAAAAAAAACGAATAGTCTCAGGGAAAACCTCAGGAATTGTCTATTGTTGTTGTTTCTTGGGCTCTTAACGTCCTTATGTACTCCAACTAGGGCAGGAAAGACGGGTTGTCCTGCAGGTTACCAACCTATTCTACCCGAGGTGGGAAGGTCATGATTTATTTCGTGGCGGAACCACTCATAGCCCTGAGACCCTCGCTCCAAATCACTCGGCCATCTATTTACCTGAGTATTTGACTGACTACTCCTCCCGTTATTCTATTCCCTTTACTTATTCAAAAAATAATATATAACTTATAATATAATTATAACACGCTTATAACTATGAAAAACATGTGCTTCGTTGAACCCTCTGGTTAATCCGACCTATTGGCCGTTCCGCCCTACCCCTTGATCTCTTAGGGGTCGGATTAGTGGTGTTCAACGGCAGATACTTCATATAAGTAAGACCTCAAACCTCTTTCTCAATTTTTAGAATCATTTTATTCTATTACATTTCTATTAGAAAAATGTTTTTATATAACAGGTTTATATTAGCTGAGTTCCAACGAGTTCCTGACCAGCAACCATTATAATGAACATTTTATCAGTTAATAAAATTTAACAGTTTCTTGAAATTGATATTAAACTAACCTAAAAAAAAAAATAATTATGTCTTCCATTTTTGGTTCATCGCGGGGTAAAAAATCTACAAAAATGATTATTTATTTTTATTAGTGCCTTAAAAAAAATATAAAATAAAATCAAATTAAAAAAAAAATCTCGAAAGTAAAACAATTAAATGCAGTTGAATGAAGTGTTTACGAACAATGATCTTTAAAAGGTCACCCAATCGTAACGAGAAGTAGGGGTTTATGATTCATCAAATTTCCCCACTTCTTGATATGAAGCCCCGTAATTGTAAATGTTAGATTACCTATTTTTCATTTTATATTTGTTGTAATCTTTATTTATGCAAGCCACATCAGAGATAACTAAGTTTATTTAAAAATACTTCAGTTTGATAGAGCCAAACAGTAGGTAAGGGTTATAGTGAATCATAATTGAAAATCTTTTAGTAATACTGACATGTTTAACGAAAAAAATCATTCATCATCATTATATTATAATTATTAAAGAATAAATATATTATATTTAATATGAATTATTAAAAGAGTATTTTTGACTATTGAAATTCACAAACGTAAAACGAAATACTTCTGGTATATTATAAATCTAACCACTTTCAATAAAAAAAAAGGATACATTATATATATATATATATATATAAACACACACAATATAATTGTGAGAGAAAAAATCAGTACTAATTTAATATTTAATCTTTCCACAGACTGTAACTGCGAAAAATTTTCTCCACATTCTTGAGGGAAATGAAAAAGCAATGAAAAATATTGGAAGTGGCAAAGTGCTAAAGAGGTAAGACAAATAATTATTTAGCTAAAAATATAAAAATATAATAATTAATGACTATTTTTAATTACAATAATTATCATTCATTTCAGTAACTTCACATTATTAAGTATTGAAAAGAAGTATAAAACAATAATTTTAAATATTTCTAAGTCAAATTAGTAACTTTTTTACTACAAAAAATCAAAATTCTAACAATATTACAAACATGTAATAAAACTCTTAGGTCTGCTCAACAGCTGCGCATCAGCTTCCCCACCACCACCGGTTCGTTACCTCACATACTAGCCTTTTAACTTATTCCAGCTTCTTCTATTTAGTCTTTTAAAATTCATTCCAAAACCTTACCTGACGAATATTTCTGGTTAAATGTCTAACTTGTGAGCATAGTTCTGACCAGTACTTTATAAATCCAAAATTGTTAGACATTTTGTAAAACATCATGTGATCAATACCGTTACTAGACAAACGTTCAAAGATTCTAATTTACTACAAAATACTCATTTAGACTACAGTTATCAGATATGTTTGGACATACGGAGTTGAGCTCTGGGGCTCAACTAAACCTTCCAATCCTTCTCGTATAAAATCCTTCAAAAAATCCTCATATGCTTCTTACTTTGTCACCAATAAACTTATCCATAAAGATTTTAATGTTCTATGTGTTGCTTATTTAGCCCACACCAGATACCTATCCTTTCATAGTAAGCTCCATAACCACTCAAATCCGTTAGTTTTTCAACTTGCTTCCCACTCCATTCTTGAAAATCCTCCGAGGCTTCTGAAACGAAGATGGCCTAGAGTCCTCCTAGTGTAGACTTTTTAATGAAGTGCTACTGATGAGTAGTCCTTTTCAAGTTTTGAAATGTTATTGTGATCGTTGTCAATACATTTACTTGATATATATTTATTGTACAGTTGTAAATTTAAATAAATGTATACAGGGTGTCCCGAATTTAAATGGGAAAACTTCAGGAACTTATAGGCGACCGAAAAACTAAGACAAAAAGTCCTTTAGGGATTTGCTCGTTTTCGCTTAGTTTTAGAGAAATTCGCAATAAAAGAAACAAAACAAGTTTTTATTTTTATACTTATTTGTTTACATTTATATATATATATATATATATATATATATATATATATATATATATATATATATATATGTTATGTTCTTTTTAAAGTAAATATAGCTCAAAATGTTGTCCTCTTGCACCAATGCAAGCATTACATCTAGTACTCACTTGATAAATTGCAGCTAAACATTGTTCTGATGATATTTGGTGCAGTGCATCAATGATTGGGTCTCTTAATTCTTGGGTCTCTTGAGTTGATTGGTCTTGGTCTCTAAAACTAAGCAAAAACGAGCAAATCTCTAAAGGACTTTTTGTCTTAGTTTTTCGGTCCCCTATAAGTTCCTGAAGTTTTGCCATTTAAATTCGAGACACCCTGGATACCTATCCTTTCATAGTAAGCTCCATAACCACTCAAATCCGTTAGTTTTTCAACTTCAATGTGTTCAGTGTCCCGAATTTAAATGGCAAAACTTCAGGAACTTATAGGGGACCGAAAAAACTAAGACAAAAAGTCCTTTAGAGATTTGCTCGTTTTTGCTTAGTTTTAGAGAAAATGGCAAAAAAAGAAACAAAACAAAAATGTTCCAGGTAGCGATTATCACCTTTCAAAGTTCGTCAGGCTAGGCAGTGAGATATGTAAACACTTGATGCTATCCTTTACATTCTTTTATTTTTTTACATTTTGGCTTCCTTCTAGGATTATAATTCCTAAATCATCAGTCTTCAGTCAGTTACTCAGATATTTTTGTGTGAATAGCATCAGATCAGCCGCAATGCCGCAAACATATTTTAATGTTAAGTACGCTGATATGATTTTTGTGTATGGTTTCTGTAACGGTAATGCTTTAGAAGCGGTGCGGGAGTATGCGCGCCGATTTCCAAATAGAAGAGCGCCTAATCGACGAGTCTTTTCGTTAACTTTTAATAGACTACGAGAGGCTGGGTCATTCTTAACACGTAATGAAGGCGACTAATTCCAGGCAGCAATAAGGGCAGATTATTGGAGAAGAAATGTGTCCAACGCCACCTCGATAACAATCCTGAGACTAGCATCCGAAGAGCATCTGCTGCATTAGCAATATCGCGGCAAGCAATATGGCGAATTTTGAAAGATGATAATCGCTACCCATACCATCTTCAAAAAGTTCAGAATTTATTACCTCAAGATTATGTCAAGAGATTGAATTTTAGTGACTGTTTTCTTGACAAATTTCGCGATTATTATTTATTTCCATTAAAAATTATATGGACCGATGAAGCTACCTTTACAAGACGAGGAATTGTTTTTTTTTTTTTTTTTTTTTTTTTTTTATTGAAATATATGTACAATCTGCCTCAATTAAGGGCAATAGGTAACAGTGCTAAAGATGTATTCATTCATACAATATATACAAGTACTCATACACACAAAATAATGATAATAAAAGATAAAAATAAAAACAAGTAATAATTATAAAAATAAAACTAATAATTCAATTATCAAGAATAAAATGAAAAAAATAAGATTTAAGTAACTATTTATTTTTTTATATATATATATATATATATATATATATATATATATATATATATATATATATATATATATATATATAAACAAATAAATAATAATAATAGTAAAAAATAAAAAGAATAAGATACATTCTTACTATATGTACAAAACAGACACACTCAGCCTGGGGAACCACGAATCGAGCCTGTTCCCCGACTTATTGGGGGTCTAGGCCAGACCCGAGAGATCCCAGCGCTGCTCTCTCAGCCGCATCACTGGTAATATCCAGTGGAGGCTGAGTGGGAGCGCTATAGCCACATATGCTCTGGACATGAGTGGAGAAGCTGGTCAGTACCAGGACTCCAGCATGACATTATATTACAAAAGGTCTCGGGGCCATTGCCGGTTCAACATTCTGGGAGGGTTATAGGGATGGTTAAGACTGGATAGGGATTGGGCTAGAGGATTGGGATGATGGGATAGATTTTGATGAAATTTCGAGAATTTTGAAGGAATGAGATCTTGGACAAAAGGTATTTTTAGGTCATTGTGTAGGGTTTTGTTTGTAACATAATAAGGTGCATTGACAATTGTTCGGAGGACTTTGGATTGGAAAGTTTGGATGCGTTTGATATTGGATTGTTTTGCTGTCCCCCACAGTTCAAGTCCGTAGGTCCCAATTGGTTTTAAGATTGTTTTGTATATTAGGAGTTTGTTGTCGACTGAAAGATGAGAATTCCTGCCTAGTAGTCTGTAAAGTTAGCTGAATCTCCTATTGAGTTCTTGTCTTTTGAGTCTAGTGTGAGGGTTCCAAGTTAGTCTTTTGTCAAGATGAAAGCCAAGGTAGCGTACTGTCTCGGATATAGGTATAGGAATATTATGGAAACGGATGGGATTCGAGTATGGGTAGAATACGTTTTAGAAGGATTTTTTCAAAGATTTTTGAAAGGATGGGAAGTAGACTTATAGGTCTATATGATGAGGTTTTGTTGGGAGGTTTACCTGGTTTTAGGAAAAGAATGATAATGGAGTGTTTCCATATCAGAGGAATGTGGGTCGTGCGAAGTATACAGTTGTATATGTAAGTAAGGAAGAGGATCGCTTTTTGAGGGAGTTGTCGGAGGATTTGGGTGGTAATCAGATCATATCCAGGTGATTTGCGGGATTTCAATTTTTTTAAAAGGAATTTGACCTCAGAGGGGTTGACTGCTTTAGGAGGTAAGGAGAGAGGAATTGGTGAAGTGAGGAATTGTTGAACATTAGTAGTGTGGGAGGGGATTTGTTCGGAATGGGGAATAAATGTGCTGGAGAGGTGCTTGGCAAATTCTTCTGCTCTGTTCTCATCTGAGGCAGCCCAGGATCCATCTTCACGTCGGAGAGGATGGGAAATATTTTGGTATTTGAGGATTTTTTTTTGGTTGCATTCCAGAGAGAATTGTCTGAGGTAGAGAGGGAGGAAAGATAGGAGTTGTAGGATTGGGATCTAAAGGAAGCCAATTTCTTTTTAACTAATTTGGTGTAGTGGTTATATGTTTTCCGATCGTCAGGATGCCTGGTTATTTGCCATAGGGATCTAGAATGACGTTTGGTTTGGATAAGGTCTATTAGTTCTTGTGGTAAAGGATTTTTATTACGATTGATATAGGATGGTTGAGGAAAAGATGCATTCCAAGCTGCTTGTTGAATTAAATTCGTAAAGGAGTTGGCTGCATCATCTAGTTCTTGGGATGTTTTCAAGGATACTCTGAGGTCTATGGAATCAGTTATATATTTGTCGGAAAAGGTTCCAGTTTATTGGGCCTCTAATAAATGATGGGGGAGGAAGTTTGGGTATCGGTGATAAGGATAAGGTAAGGATTAAAGGACTGTGATCAGAGGAGAGGTTGTCTAAGCGTTTGATGGAATGATTAATAGCACCTAAACCTGCATGAATGAAGAAATCAAGGAGGTCAGGATTACGAGTGGGATCTGTCGGCCAGTAGGTAGGAGAGCAGGGAGAAATGTAGTGGCAATGGTTGGAATTAAGTGCCGACAGTAGAGTTCGGCCACGGGAGTTGGTGATTCTGGCACCCCACTGTTGGTGTTTGGCATTAAGGTCTGCACCTAGAAGGAAGTGGTTTCCAAGTGAATCAAGGAGGGAACTGAATTGGGTGAAGGAGACTGTTTTTTTCCAGGAGGACAATAAGCTGCAGCTATTGTCAGAGGGAAAGGGAAGGTTTTGATAACAACTGCAGTTGTTTGTAGGAAATTATGATTTGGTAAAGGTAATAATAATGGGAGAGGGAATTATGGATGATGACGGCTGTGCCAGCATGAGCTCTTCCGTCCGGGTGATCCGTCCGATAGGTTTCGTATTGTGCTATTTTGAGTGTTCTGTTACTAGTTAGTCGAGTTTCTGTAATTAGGGCTATATCAATATTACTGTCGTGTAGTAGTGCTGTCAATTCGTCAGTATGATTCCGAATACCATTCGCATTCCAAAGGAGAATGGATAGGGAAGGTTTCATTTAGGGATTTCTTTGGGCGGGGATGATAATGTTGGATAGTGCACTAGTTAGGAGTGATATGAGAGGAGTGATCATGGATCGGAATTCCGAGAGGAAAGAGTTTAGTATAGATGAGATATCAGTAGCATTGGGAGGAGGCGGAATATAAGGAACTGTGGGTGTGTTGTTTTTAATGGGCTGGATTATAGGATTTTCTGGGGGTTGAGTTTGAGGCTGAGGGATTTGGTTAAGGGTTGGATGTTGGGGTTCGTGGTAAATGATTTGAGGCTGGGGTTGTGGCATGGCCCCTGTTCCAGTAGGTAGCTCTCTGCCACCCATCATACTAGCATAGGAGATGGCTCCATTTACTGGTCTAGATGGCTGTCTTCTTGCTTGACTCACTTCTTCATTCCTTCCTTGAGCTGGTTGGAATCTAGCCTTGAGCTTCTTGTAGGTTTCACACCCTTTATAGTTCGCCGGATGGCCCTGGTGGCATAGAGCGCATACAGCTGGATTATCCCGAGGCTTGTTGCAGTCTTCGGTTTTGTGTGGATCGCCGCACCTCACACATCTAGGCATATGATGACAATAGCGCTTAGTGTGTCCATACGCTTGACAGTTGTGACATTGAACAATGTCCCTTTTTGGATATGGTTTCTCTATAATCACATTTGTATAATAGAGCCGCTTGACATCATAAATTTTTTCTACACCTGGAGTTGGCTCGAGGTCAACAAAAAATAATGGCAACGGTATTTTGTTACCCGTTCCAGGATTCATTTTGTTATCCTTGACCACATTTATAATTTGGCGAACTTTTAAAACCCATAGAAGTAAGCTCTTCTTCTATAATGTCTGCTGGTGTAGTGTGGTGGAGGCGCCGAATTACAATTCTAATTGATTTTTCATTCTTGAGCTGATAAGTGTGGAAGTCGGCTTTGGTATCGCTTAAGTATTTGACTATTGCACGGTAGGCCTCAGGTGTATCAGGTTGTAATTTGGTGTCATTTGTTCTATTTATACATGAGTAGGCTCCTGGGCCTATAATTTTATTTATTTGATCGCTAAAGAGATGGATGCTTCTGATATTTCTGATATAGATTGGTGGGGGGCGTGGTATTTTTTTTTGTTAACTGTTGTTTCCATTTCTTCAGTTTGAGAGTTTTTAAGAGGTTCGAACGGGTTCGGAGTAAAAAATGGGGATTCATCTTCAATTGCTTGAGATGAAGGTCCTGGCTGTTGTTCTTGATTGTTGTTAGGAGTAGATGGGGGCGTGGCTCTCTTTTGTTTTCTGGATCTGGGTTTTGTCGGACTAAGTTTGGACTCTAGGGACCGACTTCTTTTTGTTTTTACTTGACATTACCATGTGGTAATACCTCATACTGGCATTTCAGGGCGAGTAAATAAAAAATATAATAAAAAAAAAAAAATAAGAATAATACGTTCCGCGTCTTTTGAACTTGACCCTGAATTCAGTGAAGAGATGCAACAGTCCCTACGGCTGTCAGGTAGGTACTGAAGACCGTACGCAGGGGGGGGGGCGTGCTTATCACTGCTCAGCTGGCCTGCCGTTAATACGATATGCTCGTAGGTTATGATATACAGTTTTATTCACTTCCTAGTAAATATGAAATTACTCACAGTAATAACAAGTCCGATGCTTCGTCCTTCTTTTCCACTGTTGATCCACAACAATTCACACTGTAAAATACTGTAAATCACAATAAAAAAGTGATAAATGAAAGAGACGATACGTAAGCTACATTAACTATCTAGCGCAGGCGCAGAACTGTGGAATTGTTAATCAAAGAAATTATCATGTACGGGCTCTTAAAAATCCCAGAGCTATTAAAGAGAATAGGTTTCAGCATGAATTTGCTATTAACGTTTGGCTTGGAATTTGGAACGGATTACTGGTGGGACCATATTTTTTTCCTGGAAGATTGAATGGTATCACATTTACACATTTTTTGGAGAACGACTTTTCTAATTATTTAGATGACATTCCCTTACAGCAGCGGATTGAAATGTGGTTCCAACTCGATGGATGTCCAGCTCATTATAGCAGAGTTGCTCGAGCTTGGCTGGATATAAATTATCCACGACGATGGATTGGACGTGGAGTAGTACCTTGGCCACCCAGATCACCTGATATGACACCCATGGATTTCTTCGTACGGGGAACCTTGACGCAGAAAGTTTATTCGGTGTCAATCAACTCAAGAGACCCAAGAATTAAGAGACCCAATCATAGATGCAGTGCACCAAATATCATCAGAACAATGTTTAGCTGCAATTTATCAAGTGAGTACTAGATGTAAAGCTTGCATTGGTGCAAGAGGACAACATTTTGAGCAATATTTACTTTAAAAAGAACATAACATATATATATATATAAATGTAAACAAATAAGTATAAAAATAAAAACTTGTTTTGTTTCTTTTATTGCAACTTTCTCTAAAACAAAGCGAAAACGAGCAAATCTCTAAAGGATTTTTGTCTTAGTTTTTCGGTCGCCTATAAGTTCCTAAAGTTTTGCCATTTAAATTCGGGACACCCTGTATATTAAAAAAAAAAAAAAAAGAAAAGAAGTTTAGTGTTATTTGCATTTTTTATTAGTTAGCGTAGCCATATTTTAATGCCCTTAAACTTCAATCCTTAAAGACACCTCTCATTCCACTCTTAATATCCTTCAGAAGTAAATTTTCTATATTTTTGAACTGATGATAAATGTTTAACATTGAAACTGGTTTTCAAATAAAATAATTCCAATAGAAGTGGCAATTAATTCATCAATCCGAATTGTATTCATCCTTCCATACCTCAAGTAACTTAAAATATCAATTTTAATGATTATATGAATATAATTTTTTTTATTTATTTATTTTTAGGTAATTTATTTATTTTAATTTTTTTTTTTGCGATTTGTATTAATTATATAAGACAAGATTTAAGGTATGTTTCTCAAGAACTTTAGTGAACTGTACTCGTTTTTTTTGTTTGTTTTTTATTGTCTTTAGTGTTTTTGTTTTGCCTTAGTACTTGGAAATGTGTCATAGGAAATTTAGATAGGACGATTTATGTTTTTTTATTTTTTAAATATTAATATGTAATAAAAACTTCCTATTATCAACAACTGCAACAATTGCAGTTAGACGATAAAGTAACTTTACTGGTATTAACCAAGAGGATTGTAACGTCCGTCAATACCTGACGCACATTGTTGCCGGTTAGGCACATGTTTTCACAAAACTTTAATGAAATAAGTAGTACGCCTTCTCGCCTTCACATTTTGCGCCTAGTATACATAGAAAAACTGAAAAGTGTGAGAACAATATTCCGATAAAAATGAAATAAACTCATCTCTTTATTATAAACTTACTTAGAAATAACAATCCATGCATTGGGTATTTATATTTGTGTTTTTGTTTTTATATTTTAGTACCGAAAATGACACAGTTTTTGTCAACTTTGCTGATCATGGAGGCACTGGAGTAATTGCTTTCCCAAGCACCCTACTCAAGGCCGGTGATTTTGTAGCAACCTTGAACAAAATGAGTGAGAAGAACATGTTCGATAAAGTAAGTAGAATCATCTCTCACTACATTCGGTACAGGGATGATATCTTCTAATTCCTTAAACCTAAACTTGTGATAAACGTGTTAATAACGCTTCAACAAGATTGATTTAAAAATTATTTTTAAAGTTTAATAAATTAGATATTTCATATTCTTTCCCAATAATGTTTTTGAAATTATATAGAAATTATTTTTACCGTAGATTCTTCAAAGGGGCAGAAAAAAAAAAGGATCCAGATAGTAATCAAAATATAATCACAGGTTAATACGCAACAACGGAGTACAAAAAAATCCTCTAAAATTTAATTGACTATTACAAATATTGTATGCGTATATATAATTGGAAGATTGTTCATTGGAAGAGTTGAATAGCATTCATGAATTATATTGTAATTAATAAAAATTATTGACGCCTATCCCCTTTATTTTGATACTTTACGGAAAATTCTTTTAGTAAAAGAGGGTAGAAACAATAATTTTCTTTTCAGCCTTACAACATTTCTCAGCAGTTACTGATTAGATATTAAAAGAGACTGTTATATATTCAAATAGCAATCGCATTCAAATTAGAGTCAATTGCCTTTTTAATAAAATTGTATACATAATATATAATTAAACATATAAGTTTAGCTAAGGTGGTCTAAAACTATGGATCCAGTGAGATGGTGGTTCGAATCCGCCCTGGAATGGGTTGATGGGCACCATGGGAAGGGTAGGATGATTCCCTCTATATGGAAATAATGCAGTGACATCAGTCTTCCAATAAAGGCTTTATTATATATAATAATTATTTTAATATTTAATAATAATACAATTAATTTTAATCATTTGAATTTGTTTCAGCTAATCCTGTACATTGAAGCATGCGAGTCCGGATCCATGTTTGATAACCTTATCAATCATTTGCCAAATGGTAAATAGTACATGGAAATGTCATTATATATTTATTATTATTATAAGAACAACCTGATTTGAAATAACATAATCCAATTAAAATTATTTCTGGTATTTTTTTTTTTTCATTGGTGGTCAGTTTCACCTACTCTAAAAAAAAATCTTTATTTTTTATGAAAACCACCAGGTCTTCTTATTGATAATACAACAATCAATATACTAAAATAAAGTATTTGATCGATTTCAATATCATGAAATTTTCTATGCCTTATATTTTGTGAAATTTTGAAACACCGAAGTATTTCATAGCGTTTAATTTGCCTTTCATTTTTAATTGAAAAAATACTGAAAGCATTGTATTATTGATATTTGAAAAAAAAAAATTCAACTGACCATTTCGAATCTAAAATTCGTGTGTTGTTTTTCATAATATTCTATTAATAAAATCAAATTAGAACTTTTTTCAAATAATGTTATTTCAAGTAAATTATTTTGGTATTGGTTCAAATGCTAAAGGATTTCTATATTATATCTCTTACAGCAGAACATAATATCAGTCGGCAAGTTTAGGAACATTGATCTCACATTAACTGTAACGTTTTTTTTTTTTTTTTTTTACATCCATTTATTGAAATTTACAACTGTATAAAATATATACATCTAGTAAATGAGTTGATTATGATTACAATAACATGCGAAACTTGAAAAGAACTACTCATCACTAGCCCTAAAAAAAAAAAAAATTTACACAAGAAGGTCTCTAGGCCATCTTCTTTTCAGACGCCTCGGAGGGTTATCGGGAATAGAATGGGAAACAAGTTGAAGGACTAGTGGATTTGAGTGGTTATGGAGTTTACTGTGAAAGGATAGGTATCTGGTTTGGGCTAAATCAACAACATATCAGACATTAAGATCTTAATGGATAAGTTTATTGGTAACAAATTGAGGAGCACTAAGGATTTTCCAAAGGATTTTGGATTGTAAGGATTGGATACGGGAAGAATTAAAAGGTTTAGTTGAGCCCCAAAGCTCGACTCCATATGTCCAAATAGGTCTGATAACTGTCATGTAAATGAGTCTTTTGTAATAAATCGGAAGGCTTGTACGTTTGTCTAGTAAATGTTGAAGAAGTCAAAAACGACGAGCAGTTTCCTGCCGTTTTAGTCTCGTATGTGAATTCCAGGTTAAAAGCTTGTCTAGTTGGAGTCCAAGATAGCGGATCTGTTCAACAGGGATCAGTGGGATATTATTAAAGGATACTGTAGGACAAGAAGACGTAGGTTCATGGCGAAGGGTAAAGGTTATTTGGTGCGATTTGCTTGGATTTCTTTTAATTTTCCAATTTCAACAACATTCTTGAAGGTTGGAGATTGGAGTTTTTGTGAGGCAATGAAAGGATCATTATTTACTGATAACACACATGTGTCATCAGCATACGTGGTAAGGACGGTGCTAGGATGGGGCGGGATATCAGCTGTATACACCGTGTAGAGGATGGGACCTAGGATGCTACCTTGAGGAACACCTGCAGTTTTAACGAAGAGGGAATAATAGGAAAAGTTATGATTAACTTTAAAGTTTCTATCACTGAGATAGGAGCGGATAATAAGGAAGTATGTGGAAGGAAGGGATTTACGGAGTTTGTAAAGCAGCCCCTGGTGCGGGACTCGGTCAAAAGCTTGCTATACGTCGAGAAAGGCTCCTGTGCAGTACATTCCGCGTTCTAATGCTGAAGAGACCACGCCCACCACGCGATGACATTGCTGGATAGTGGAGTGTGAGATTCGACAACCAAACAGGTGATCTGGGATGATATGATTGGAATCTAGGATGAGCTACAAGCGTTTTAGTATGTGTTTTTCTAGGATTTTGCCCATAATGGGCAAGAGTGATATTGGACGATTTGAGGGTGGGAGTTTAGGTGGCTTTTTGGGCTTATAAATCATCTTTATTATAGATAATTTCTAAGGATCAGGGAAATATGTGGGGCGGAGTACATAATTATATATATATGTAAGAAATAGGATTGCTTTTCGAGGAAGGAGTTTTAGGATATGGGCTGTAATAAGGTCATGTCCAGGAGCATTGTTGGAAGGCAATCTTAGGATAAGGTTTACTACTTCTGAAGGATGGAATGCTTTAGGAAGAGGAGACATTTGGAGTGGAATGTTTGGTTCTGCTTCAGTACATTCATCGTGAGCAGGATTGATGACGTCAGGATGGGAGTTAAACGTTTTAAAGAGGTGAAGACAGAAAATTTGGAATTTGTCCTCGTCCGATCTTGTCGAGGTTTGAGAGTCTGTTAGGAGTGGGTGATTAAAATTTTTGTAACCAAGGAGTTTTTCCGTCGTTGTCCATAATGACTTGTCTGAAGTATTGAGGTTTTGAGTACGGTTATGTAGGGTTTGGATTTTAAACTTTCTGATTTCTATCTTTAGTTTGTTCGTTAAATTATTTTAGTTATGTTTGTCTGATGGGTATCTTGTACGGTGCCATTTCGTCCTCGCTCTGCGTTTTTCTGTCATTAAGGAGCGAACATGCTGTGGTAAGGTATACTGTTGGCTATGAGGATATTTTGGAGGTAAGGTATTTTCAGTTATACTATTTTGTATACTATCTTGGAAATTTGGGAAGAAATGAAGATATCGAGGATATCAGGACGTTTTTTGAGGGATGTAGGCCAATAAGTAGGATTTAAGGGTGAGAGGACAGAATAACTGTTGGATGTTGTAATGCGGGATTAGATGCTGCCACGGGAGTCGGATGTTCGACAACCCCATCGCTGGTGTTTGGCGTTGTAGTGTCCTCCAGCAATAAAACGCGGTCCGAGGGATCGGAATAAGGAATCAAGATGGTTGTATGAAAGGGAATTGCCACGAGGGCAGTATACAGCTGAAAATGTTATGTGAAAAGGACGAGTAGAAATGATTACTGAGGTGGATTGAATGGTGTCTGTTGGAGTAGAAGGAATAAGAGAATGAGATACTGATTTGTGGATAAGGATGCAAGATCCGCCATGAGAGGTGTTGTCTGGGTGATCTGATCTGTAAGTAGTGTAGTCTCGTATGTAGAAATATGAACGTTGAGTAAAGTGAGTCTCAGTCAGTAGGGCAATGTCTATTTTATTGTCATGGAGAAAAATGTCTAGTTCGTCTCGGTGATTTTGTAGTCCGTTGGCATTCCATAAAATGATAGCTAGAGGCTTAGCGCTCATTTTGCAACATTAAACGGAATTTCTGTAAATGCTCTGGTAAGTTGGGTAATGAGCGGTCTGATGGTGTCCTGAAGTTCTCGAAGGAATGCGGAGAGGATGGAGGAGATATCTGTAGGATTTTTGTTGGGAAGAGGAAATGAATCATAGGCTTGGGATGGATTATTAGTTTCAAAAGGAGTGTTTGTTGGGGGCTGCACTCTTCTTGAGATATGAGCCGCAGGTTCAACTTGTATTGGTACTTGAGATGGAGGATTGATCTGAACATGATGCTGGATAGGAAGTGGTGGTTGCTTCTGAGGTAGTAATTTTACTTTTAGAGGTAATTAATGGGGATGAATGTTATGTTGTGGAGGTTGAGATTGTAAATGGGAGGTCTGGGGCTGGGGTTGGGAGATTTGAGGTGCTTGAGGTCGCGGTTGATAAATAATCTTCTCAGAGTAAGATGCTTGCTGTCTAGGTGCTGTAACTTTTTACATTGATAAATCAATCATCATCCTTAGAGATTGACATATAAATTGAAAATAAATTACTGAAATTATTAGAAACCCAAAAGTTATCATTGTAGCTTAAATTATTAAGGTAAGGTGGGGTAAGTGTGTTTATGGGGTATCTGCATTAGTCTGCCATAATTTCTATTGTCATTTTGTTATATTAACTGCCATCTGTTGTATGTAAACAGAACTTCATATCCTCCAAACCTAACATACTAGAGTGCTCTACTGTAGAAGATAATCTCTCTAGGAATTTTCATAGTTCAACATGTTAATCTAGGTGTGATGTAAAGTTGATTGAGTTAAAATTATAAAATTGTATTATATGTAGTTTTCTCTATTTTTTTAATTTCAAGGAGTAAAATGATTTATGGGAGTTGCTTATTTTTGTACTTACCCCATCAAAGAATCAATTCACTGCTAAGGAGTTTACAAGAAATTTATGCACTTACCCTATTTAGATGGGGCAAGTACGTAAATGGGACATAAAATTGATTTTCCTTTACACTGATAATAATTTTTAGGATATCTGGGAAATCAACTATATTACTGAAAAGAGTATAGTTCAACGTTTGCAATATAACAAAAAATATTATCCTAGCATTAATAGCTGATGTCATATGTTGGACTTTGCACTCCATATGACACACTTGCCCCACTTCACCTTACTAGTTTTTATTTATAATTTGAAAATCGACATTGAAAATTTAAACATTAAAAAATACTTGGGAAATTATACTGAAGAAGTTAGTAATAATAAAAAAAAATCGTTGTACTATCCAAAGCTATACATAATTATAGACAAGATGTGCCCCCAGGAGGGTCTTCTGACCCTGAACCGTAGCTAAAATAACAGAAAATAATTTGTCTACCTACAGCCAGAATCAAAATTGTTCTGAGCTTGTAATTAAGTACTACTCAGTTTCCGCACCTCACTTGGAGATGTATACGAAATTCCAGACCTAAAATGTTACTTTGATTTTATTTTTATAAGTATATATCATATTAAATTAAAAATTTCATGGAAATGTTGGTTACTTGTACTAAATCAAAATTTCAGTTTTTGTGAGCACTGCTGCTGCTGCTGATGAATCTTCCTGGGGATGGTACTGTGAAGATAAGGAATATGAAACATGCCTTGGAGATCTCTACAGCGTAACTTGGATGGAACGATTGGATAAGGTAACACATATTCATACATAATACTCAGCATTATTATTAGTATCATACTCAAAATAATAGTTGTTCCCTTTACATACTTCAAAAATACTAAATGATAAGATTTTACATGATTCCAAACCTGATATACATAAATTCATCAAAAAATTCCACTTTAAAAAGGTGACTGTTAAAAGGAGTGTGGATAAATTATAATAAGTAATAGTAAACATACAAAAAAAAAAAAAAAAAACACAAAAAAAAAAAAACCACTTATAAAATATAAGGATAACATATAAATGAATAACATTTTATTTTTAATTACATTTATTTAATTTATAAATTACTCCACACTACCTTCTTGATCAAAACCATCTCTTTCCTCTCATCACTACTTTAATTTAATAAACTACATAATATTTTAATATTACTACATAAAATATATTTGATTATTCTATTATTAATATACAGACCTCACCTTTCTATTCCAATCCGTTGCATAATATTTTAAAATATATTTTGATTATTCTATTATTAATATTACTACATATTTTAATAGTTATGAAACTTTTTTTTTATTTATTCAGATTGTGAACAGTATTTGTTGTTAGACCAGTTGGTCAAAAACTTTTAAATATTTTAGCTATAATACTTTATGCTTGAAGTAATGTTAGAATAGTAAAATTATTAATTTTAAAATAGAATATCAACTTTTTATTTTTATTAAAATTAAATTATATTAATTAAATTAATTAAGTATATATTAATACATTAATAATTTTATATAAAACTGAATATAAGGAAATGTAATATATATAAATATATATATATATATATATATATATATATATATATATATATATATATATATATATATATATATATATATATATATATATATATATATATATATATATGTATATAAATTAATAAGTTTAAGTAGTTAAATTGGAGGTTAATGAATTTTTATGGTGGTTTTAATCACTTATTATTAGTCTTAAAATTATTAAATTTGTTTATTTCAAAATTTAAAAAAAAAAATAATTGTTTTGATCAGTTACATTATAATTATTTTGTTTTTTATTTATATTTTCTTAATATATACATTAAATAACAATATATCAGCAATTTTATTGTATATTTTATGAATTTTTACTTCATATAAACAATATTTATCAGTGTAAAACTATTATAAGTATGCAAAATAGAAAGCTAAAAGTAATGAATTTGTAATAAATTCAAGTTTTAAATATTCACCTTTACAATAATACATTTTATTCTTTCTAACCATAATTCCTAGCTGCCATAAGAAAATAAACAGCAATGTGAAATGATTTGGCATAAATAACTTATATATTTATGATTTAATCATGTTTCAAGTTTAATCATTTTTTTTTAAAATAAAACTTAAAAAATTTTTTTTTACAATGTTTTAGCTCAACAGCAGCGAATCATTATTCGACAACTACAACGCATTGCGTACAGAGGTGACAAAAAGCCATGTACAAGTGTATGGTGACTACAATTTGGGTTTTCTGGATCTATTTGAGTCAGATGATGATGAAGAACAAAACTCATTGGAACCTGTAACTTTCAAGGTTAAAGATTTTTTTTTTTTTATGGTTGGAAATATGCCTATTTCATTAATAAAGAAGGATCGTTCTAAATCGGAGTAGATAAATGATCTGCCATATCTATGATGAATTTATTTTACAATCAATTTGAAATGTTATAAATACATTATACATCAGTTCTAAAGGTTACACAAACATTTAAAACATCAGTAATTTATATATTTTTTTTTAATATTTATTAAACTATTATATTACTAATATAATATAAGGAATTAGTGATTTGTTGGTACCAAATTGTTTTAATACTTGATAATGTTACTATCATTAAAAAAAAAATCTATTTTTGATTCTCGGTACCGATATCTAGTTATATTTATAAATTGCTATTACAAAAGATCCATATGAGAACTAAAAAGCAAACCAAATCGAAATAATAATTATTCAAGAAATAAATTAGATAACATTAATTAATATTATTTATTTTCAACATATAATAAATTAATTAATTACAATTTATAGGGGCTGGGATAGCCGAGTAGACTGAGACATGTGCAGTAGATCATAAAAGTTAAGCAATGTCGAGAGTGGTCAATACTTAGATGGGTGACCGCCATCCAGATAAGTCCAGATACTCAGGCTAATACGGCGTGGGTTCGATTCCCACATAGGGGCAGCAGTATACTGCCCTCACCCTGGAAGTCACAGGGAAATGAGCGACCCCTGTGCCTGACATAGCTCCTGGTCCTCCAGGTTGGGGGTTGGGCATAGGGCTAATAACCCTATCCTGTAAAACCCTGCCATTACGATACCTTAATCAGCTACAAAAAATCTGTGATAAAAAACAGACCCCGGCTTTAAGATACCAGACGAACATGAAACAAAGCGGAAGCAATGGCCCAAGATATGCGGAGGGTGAGCAGGCTGGTTGAGGAGGCCAAGGATCTACAAGGTCTGCAGAGCCAACAGAAAAAAAAAAAAAAAAAAAATTAAAATTTAGATAATGTACAATCCATTTTTGCAAATTCTTATTTAAAAATATATGTATTCCAAAAGTTTTCTGTTTCATTTGTCACATAAGTAACCACAAATGTTACTAAAACATTTCACTACACACTGTAGATGGGAGGATACACTGATATTTCTGTGGATGTTTTATCAGTGCATTAGAGCTTGAGAACTGAGAGCATGTAATGGAATGAAAAATAATCTTTAAGAATAATAAAGTAGTATAATAATATGGTGAATATGTCTGGCTGTATTTTTTCCATTAGTGCTTCAGCTTTGGTAGTTTAAAATTTTAATCCTATTTCTTTTTCAATAAAGAATCCATATATTTAACTACTGGTATTTTGGCTATTCAACTAATGATTGGCTTGCAGTAGAAATGCTTGATTTTTTAAGAGAATTGTTTTAATTGTGTACCAAGTAGTGTTGAATTTTAAATATTATTCATGAGAACAATCTAATACTCAATACTAATTAAATAATTATGTGTCAAACATAACGTCTTGATGTCTTGAGTGGTATCGATTGGTTGGATCATCAATTCTCGATACCAAGAATCTTTTCTATTTCCTCGATTGGGTGGATCAAAATTTGTAATGGACATATCCCTATAGATATCAAATACATGTTACATAACAAGGTTTTTCCACCAATCCACATCAGTTTTGCTGAGTACCAACAAGTGTTTGATTTCTTAGCTTGCATTTGTAGAGGGTTCTTATAATTAGTTTATTATACTTCCTTGACCTTAAAGTGGAAGTGAAATATTGACATTACAAATGCTTTTATTCTTTCAGGAAATGTCTGGTGTCAGTAGCAGAAATATTCCAATCCATTTTGCACAGAAGGAATTCGAAGCTGCCAAAGATCCTGCAAATATCATTGTGAAAAAACAAAAGCTACAAAAGATGCTCGATGTGAGTAAAAAAACAGTAAAACCTAACAATTAGTGACAGGAATATTTGTTATTTTAGTCAAACTCATAAACCCATAGGTGTAATTAATGTATGATATAGAGGAAGGTGTACTTGTACCATCACAACCTACTAAGGGATTTGTGTCCAGTACCATAAAATACACCATATTTTGCCTTTAGAAAGAGGTTTTGAAACAACTGCTTAATAGTGACTCAACCAAAAAAGTTGGAGATCCCTATGATCTTTAAAGGCAGCAAGTTATTGATAATGTTTGATAGTGAACACTAAGTTTCTTATACTTTTCTGGTATCTAGAAGGAGTCCTACTTGCAAGTCATGGTATAAACTGCCATTAATTACTGAACTTTCTATTTCTACAGTATTCATGGTGAAATAGCCAGTTTTGTTTAAAATACTTAAGCCACAAGCCGTTTTGGCAGGGTGACATTAACATATAGCACTCATTACTCCAACATTTTCCTAAATAATCCTCTCCCTGTTTGCTACTAATTGTTTTGCAGCACATCATCATAAACAAGATATAAATAAGTACTGATTACATACACATTACTACTTACCAATTTAAATATATATATATATATATAATATATATATATATATATATATATATATATATATATATATATATATATATATATATATATATATATATACGGTTCTCGAGGACAGACTGAAGCGAATCATGAACTGCTTCGTCAGGTTTGTCTTCGGTAGTCCGAGGCGTTCCCGTGTTTCCCCCCTCTATTCCCAACTAAATTGGCTCTATCCCACTTTCCGTAAACAATATTTCCAATGAACATTCCTGTACCAAATTATGAATACCCTTCAACCTTTTTATATTTACTATAAGCTTCAAGTCAGATCTGCAGTCAATCCAATACATACAAGATCCCGTCTTTCTGATCTGTATTTCCTATCCCATAGAACTTCAACATTCCAACGCTCCTTTCTTTTCCGCTCACCAATCCTCTGGAACTTCATCCCTCCTCACATCAGACAAGCTAAATCCCTGAAAAAATTCAAATATTTCTATTTCCAAAACATCCTTCTCATCCAAACTGACACTTGCTAACTATCTACCTACTTAGTTAAAAATTATTATTGCATTGCTGGATTCAGTTCTGAAATAATTGAGATTCCTTTTAATACAAATTTCACTTTCCATGAATATAACATTGGGTACTTCTATTGCACATACAAATCTAATCATTGTACCAAAAGATTTTTCTATATTATTTTTTTCTTATTTAATTTTATCTTCTCTAATCTGTAGAATGTTATCTTATTTTATTTTCTGTTTATTTAAATACCATCTATGTACATAGTGTCATTAATGTATTATTGTTTTTCTTTTTTTTTTTTTTTCTTTTATATCTCATTATGTCTAACCAGATATAATTTAGTTATACCTGTACTTATCTGTTATTCTTAAGGGACTTTGTCCCAGAATAAAATTATTTTTCTATTCTATCTCTCTCTCTCTCTCTCTCTCTCTCTCTCTCTCTCTCTCTCTCTCTCTCTCTATATATATATATATATATATATATATATATATATATATATATATATATATATATCACTTTAAATCTTATGCCGATATTTCTAGGCTCGTCACTTTGCTGATGAGTTGATCTCAGAAATATTGAATGAGTACACTGAAGGAGTCAAAAGGGATTTGGCTTATACTAAATTGAAGCTTCACCTGGATATGTTCTCTTGTTATGACGAATTGATTAATGCATTTGAAACTAACTGTTTCAATATTGCTGAGGTAATTTATTTCTATTTTAATTTTTTATCTAATCTTTTTAGTTTATATATTTTTTTTAAATGTAATGAATTCCTATGTTATTCATATTTTTTTATGTAGTTTATGAATGAATTAATGAAAAAACAATCTTTGTTCTGACATGGTGTTCATAAAAGTAAAATATTTGCACAGTTAATTTTACATTTTTTCTGGATGAAACATATCAGTAAATTATAAAACAAGAAAGAAAGAAAGGGGAAATAAATATAATAAATTCCAAACATTGTTTTGTTTTTTTTTGTTTTTTTCATTTTCTCGGCTAAATATTTAAAATTTTCTTTAGGTGTTTACATCCACATATTATTTAACAAGGGCATATAAAACGTTTTAGGATCATAAAATCATTTAATTCAAAAAATAAAATAAAATCTGTCTTTATTTTTTTACCTGTCAGTGTGAATAAAAATTCATTAAAAGTTTAATAATGGAGAACTAAATTTTGTTTATTTATAGATATTAACAAAAAAACAGGTATTGTACTGAGATGATTTAAGAAAATATCAATCCATATGAAATATTATTATTTTTTTTGTATATTTTTTTTTTAATTTTTAACTAATTTAATTTAAATATAATTGTATGGATAATCATATATTTTTAACGCAACCATTTGGAGATGTTAGGATGGTTCAATGTAATTTAAACAATAATAAATTTTACAACTAATATTTTACTGGTTATAATAATTCTTGACCTACCTTTTTCTATCTAGTTAAGGGAAGGTGGGTAAGCTGACTTTGTAGGCACATAATTATTATTTTTTGTCCGATTATTATAACATTAAATTTTATTCTATATTCAAATTATATAGATTTCGATATCTAACTTTAAAATGAAACTACCTAATAGGGTCATTTAAAATATAATAATAATTTATCCAAAAAAAGAATGAAGTCGCACAAAGTGAGGGGTTAAGTTGGTCCCTAGGAGATTCTAGCTCTTATCTCGCTCCATCACTGGTTTCTTTTGTGGAGGCAGAGTGAGAGTGCTTGAACCACAACATTCTTAATCTAAGAGGAGAACCTGGCCATTACCAGGCCACCATAGATGGTTATAAATCGATTCGTACAATTTATACAATAAGAAATAAATGAAAAAAAAAGAACCTATGAGTAAAATATGTAAACTGAAGTAAATAAATTAAAAATAATAATAATAGTAAAAAGGAAAAGTGAAATAAAGTAAAATTTCAAAATACGATCATACTCCATACAAAATTTACATTCAGCTTAGGAATCCCTGAACCAAGTCTGTCTCTCCTCTTATGGAGGGACAAACTAGGTCCAAAGAGATCCTTTTGCTGCTCTTTAAACCATGTCATTGGTGTGACCCTGTGGAAGTGTACCAGTACTTATCCAATACAGACAACATCCCCGATTTATTTATTAGTAAATAGGGTTAATTTTAATTAATATTTGACATATTTTTAGCCATCTTAACATATATATTAGAAATCTTTCCAATTTCTATCTTAAGCTGATTTGATTACTTTCATACTTTCATTTATGTTAATAAATACATTATATATATAGGTATTAACAGTTGATTGATTTTTTTTTTTCTTTCAGAACACGTACTTTCTGAAACATCTGTACTTATTTTCCAACATTTGCGTCCAAGATTTGGTCTCCACCAAGGCAGTAAAAGCAATTGAATCAGTTTGCCAAAAGGAAAAAGAAAACATCAAAAATATTGACATTAAAATCGAATAAATACTTTTGTTTAATATTTTATTGAAATGTTAAAGATAAGTATTAATACAGGGCTATAAATAATGCCTTTGTTTTCTAATAGTTTTTATGTACCCTGAATTCATTTACATATATGAAGAAGATAAAGGTTCTTTATATCTTCATGTATAGCTATATAGCTAACAGAATTATTTGAGTTATATCTCACTTACATTAGTTTCAAAATCCAGAGGAGGCTGAGAGGGAGAGCCAAAGTCGCTCTTGTCTTGGGTGGAGAAGCAGGCAATTGGCAGAGCTCCAGTAATATATATCTATTACAACAGATCTCGGGGCCATTGCCGTTTTAATCTGTGAGGTGTGTGTGGAACTGGATAATGAATGAGCCAGACGGTTAGGGTGGTTGGAAAGGTTTTGATAAGATTTTGAAAATTTAAGGGGTACCAGGTCAAGAACAAAACGTAAATTGAAGTCATTAGATACAACAGTACAAAGGACTTTAGACTGAAAGAATTGAATGCACTTGATATTCAATTGCTTTGCTTGAAGTTTAAGTCTATAGGTCCCAATTGGTTTAATGATGGTATTGTATATGAGGAATTTTATTTCGATGGAAAGATGAGATGTCCTATTCAGTAGTCTATACAATGTCTGTCAAGTTCTTGCCTTTTAAGTCTTTTGTGAGGGTTCCATTTAAGTCTTTTGTCAAGGTAGAAGCCAAGATACCGTACTGAGTCAGCTTATACAAAATTAATTCTTAGAATATTTTTCACATTAATCTTGGGGAGTTCATTAATTTTATGGACTACTAATAATATGAGGAGCTAGTTCTTGTTAGTCGGACTTGACCTCATCCAAAAACCTCTATCCCTTTATTTATTTATCTAATGGAATAATAGCTCACATTTCTTGTGGGCAGAAAAGGATTTGGCTTACTAAATATCATTTGAACACACAATCACTGACACCGATGTCTAAAAATTTACTTATCAATAAATTAAAGTAGTTGTAATATTTTATGAAATTTATACCTCTTAATTTGATTTAACTGACCTCTTAAAATAGCAGTTCGAAAGATAAATATGACCATGAAAAGTCAAAGAAAAAGTTTCGATGAGTAGACCTTGAAGGTCTCTGGCAATATGTTTTTAGATTAAAATATTATCCTATGGGAGAAAAAGTGATTTATATATTATTACAATGAAACCCTTGAAACAACAATTTGATCTATTTATAATGGTATACCATTCAGATACTGTATTCCATTCTGAAAACTCTAAAACAAATATTCTATTAATGATTTTAATGTTTTTTCATCAGAAAAAGTGTTTATGAATGGATCTTGATTATACTTCAGCACTTATTCAAATTAATTATCAATACCAAAGAATAGAGAGAAATGTAATCTAATCTTGATATGGACTCGGAAAGGTGCTTAACAAATATATAAGCTCCAATTTTCAAAACGTAACCAAAATTTAAAAAAAAAAAAGAAAAAAAAAAAAAAAAGATGATAAACAACTAACTAAAATTTTTTTATTTTTAATATTCATACAACGTTAATGTATTGTTCAGAATATTATCTAGCAATATAAAATGAAGTGACATTTATAATTAGTGGAATATTGTACTATCTCCATGAATAAAGGATTCTCATGAGGAGCAAGGAAACAGGTCTGATTCTTGGGGCACTTTTGGATTATCTGAAAGCAGGTATATTTAGCCAAGTAAGGATAGAATAATTGAGGTCATAGTAATTATTAATCTGACTTACAAATTTTAAGGATGTCGAGTCTTCAACTCTAATTTATTTCTTTATCAAAATAATATTTTTAAAAATATCAAAAATTGCTTGCCTTATTTATCTAGAACTTACCGTCCGATCAATACACATGACAACAAATATTAATTGATAGATGCAAAATAATTTATAGAAGTTTAAACCTAATTCTGAAAAATTAACTAGCATACTTTGTTCAATAACTAGATGATTTAAAACTATTTTTGGAATTATTTAATAAAAATATAAGCAATACTTGAAAAAGGAATCAACACAATTCTATAATGGAAATTAGGGGTAGTTTTGTCACACACAATACACTTCTGACTGGCCAGTGTATTATAACATTATGCAATAAAAGAACAGTAAGTTTGGAAATGAAGTCTATATGTGAATCATGCATAGACTTTTCACCAGTCTTGTTGAAAAGTTCTTCTTTGATTACTAGACCGATATACTGGAACTGTTTCAAAACGCATTTACATAACTCTATCTACCTAAAATTAATAATGAATACACTTGATGTCGTAATAAATGCAGTCATCTGGCAAGAACTCTTCAAATTGATGTATGGAAATATACACCGTTATTTGGCATATAAATTTTATTTATTATTCTAGAAATCACCTTGCAACGATCGTTCAAGATTAGTGCTTACCTACGAAAAAAAATTGAACATTTAATTTAATTTTCAATCCTAATTAAATGCTAATTTTTTTTAATAAGATTAGATACGAATAAAAAAATCTTGATCACAGGGTTTATGAACATAGTAATTCTTGAAAACAACATTCATTAATTTGCTTTTTAACTTTACTACTTTTAGAAAAATATATGTCAAAAGCGTTCTATCAACATCCACTCCTCCCTTATTATTGTTTTTTTACCGATAAATTGAGGTAGAAATATGTCAGTAGGTTAATGTTATCCATATGAATATTAACGAACTGTTTTACTACAGTAGCAAGTCAGCCTTAAAAAATTAAAGTATGTTGTTGTTTACAAATCTCTGGAAAATATTTAACTTTGATTTATATAAGACTAAAAGAGGAACAATATCTGTAAAATGGATAATTAATCATAAGGTAGATAATTCATCATTTGACTTTTATTGCTAATTGCTCCAAAATTTACTAAGAAAAAATATGGTCGTTTATCAGTATCCCTTCAGGAAATAACGTCCGGTAATAGTCATAATGATCATAGGATATAAGCTTCATAGTTTCCAACCCCTATTAAGCTGCCCCCCCCCCACCATCGCCAAACGAATTAAAACCTATTGCATAATTTTGTGCTATTTATGTGCTAATTTGTAGCCGTAGTACGGATTTTGTTGCTCGCATCGCTTGGCAGGTATTAGCTATCTAAGTTAGGGGGGCTAGCTTAATATTAAGCTGGCCTCACTTTAAGAAAGAAAAGGAATTTCAAAAAGCCAGAATATGTTGCTCTAAGATGGCATAAAAACATTTTAAAAATTCAATAATTAAAAAAAAAAATTAGGTCACATACGAGTGTTAACCGCTTAACCGTAAATGATGAAATTTCATCAAAATAATTTCACGCTATCCTAAAGCAACAAAAATATAACAAAATCTATTACATATATATAATAAATTTAAACAATATAAATTAACTTCTTAAACATAAAAAATAAATATATTCTATTCATAAACAGAACAAGTTCTACTGGTTGACTTAAAATGTCCGCGGAGTGATAGTGTCCATTTTCGTTTCTTAAAAATGAGCAAGAATTCAGTTACTTATATATTTCGAAAGCAGAAGGTATAAACAATAAATTCATGTAGAAACGATGTGAGCAACTAATTTTTCCAGAAAACTATTAAGGTCTAATTGAGTGGAATACTAATCAAATACGAAAAAGTGTCGATTTTCGTTCCTTAAAAACAAGCAACAAATTCAGTTACTGATATATTTCGATAGCAGAAGGTATAAAAAATAATTTAATACGAAAACAATGTGAGCAACTAATTTGTATAGAATACTATTATGGTCTAATTTAGCGGAATACTTATCACATACGAATGCTTGTATGAAGTTGTTCTATGGAAAGGCAAGTATAGGTTAGAGGAACGTGATCTTGTTGTAAATCGGGAGTAGAATGAAGACTTAAATTTTAACAGATTATAAACGTAGGAAGGGCGATGGTGACAAATGATAAAGGAATGAACTTAGGAAGCATTATTTGCTGGTGGATGGGTAGAGCTAATTGCTCCCTACTAGGAGCATTTGAAGAGTGTAGCAGAAAAGCAAGAGAAGTTGGCCTCCAGATAAACGAAGAAAAAACGAAACACCTAGTGACCTCGTAGGAACAAAACATGGTGTAAAAACTAGAAGGGGCAGGATACCACTTCGAAAGTGTCGAAAAATTCAAGTACCTAGGTAGCGTCATTACTTCAAGAAATGAAGTAGATGATGAAATAAATGAAAAATTAAAGGCTGGTAATAGGTGTTATTGGGCCCTCAGCAAAATAATAGGCAAAAAAATGCTCCCTAAAAATTTGAAAATAAGGGTTTACCAAACCATCCTTAAACCAGTCGTATTGTATGGGAGTGAAACCTGGACGCTCATTGCAAAGAATGAAAGCATTATAAATAGATGGGAGAGAAAAATTTTGAGGGTTATATACGGCCCTAATAAAGATGGAAATATATGGAGAATAAAAAGCAACCAGGAACTAAGAAAACTGCACAAAGCTCCAGATTTGGTTACTACAATAAAGCAAAGGAGATTAAGATGGCTGGACCATGTTCAGAGAATGAGCCCCAACAGAATGCCAAAAATCATGCTGAATGGGCGTCCCGAAGGAGGCAAGAGAGAAAGAGGAAGGCCTAGATTGCGCTGGGGGGAAGACGTTGAGGCAGCCCTGAAGACACTTGGTGTGAGGTATTGGAGGAGAGCAGCTGGTGACAGAAACAAATGGAGGGGAATCGTGGAAGAGGCCAAGGTTCCGCATGGACCGTAGCGCCATTGTTGTTGGGTAGAGCCACACAAGGCGATCAAATCGAATTCATAATTCGTTTTAACCTCTCTCAGAGACCCATAGAGAGGACCACCATTCACCACGCTACCATAATCAAACTGAGAAAAGATGACAGAGGAAAATAGGAGTTTGCGAGTAGATTAGTGGCGGAAATGACGGGAACGATTTAATAGTTTCAGGGTTTTTATTGAATTTCTGGATGTTTGAGCAATTTGAGGCTTCCAGGATAGGTTTTGGTCGAAGATGATTGCTAACTTTTTGACGGAGGAGCGAAAGGTAATAGGTTGATTACTTAGGTTTAGAGAGGGATAATATATATATATATATATATATATCTGATATATATATATATATATATATATATATATATATATATATATATATATATATATTAAAAAATAAGATAGACTAATAAAAACAAGTATACATATATTGTAAGCCAATTTTCACATCCTAGTTATAAAAAAAAAAATTATTTCTGAAAATTAGTTTTCTGTATAATGAGAAATAACACATAAATTCATTTCCTGAACAAATATGGCCGAAGCCGGGATTTATATTTATATCACGATTTCTCAGATACCTGTACTTCAATTTGAATCCCTAAAAAGAGCCGAGTTCGGTGTAGCTTTTTTTGAAAGACCAAGTGAAATGAAGATAAGTTTAATTTACAAAACTGCTATCTTTGAAAAATATTTAAGCAAAATGGAGTTATTACAGCTTTTATTGAAAAACACGTGGTTTCCTCAAAAAAGTCTTCGTTTTATCGTATATCTGCAATGGATTGGAATTGAAAGGTATAATTTTCGGCATTTTACTACATGTTTGATGTAGTTTCACCCAATTTTTTTTTATACACTAAGAGATCCTCACCCTGTATATATATATATATATATATATATATATATATATATATATATATATATATATATATATATAGAGAGAGAGAGAGAGAGAAATAGAATAGAAATAGAATAGAAAATAATTTTATTCTGGGACCAAGTCCCTTAAGAATAACAAATTGTACAGAAATAAATGATATTAGATACATCTGGTCAGAGACATGATGAATAAATAAGATGAAAAAAAAAAAAAAAAATTAAAAACAATAAAATAAAGAAAAAATATAAATATAACAATGATAATGTATACATAGTAATGTAATATATGAACAGGAAAATAAGAAAATATTCTACTAATGAAATAATAAATAGGTTATTTTGATACAATGCTACTTATATACAATATAAGAACCCAAATGTTGTATTCGGAATGAGAAAAGATTATTTTAATTGGTAACACTGAGCGTGTTTCAGAAAGACTTACGATATTGTTTAATTGAAAAAATATATTGTTAGTAAGTGTCACCTTAGATTAGGAGGAGGTACTGGAAATAGAGGAATTTAAAGGGTTTTAGAGATTTCGCTTGTCTAATATGGGAACGAATGGAATTCCATAGGATGGTTGAGCGGAATAGGAAAGAGCGCTGGAATGTAGTAGTTCTATGGGATGGGGTATATAGATCAGAAAGACTTGATTACAGATCTGAATTGAAGCGTATAGTAAATATAGGAAGGATGAAGGGTGCTGATGATTTGGTAAAGGAATGATCCGTGGAAATATTTTTCTACGGAATATGGGATAAAGCCAGTTTAATTCGGTATAGAGGAAGGAAACGTGGGAGCGCCTCGGTTTATCGAAGACAAATCTGGCAAAGCAGTTCATAATTAGTTTCAATCTGTCTTCAAGAACCGTCGAGAGACCACCATAAACTAGACAGCCATAATCAAGGTAAGGGAATATTAGGAAGGACACTAGAAGCTTACGAGTTGACTGGGGAAGAAGGTGACGGGATCGGTGGAATAATTTAAGTAGACCTATAGAACGGCGGGAGATTTGGGCAATCTGAGGTTTCCAAGAAAGGGTCTGATCAAAAATAATTCCAAGATTTTTAACAGACGAGTAGAAAGGGATAGGATGATCATTAAGGATTAAGGGAGGATAATGGGTGTATGCACTAAGGAGGGAGCAAGATCCTATTATAATGGCCTGAGTTTTCTGTTCGTTTAATTGTAATTTATTTAAGGTCGCCCAGGCACTAATTCTATTCAGATCTTCCTGAATTTTGACGAAAGCTGAAGGAAGCTCGGAAGGAGGAAAGGAAAGATAGATTTGGGAATCATCTGCGTAGAGGTGATAGGAACAGTGCTTAATTGAATTAGGTAGATCGTTTATGTAGATATTGAAAAGGAGAGGAGAAATGCTGGACCCTTGAGCAATACCAGAAGTCATAGTGAGAAAAGTAGATAAGGATTGTTCAGGTATTTTAACTGCTTGGGAACGGTGAGAAAGGAAAGACTGAAACCAGCGGATGGAACTGAAGGAGAAATTTAAAGATTCTAATTTGGAAAAAAGGATAGAGTGGTCCAGGGAATCAAACGCTTTAGAAAAATCCAGAAGAATCAATAAAGTCAGTTTTTTTCGATTCAGGTCGAAAACCTGATTGTAGGGGATCGAGGAGATTGGATTCTTCAAGGAAGTTAGATAACTGAGATAGTACTAATCTTTCTAAGGGTTTAGGGAGGTTAGATAAGATGGAGATCGGGCGATAGTCTTTAGGAGATGTGGGGTTCGATATTTTAATTATAGGATGAATTAGGGCTTTTTTCCAGGGGGTAGGGAATACTGAATTTTGAAGGGAGAAATTGTATATGAATAAGAGGACTGGGGTGATTTCGGGAAGACACAGTTTTATCAATTTTATAGGGATTTCATCTATGCCGGTAGAATTGGAATTGGACTTCATTATTGAGGAAATAAGTTCAGAGGGGGAGATGTAGGAAAAATAAAAATTTGCATCGTTGTATGCAAGAGCTGAGGTAGAATGGGAGGAAGTGTGAAGAGAATCGAAAGAGCAGGAAGAAACAAAATATGAATTTAGTTCTTCAGGAGATACAGGATAGGTAGATGGATATGTGCGTGAATCAAGAAGGGAAAGTTTACGGAGGAGATGTCATTTCGATCTGGAATCAGGAGCGGAAGAGAGGGCTTCATGGAAAAAAGTGGATTTCGCTCGACGAATCGAGGCTTGTGTCAAGTTACGAAACATCCTGAAAGTTTGGTAGTCGTCAGTCATCCTCGTGCGTCTGAATCGTCTACGTGCTGCATCTCGATTTCGTTGGAGCTGTTTGATTTCTGGACTTATCCAAGGAGCAGGAGGACGACGAAAGGAGGAGGATTTCAGAGGTGCATGGATGTTAAGGATATTTAAGAGGTTTGTGGTGAGGATGTTTACCATGGATTCAATCGAGGAGGAGGTATAAATTTCAGTCCAGTTCTGAGCTTCAATCTCTGGAAGGATCTTTTCACGGGTTAGGGATTCTATATTGCGGAAGGCAATAGTTTTCGGGCGGAAAGAAGGTGCTTGGATATTGTAAGATATTTGGATTAGATCATGGGAGGATAGGAAAGGAACAGGTAACTGAGAAGAAGAGAGGAGGTTCTTGTCTGAGTCAATAATGAACAAGTCAAGCCAGGTATCAGACGACGAAGTGTGGTGGGTAGGGGAGAACGGAACTATAAAGAGATGTAGGAAAAAAAATAGGTTTTCAAGGAACAGCTTATCACGTGAGTCAGAGAGGAAATTGGAATTCAGATCTCCTGAAATAATGATATTGGAATAGAAAGGAACACAATTGTATAGGGATGTTTCGAAAGATGAGTCAAAAAGAACATGAGGAGGGCGGTAAACTACCACGTATAGGAGATGGTGAGTTTTGTAGGAAATTTCTACAAAAAGGAACTCGATTTGGGGTAGGTCAGTAGGATTTGAGCGGTCAAGGATTCGGAACTTGAGGCCATCATGGACAAACAAACCCACACCTCCGCCAGTCCGACCTGCTCGGTCATGGCGGTTAAGTGTGTAGTAAGGGAGGGAAACTAAGGAAGAGGGAATGAAAGGTTTGAGCCAAGTTTCAGACACTGCAATAATATGGTAGGAATTTCGAGTAAAATATTGAAGGAATTCTTCATATGAGCGGATAAGGATTGGGCATTTATGTGACAGGTAGTTTGGATGTTCGTCATTTTGAGGAGATAGGGAAGTGAATAGTATCTGATAGGAAGACGCAAAATTTTAGGTAACTGGTTGAATACCAATAATTAAATTTAGTAAAAAAAAAAAATAGTAATATAAGGCAACAGTTAGATTCTATTAAAATATAATATAAAATATTAAGGATAATACTATTAGAGTAATGAAATAAAAATGAAAAAATGACAATAGCTAATAATAAAAATACGAAAATAAATTTAGATTTACTAGAATAAAAGAAAATTAATTTAGAATAATACAAAAGTAAAAATACTCATAGATATAACGAGAACCGTAGAGCAATATATATAGTCCGTTAAAAAATTCCGCTGTAGGCCGATAAGAAGATGAGGATCGGTAAGTCAGAAGGCGTCGAGGTCTTGTTGCTGATCAATGATAACCACTGGGTGGCCATCATCTTTTACGGCATCGCACCCTCCCGGCGGCGAACCAAACGTATTTGATTTTTCCCGCTAGCCTTTAGCCGCTACAAATGTCTATTTGTAGGAGTCATCTCCTTGCCGAGATATACACGGTGAGAGTCATTCTCCTGCCACCCCATATCCCTCGTCGAGAAATCCCTCCTAACTTTTCTTTTTTGTAAGAGCTCATCTCTTAGAGTCTGCCTCACGAAACGAACTACAACAGGTGGAGGTCGAGTATCCTCTTTCCTTGGTCTGCGGCGCTCAATCTGGTCTATATCTTCTATGCTCAACTTCAGACCCAGACCTGCCCCTACGCTTGTTACTATGGCCGCAGGTGTTTCCCCCCCCCCCGAGCGAATTGGGATGCCGCGAATTTCTATAGATTTGCGGAGTAATCCTTGCTCAGCCCTGTTCAGGCGAATCCCAAGCTCTCCTACTTTTGTTTTTAAATTTGAATTTTCCATTGTCAATTCCTCCATCCGCTTAGATTGCGCTTCTAAATGCTTTTCAATTTTAGTAAGCCTGTCATTTAATTCAAAACTAAGCTTACCATATTTTTCAATAGATTTCAAATCTTTTATATCTTCGTTGACCTTCGCGCCGAGCTGGTTGAATGCCTTAAGTAAATCAGAGCATGTTGGTTCATTTGATGGAGGACTAACTGATTTTTCGGTAGACGACTTTTCTAAACACCTTGTACAGCACCATGTTTTTTTTTGATGATTTTAGTGCCTCAAAATCTTTATCCGTTATTTGACTGCATTTACTATGAAAAATAACACGGCATTTGAAACAGACTACGATATGTTTGTCGTCCCGAGAGATCTGGGATTCACAAATAGAGCACAGACCCATTTTAAAGAACTATTTAAACAAAAACTAAAATAAATAAAAATATTTTAATTCGATGTAAATATTGACGTACACGCAAGCGCTGGTTTGAAAACAGTCTTAATACGCTAGCGATTGAGATATTATGACTCACTGTGGCACAAACGAATGTTATATTATATATTGTTACTTGATCTTACCTCGATTATATTGAGAAAATAACCACACAGCACTTGACAGAAATTAAACAATATTCTAATGTTTAACATGAGAAAAAACAAAACAAAAAACAACACTTTAGAGAGGTAAAAAATACAGAGCAGATGTGAGCAGGTTGCCGTCTCTGGCCAGACTGATATATATATATATATATATATATATATATATATATATATATATATATATATATATTATTTTTGTTTTTTTTTATTTTTTTTTCTTAATTCATTGTAAAATGATCTGATATGATTTCTGGTTTTCTATACAAAAATAACTAACACATATCTCTTCCTCAGAGGATTAGTACCGGAATATTGCAGAAAGATTAATTTTCAAAAATAGCTCATCAAATTAAAAAAAAAAAAAAAATTAATTGAAAATAAAAGATTTGGGCTTTAGGGATGACCAATTTATGGGGTTATTATTTGTATCACTGAGTTCTAATTATTGCATACCTTAGTTCTCTTATGAAGATTATCATATTTATTTATTTTATTCTTTTATATCAATGGCTAGGATATTCTACCACTGGAATAATTTTCGATCATTACAAAAAACATCATTCCAGAAAGTTCTCTCGAACAGCAACAAATGAAGATGTATTTCATCTTATTGTGACTTCTGGTCCCGTGATAAGTAATTTAAGACTGGATTATAAAAAAAAAAAAATTCTATTAAATGATAAAGATTCTCATTTACTGTTATAGAAAAAACGAACAATTCGAAATATTTTATTTCTTTACTTTTATAGTTATCTTTTATTTTTTTATTGTTTATACCTTCTGCTATCGAAATATATCAGTTACTGAATTCGTGGCTCGTTTTTTAAGGAACGAAAATCGACACTTTTTCGTATTCGATAAGTATTCCGCTCATTAAGACCATATTAGTTTTCTAAAAAAAATTGGTTGCTTACTGCGTTTTGGTAATAAATTATTGTTTATACCTTCTTCTATCGAAATATATCAGAACTGAATTCGTGGCTCGTTTTTAAGGAACGAAAATCGACACTTTTTCGTATTTGATATGAATTCCGCTCAATTAGACCATAATAGTTTTCTTAAAAAATTAGTTTCTCAAATCGTTTTGATATTACATTATTGTTTATATCTTTCGCTATCGAAATATATCAGTATCTGAATTTGTTGTTCGTTTTTAAGGAACGAAAATCGACACTTTTCGTATTCCATAAGTATTCCGCTCATTCAGACCATAATAGTTTTCTAAAAAAATTGGTTGCTTACTGCGTTTTGGTAATAAATTATTGTTTATACCTTCTGCTATCGAAATATATCAGTAACTGAATTCGTGGCTCGTTTTTAAGGAACGAAAATCGACACTCTTTCGTATTTGATATGAATTCCGCTCAATTAGACCATAATAGTTTTCTAAAAAAATTAGTTGATCAAATCGTTTTGATATTAAATTATTGTTTATACCTTCTGCTATCGAAATATTTCAGTTACTGAATTTGTTGTTCGTTTTTAAGGAACGAGAATCGACACTTTTCGTATTCCATAAGTATTCCGCTCATTTAGACCATAATAGTTTTCTAAAAAAATTGGTTGCTTACTGCGTTTTGGTAATAAATTATTGTTTATACCTTCTGCTATCGAAATATATCAGTAACTGAATGTGTTGCTCGTTTTTAAGGAACGAAAATCGACACTTTTTCGTATTTTATATGAATTCCTCTTACTTAGACCATGATAGTTTTCTAAAAAATTAGATTCTCAAATCGTTTTGATATTACATTATTGCTTATATCTTTCGCTATCGAAATATATCAGTATCTGAATTTGTTGTTCGATTTTAAGGAACGAAAATCGACACTTTTCGTATTCGATAAGTATTCCGCTCAATAAGACCATAATAGTATTCTATACAAATTAGTTGCTCACATCGTTTTTGTATTAAATTATTTTTTATACCTTCTGCTATCGAAGTATATCAGTAACTGAATGTGTTGCTCGTTTTTAAGGAACGAAAATCGACACTTTTTCGTATTCGATAAGTATTCCGCTCATTTAGACTATAATGGTTTTCTAAAAAAATTAGTTGATCAAATCGTTTTGGTAATACATTATTGTTTAAATCTTCTGATATCGAAATATATTAGTAACTAAATTTGTTGCTCGTTTTTGAGGAACAAAAATTAACACTTTTTCGTATTTGATATGTATTTCGCTCAATTAGAACATAATAGTATTCTAAAAAAATTAGTTTCTCACATCTTTTTGGCATTAAATTATTGTTTATACCTTCTGCTATCGAAATATATCAGTTACTGAATTCGTGGCTCGTTTTTAAGGAACGAAAATCGACACTTTTTCGTATTCGATAAGTATTCCGCTCATTAAGACTATATTAGTTTTCTAAAAAAATTGGTTGCTTACTGCGTTTTGGTAATAAATTATTGTTTATACCTTCTGCTATCGAAATATATCAGTAACTGAATTCGTGGCTCGTTTTTAAGGAACGAAAATCGACACTTTTTCGTATTTGATATGAATTCCGCTCAATTAGACCATAATAGTTTTCTTAAAAAATTAGTTTCTCAAATCGTTTTGATATTACATTATTGTTTATATCTTTCGCTATCGAAATATATCAGTATCTGAATTTGTTGTTCGTTTTTAAGGAACGAAAATCGACACTTTTCGTATTCGATAAGTATTCTGCTCATTTAGACCATAATAGTTTTCTAAAAAAATTGGTTGCTTACTGCGTTTTGGTAATAAATTATTGTTTATACCTTCTGCTATCGAAATATATCAGTAACTGAATTCGTGGCTCGTTTTTAAGGAACGAAAATAGACACTTTTTCGTGTTCGATAAGTATTCCGCTCATTTAGACTATAATGGTTTTCTAAAAAAATTAGTTGATCAAATCGTTTTGGTAATACATTATGATTGTTTATAGCTTTCGCCATCGAAATATATCAGTAACTGAATTTGTTGTTCGTTTTTAAGGAACAAAAATCGACACTTTTTCGTATTTGATATGAATTCCGCTCAATTAGACCATAATAGTTTTTTTAAAAAATTAGTTTCTCAAATCGTTTTGATATTACATTATTGTTTATATTTTTCGCTATCGAAATATATCAGTATCTGAATTTGTTGTTCGTTTTTAAGGAACGAAAATCGACACTTTTCGTATTCCATAAGTATTCCGCTCATTCAGACCATAATAGTTTTCTAAAAAAATTGGTTGCTTACTGCGTTTTGGTAATAAATTATTGTTTATACCTTCTGCTATCGAAATATATCAGTAACTGAATTCGTGGCTCGTTTTTAAGGAACGAAAATCGACACTTTTTCGTATTCGATAAGTATTCTGCTCATTTAGACCATAATGGTTTTCTAAAAAAATTAGTTGATCAAATCGTTTTGGTATTACATTATGGTATAGTTCTTCTGCTATCGAAATATATCACTATCTGAATTTGTTGTTCGTTTTTAAGGAACGAAAATCGACACTTTGTCGTGTTCGATAAGTATTCCGCTCATTTAGCCCATAATAGTTTTCTTAAAAAATTGGTTGCTTACTTCGTTTTGATAAAATTATTTTTTATACCTTCTGCTATCGAAATATATCAGTAACTGAATATGTTGCTCGTTTTTTATGGAACGAAAATCGACAATTTGTCGCATTTGATAAGTATTCCGCTCAATAAGACCATACTAGTATTCTATACATATTAGTTCCTCACATTGTTTTCGTATTAAATTATTTTTTTATACCTTCTGCTTACGAAATTTATAAGTAACTGAATTATATATTTGTAATAGATTTTGTTATATTGTTGTTGCTTTAAGATAGCTTGAAATTATTTTGATGACATTTCATCATTTACGGGTAAGCGGTAAACAATCGTATGTGACCTAATTTTTTTTTTTTAAGTTATTGAATTTTTCAAATGTTTTTATGCTATCTTAGTGCAACAAAATAGCAACAAATTCTGGTATAAGCAGTTTTTTGAAATTCCTTTTCTTTCTTATAGTGGGGGGGGGGCAGCTTAATATTAAGCTAGCCCCCCCCCCACCTTTGATTGTTAATACCTGCCAAGCGGTGCGAGCAACAAAATCCGTACTATGGCAACAAATTAGCACAAACTTATGCAATAGGTTTTAATTCGTTTGGCGATGGGGGGGGGGGGGCAGCTTAATAGGTTTTTGTCTCCATGGAATACGGTAGCACATCCATTCAACTGAATACGGTCCGTTGTAAAATATGGGTTAACAAGCTCTGTGAGAGAAGGACGCAAGTCGACGCCCACAATAAAAGCGTAGTCTGTTTTTATTCACTGCTAAGAAGTGTATAACCTTGGTGTTGAAGAGGCAAAGAATTTTTAGGATTCATAATAATCTGAAAGACGAAAAGTCAAAATTTTCAAATTCATCTCGATTCATTCCCTATCAAGTTCAAAAATGACAAAATTTAAATAACAATTTCCGAAATCCCCACGAAATTGAAATGAAATGATTATTATTTTTAGTGAAAATTATTTTCACTCCGAAGGCTCTCCATTGCTTAGCAATTAACAAAACTATGTGAAACTTAAGCACTATTAGCCTTAAGCGGCACACATATTTGCCGCTAATTTAGTGGAAGAAAGAACTTTGAAAAAATGTATTTTAAAAAGTTTTTTGCTCATTTGTTCCATTGTGCGTCGCCGAAGGTTGAGTCTCGCCAATTGAACGCAACCATAGGCTGAATGGGTGTAGTGGAGTGGAGATTTTAACAAGTCCTCCATTTTATCCATAGTCCCTAATCATGAAAAAAGATCAATTAGTGAATCTATCCACATACATTTAGAACCTAATCCTACAAATCACAAAATTGATAAAGAATTTATATCCTCTACCTATTTAAACATATTTCACATTTTAAAACAGTAATCCCATTCCTAATTAATTTTTCTTTATTAATTTATATACATTTTTAAAATTGTAATTTTATTAAACACCAATGATAATTGGAAAAGAATTCTAATTCAACTACTATTAGACAGAAGAAGTCTGTTTGCAATTACCAACATGTTGGTTCCTGATAAACACAGTTACTTGAAGAAGCCAAGTCATCAATGACCCACCTCCAAATGATGGTACCAACATTTGGTATAAGTTTGAAGTTGATTCAAATTCTAGCAGCCTTATTACAAAAATTAAATTATCAAAATGGTGAATACCGGTTCATTTATTTTCTAATATAAATATAATTTATTTGATGATATTACCTCACAGTTACCTCATCTGACTGTTATGTATAATAATTTTTACATAATATCAAGCTTTTTAATTGAGTAGCAAGTTAAGAGATTTCATTAACACTAAACCTACCATGATAGGTCAAAAACCCCTTTTTAGTCTTTCTGACAGATGTTCTTGGAAACAACATCTATTACGATGATTTTTTTTTTTTTTTTTTTTTTAATTTTATTTCCAGATCGGCCTGGTAAGCCTTACATGGATGGTTTAACAATATTAATAATGTGTTAACAATAGTAGAAGGGAGGGTATAGTCTCGTGCAAGAGACACCCATAACAATTAAGTTTTATAATAATTTTAGAATAATTGTAACTGTAGAGGAAGCATATAATAACAAAAAAAAAAAATTAAAAGACGTAACAATAAAAAGTAAGTAAATAAAATAATAATGATAATCAAATAGGGGAAAAGTAAAACAAAAAAAAAAATAAATAAATAAAAAAAAATAAATAAAAGAAAAAAGAAATAATTAAAAGAAAAAGAAATATATAAAAAGAATAAAAATAAAAAAAATAAAATTAAATAAAGGAAAAGTTATCATAGTAATATACAAATGAAGTAATTAACAAAAATTAATAATAAAAAATAACAGACAAGTGTATACACAAAAAAAAATAGTAATAAAAAAAAAAATGAAGTAATACAATCAAGTTGTAGTAACAAGAACAGTAATTGGAGTTAAAACGAAAAAGTAAATATTGGATAAAATAGTCATGGTGTTTACATTAGGACGTCTTGCATGAGTCTTGGTTTCAATCTGCGGGATGTTGTTTGAGCTCCTATGTTGAAAGCTACTGCACCTTTAACCGCTGGTAACTTGCAATGAAACCTGGTGTAGCATTTTTTGATGTAATCGTCTATTGATTCTATGTCTAATTCACGGTGTAGTTGACTATTTCTTGCAAACCAGGGAGCATCTACAGCAATTCTCAGGACCTTGTTTTGGAAACATTGTAATTTTTTCCGTTTGGTAGAGGACGCGGCACCCCACACTTCACGACCGTACATCATTAATGGCCTGAGTATAGTTTTGTAGACTAAAATACAACTATTTTGTTGTACAACTACTTGGTTTAAGAGTCGATTTTCGGTTTATTATCGGGTACAGCATTGCCAGCCTTGCGTAAGTCTTAGTAAGTTTAATATTGATGTGGTGATTCCAGGTAAGGCGACGATCGAGATGAACACCAAGGTATTTCACTGCCTCAGTAGATGGATTCCACTGAAGTCTGTTACCATTTAGAACCAGTTCCGGTGAGTCTGCTGGTCGTCTAAGGGTAAAAATTTTGGCTATGCATTTTTGTATATTTAGGTTAATCATCCATTTCTTAAGATACTTTTCTAGCTCGTTGAGGTGAGTTTGGAGCGTATTTGTTATATTTTCATGTTGAGAAAAATCTGCCGTGTCATCAGCAAACATGGCTATAGAGGTTTCGGACGATTGTATGATATCGTGGAGATAAAAGTTGAAGAGGATGGGAGATATAACTGATCCTTGTGGAGTACCAGCACTGATAGGTCTGATGGTTGAGATGGTGTTGTTTATTCGGACGGTAAGTACGTTGGTAGTAAGTATAAGTGTAAGTACGTAGTGTACCTGAAATCCAAATTGAAAATCTGGAATAATGTTTATTTCCTGAAAAAATGAAGTTAAGCGCCCTTTTATAATTGATTCTATAAGTTTTCCTAATATTGGTAAGAGGCTTATAGGTCTGTAACTACTGATTTGTTTAGCGTTTTTTTCCTGATTTGTGGATAACTACCAGTTCAGCCTTCTTCCAAATATCAGGAAAATAACCTGTTCGCAAGCAACTATTGAAAACTGAAGTTATGAAAATTATGGCTTTTCTCGGTAATTTTTTAATGGCAGTAACTGGAATTAAATCATGACCCGGACTTTTCTTTGTTTTAAGTTTTGTAACAAGCTCAAAAATCTCTTTCGGAGTTGTAAATTTCAATGGAAGTTGTACGGTTGCTTGTGGTAATACTACAAATTCATCGATTTCATAATATACTGAGTTTCTTCTTGACGGACTTGTTTCTCTTTTTGGGATAGAAAATGTTTTTTCAAAATAGTCTGCGAAGGCTTCAGCTTTCTCCACATCACTAGTGATAAAATCACCATTTTCTGATAGGCTTGGAATTTTTTCTTGCTTGTTTAATAGCCGTTTCGTAGCCTTCCATAGGGATTGGTCATTTTGATTCAGGTTTGTGACATAATTTTTATATTGTGCTAATGTGAAATTATCTAATTCTGTTTTGATAGTACGTCTTAAGTTTGTTACATATTTTTTTGAATTTCGGATTTTCAGTTCGCATCCACTGTCTTCTAGCATAATTTTTTTCTTTTATTTTTAATAGGATGGAATTTGGAACATTGCTTAAAAAACTATTTCTTTTTTTGTGGAATGGTTTTACTGTGGAGTCATTTATGCATTTAGATATATTTTCTGTAAATTGTTTTATGGCTTCATCAATTTCATGTTTGTGGTGAATCTTTTTTTTAAACAAATATTTTGCTCCATCAATTGTTTGTAAATATCCCAGTTAATAAATCCGTTAATCATAGAACTACGAGTGATAATTTCAGGAGTTTCGGTTGAGAACTGAATTAATATTGGGATGTGGTATGAATTTAGAGCGGCTATTGTTTTGGTTGTTATAGGTAGGCTGATATTTGTTGATAGTATAATGTCTAAGATGTCTGGCGTACACCCTCTTCTAAAAAATGTAGGTTCAGGAGGTGCTGTGATTTTAATATTATGTCTAGAACAAATGTCTAGTAATTTAATACCATTTGAGTTAGATTTTCGACACCCCCAGTATATATGTTTACAGTTCATGCCACCTAATACTAAAGTATGTTCATTGAGAGGTAATAATTTTAGAATTTCTTCTTCTTTGAGTTTTTTATTTGGAGGCTTATATACTGCTGTGATAACAGTGCTGGGAGTAGAGTTAAGACGAATGGATATAAATTCGATATTTGATATGTCGACAATAATATTTTCGGAGAAACTGATATTATTTTTGATGATAAGAGCTACTCCGCCAGAGGCTGTCGAACTGTTCCTGCCTTTTCTCAAAATTACATGGCCTGGTATATTAAATTTAATATTACTTGATAAATGTGTTTCAGATATACAGGCTATATCGATGGAGTTTGATTCAAGAAATATTTTAAATTCGTTTTTTTTTTTGTGAAAAAATGCCATAAGCATTCCAGTTTAACATATTTAATTTTTTTATTTCAGAGGCCACAATAAAATAATATAATATCATTAGGACTGAAGAAATAATGATAAAAATAAACATATTTATTATAACAGGTGGGGAAGGAATTAGTAACAGTCGATGGGCTGTTGTTTACACTAAGGCCCAGTTGTAAAGAAGGAGGTTACTAACGAACTTAAATGTTTCATTATTTGTGATAAATATGGTTTTATAGCGTTGATTATTATTTTTGTAATAGCGGTCAATATGTTTTCACTGTTGTCGTCGGTATTTTTTTTTTCTTGTGGTTGTTGTTCAGGTGATAAGGCAGGTGAATACGGAAAATTTGGTGTGACTTTAGGAAAAGGTTTACGATTTGATGGAGTTTCTTCATTTTTGTTTTCGATATTGCTTGGAACGGCAGGTGAGTTTGTTTTGTTTTTAATTGATTGATAACAAGGGCAACCTCTATAGCTAGCTGCATGTGCTTCATTGCAGCTGACACAATATGGTTTTTCAGTGAATTTTAGAGGGCATTTTGAAAAATGATGATTTTCTTTACATTTAACACGCCTTGGTTCTATTCGACAATAATTCTTCGTGTGGCCGAATCTTTGACTTGTCTTTTGAATATCATTGTTTTTATTTTTTGGTTCCACTGAAATTAGAGCGGAAAATAAATTTTCGAGTTTAAAAATATCTTTTGCTTTTGTATTATTTATTATTGAAACTGAACAAAGAGGGGTGGGTTTTTTTCTTTATTTAATATTCTCGATACGTATAACACATCGAAATCTTTAGAGATTAGTTCGGATTTTAGTTCTTCATCCGTAATAGAGTATGGCACCTTTCTAATAACAACATGAGAGTTTTATTTTTTTCTAAAGAAAAAGTATGATATTCGATTTTTTCTTCATCGTAATATCGAGTAGTTCTCCTATAGTCATCAATGGAAGAGAGCATTATTTTGGTGTCTTTACCGGCTAATTTTGTAGAAAATGGATTCATACATAATGAATTTAGGTCATTTATTAGGAGTTGGTGATTATTGGCATTATGTAAAAATATCGGGGGGATTTTAGGTGTAACCTGTTTATTTTCAGTAATAATACTCTCTTGTGCGGTTGTTTGTTTAGAAGAACAAGGTTTATTGGTTGTAAGGTCGGTTTCAGATAATATTTGGAATCTATTGCTGGTGAAATTTCTTGATAATATTCACCCATTTTTTTTACTGGTGATTGGTTTAGTGGAGAGCCTTCGAGATTTCTTTTCTTCGAATTTGAGTCTTCTATAACATCGTGGCTATTTGGTTTAGAAGAAAGTTGGCAATTTTGGGAAATTAATGAAGTAACACCTACCTCACCTTCCGATTTCATTAAGTTGTGTATAAAATTATTTTAGCTAACATGAGATAAAACAAAAAAAACGATAATAAAATTAACAGTCACGAGACCACTTTAAACACGCCCGCACTCTATGAAAGTTAGAGGCCAACTGGACAATGATTTTTGAAATTGATACTTTTATTTTAAAAAAATATGTTTTTTCCTTATCCAGTCCTCTCTCATTATTGTTTTTTACAGAGAAATTGTAATAAAAAAATTACAAATAAAATGTCAGTTCGTTTAGTATTAAAACGCTAATTTTAGTAAAAACCAATGTTAATTAGTAAATAATTCTAATCCAACTATAATTAATTGACCGACTCAATTAACTGAGTGAAAATTCAGAGCATTTAGTTTAATTCACACTGAATCTTGGTAATTAATCATCGAGTGGCATCATGGAATTGTGGTTTAATAGATAGCAATGCTCAGTTATCGGCATAGCATAATACTATTATTTTAGTAGTTTAAATTTTTTTTAAATGACACTTTGTTGTCGATAACACTAATTAATATAATTAAAAGCTTTTATAAATCACATTACTCTGTTTTAGGTCAATATATATACATGAAGATATAAAGAACCTTATTTCCTCTTCATAAATGTTAATGATTTCAGGGTACATAAAAAAAATAACAAAAAAACAAAGACATGATTTATAACCTTGTATTAAAAGTTATCTTAAACATTTCAATAAAATATTAAACAACGGTATTTATTCGATTTTAATGTCAATATGTTTGATGTTTTCCTTTTCCTTTTGGCAAACTGATTCAATTGCTTTTGCTGCCTTGGTGGAGACCAAATCTTGGCTGCAAATGTTTGCGAATAGGAATAGATGTTCCAGAAAGAATGTATTCTGAGAAAAAAAATTCAACGAATCATTAATAAATGTTTGTATAATGCATTTCATTTTAACACACATGAAATTAAATAAATCAGCTCAGAAAGGAAACTGGAAAAACTCCTGAATTTTCCAAATTCGTAGCTACCAACGAAGATGTTTACCGTATGCTGTTAGTTTCTTCCGATCCATAAATATGTTTTGAACGGAACGTAAGACAAAATTACTTCTTGATTTTAGTGATAGGGTCAAACGTTTATTATTGTAGAACAAATTCTAAGAATAAGTAAAAAAAAATTATAAAACTTGATGTTGTTTATTTTACATTTTTTACTTGTTTTCACACAATTTTTTTATTTGTTTTAATCAAATAAACTGCTTATATTCTGGATTATGTTCACTTCAACATCCTGGAAACTTATAACTTGACACTTCCAATTCAATTTAGTATCGACCAACAACCTAATTCTGGTGTAGCAAAGATCGGGTTAGTGATAAAAAAGTATCAAGAATTTTTAAGCCTTTATTATATTATGTATCTAAATTTAAGGTTTCACTATAATATTATGTCTGCTATGAATTCCCGACGAAACTCGGTCAAGTGAATTCATTTGTTGGACCGTTAGGATATTTCTTAGGAGGACATATGTATTGCAATAACTATTTGGAAAGAGCATGGTGTTATGTGCTTGGTAACGACGGAATATACATTTTTTTCGACTATTCAACGGGTAAAAAAATTTCGATCGCTTGACTAAAATAAGTTAAATATATTATAAAAATAAGACCGCATATCTTTAACGATCTTCTTTCCTATACAAAATAACCATTATATTCCATTTGTAAACGATAGATTGAATAAAATGGGTACCAATCGTGAAACACACGATTTTCGAGTATTTTTTAGAATATCTCAAAAACTGTAAGTCCGATCGGCTCGCGACCAGATTCAATCGATTCAGGGGTGTAGGTTACATGGAGGTTAGCAACAACTGAAAACATAAGAAATACATGTTGGTAGATTTAGAGTTTAGAGCTACTCTGGAACACTGTGGGGTGTCCTCCCATCTATGACTCGGTCTGCCTCTTCATTTTGTTCCATGCAACCTTCCGTCCAGCTACCTCTTGGGTATTTCTTCTTCCTTTATTCTGGAATTTTGGCCTGCCCAACGCAGTCTCCCAAGCATTATGCTCCTCATCACATCCCCTCTCCATAAAGATCATATATCTCGTTGTTTGTTCTTCTTCGTCAGGTCTCTCCGACTTTACCGGGTCCAAAAAATGCTAAAATGTCAGCCTTCATTTCGCTGGTTCATCTCAAGCGATATTTTGTGAATCTCAAGCGATGTGTTACCACAATTTACAACTGTTCCAAGATACGTGAAGTGATATACTCTTGGAAATTCGTACGAGCCCATAACTACCGGCAATCTAGTTTCAGTGTCTGTTCCTGGTTCTGCACGCATATGCACTGTCTTCTCATGGCTTACCCTTATCCCCATGGTCTCAGCTGCTTCAGCCAGCTTTAAAAATACGTTTTTGAGAGATCTAAAAGAACGAGCAACGAGGTTGTTCACCCATTATCTTGTCTAACTCCTCGCGTGTGGAAACGAAATAATTCATAAACTACATGAAAAACTAGAAAGAACATAGGAATTCATTATATTTAAAAAATATAGAAAATAACAAGATTAGATAAAAAAATAATAATAATTAAATATAAATAAATTACCTCAGCAATATTGAAACAATTAATTTCAAATGTATTGATCAATTCGCTGTAACAAGAGAACACATCCAGGTTGACCTTTTTTCCAACCCATATCTTCGATAGTTTTTCTGCCTGTCTCGTTCTGTGTAGACATTCAATATTTTGTTGATCAACTCAACAGCAAATTTTTGAGCCTAGAAATATATATATAAATTTCACCATTAAAGTATAGTTGACTGTTATGATGAATGGAGAAGAAGATAATCAGGGATGCAGTCAAAGAGGAACACCATGTCTAAGTAGAAATAGTTTAATACGTGCTAACGTTTCGACCTGCCTTGCAGGTCTTCTTCAGGGCCACCGAACCACACTGGTGAGGAGACGAACGATGATTTAGACGCGGTGTTCCTCTTTGACTTCATCCCTGATTATCTTCTTCTCCATATATATATATATATATATGTTTATATTTAAATTCGTAAGTAGCAATGCGGATCTAATCATTATTTGCATATATCATGTTTATGATAATGTGCTGCGAAAAAAGTTGGTGTCAAACAAGTATATGATTTTTTTAGGAAAATGTTGGGGCAATGAGTGCTATTGCTTTGTGCCACCATATTTTCTTAAAACATATTTCAATAATTCTATTTACTATAAAAATTTTAAAATGTTCATTTTAGTTGGAAAATAATAATTAGATATAGTACCAAAAAAAAAAAAATATTATTTGTTACCTTGGCACATAAAATATTTTATTTTTCGAACTATTACAAATATATATGATAAATAAAAAAAAAAAAAAATCTATTTGCAGTGTATAAAACATAAATATTGCAGAATTATTTTAGATACATCAAAAAAGGTTTTGCATCACCCGATTTTTTTTTTAATTCGCTTGAATATTTAGGAGAAATATTTTTAGAGAGTGAAAGTGCAACTAATACTGATAAAAAGCATTATAATTAAAAAAAACAAAAAACATCCTTGTAAAATTACAAAAAATAATAATATACGAAAAATACAGAAAAGAGGAAAATGTAACTTGGTTAAAAAATTGCTTAACAAACATTTATCGTTTACCTTGTACTCTGTTAGCCTGGACTCCTACTGGCATCCGTAAAATAATGTGGTCTATGTCTTCTTGTCGAAGATTCCTCCATTCTTGAATCGCTGCTTCCCTCAGTTCTCTGAGTGGTAGGGACGTTCTGGCGACGCTGTACCTCTCGGTGAAGCATGCCCCAGACATCTTCTATGGGATTTATGTCTGTTGAGAATGCAGGCCAGTCCATTTTTTGAATTTCAGCTCCCCTGAGGTACTCAGTCACGATGAGGGCGAGCATTATCATCTATTAATATAAAGTCATCGCCGTGTCTTCTTGCTAGTGGTCTCACAATAGGTTGTAACACCTCGTTCAAGTAAGAATTAGCAGTCATGGTCCCTTGGACAGGTATCAGTTCAGTTATGGACCCGAGCATTACTCTTGCCCAAAACGTGATGGAGCTCCCATGCTGCTGGGCTCAATGAAAGGAGTATCTTAAGCGACTCGGCTTCCCAGGTACCCTCCAGACCCTTATTCGGTTATTGTCAGGGACCAGGGCATGTCTGGTTTCATCAGAAAACAGATAATTCCTCCACTGAGGAAACAGCCACTCTTCGTGAGCCCTTGTGAACTGAACTCGTAGCGGACGATGGTTCCTACTCAAGAGTGGGCGGTGTAAGGGTCTTCTTGCTCGAAGGTCAATTTCGTGGAGGAGACGACGGACGGTTTGGTCAGTTACAGTAGTGCCTGTGGCCCGCTGAAGCTGTCGACGGTAGTCACCTGCAGTGGAAAAGGGCTGTCTTAAAGCTGTTAGCCCTATATAACGGTCCTGGTGCCTTGTGGTACAGCGTGGTCTACCACTATGTGGTCTGTCCTCAACACTTCCGGACTCTAACAACGTCCCTACTACTCTTCAATAACTGAGGGAATCAGCGATTCAAGAATGGAGGAATCTTCGACAAGACCACATTATTTTATGGATGCCAGTACGAGTCCAGGCTCTAATTAGAGCCCAGGGAAACAACACAGAGTACTAGGTAAACGATAAATGTTTGTTAAGCAATTTTTTAACCATGTCACATTTTCCTCTTTTCTGTATTTTCCGTATTTTATTAATTTTTGTAATTTTACGAGTACATTTTCTGTTTTTAATCATAATGCTTTTTATCAGTATTAGTTGCATTTTCACTTTCTAAAAATATTTCTTCTAAATATTCAACCGAAATAAAAAAAATCAGGTTTAAGCAAAACTTTTTTTGATGTGTGTATTTTTACAGATGAAATTAAATAATTAAAAAGATAATGCACATAAGCATTATTATAATAGGATAGGATCAAGTTATGGGGCGATCAAGAAGGGAGGTTATTTTAGAGCCATTTAGGACACGACCAAGAAATGGTGTTCTTCCAGCCGTGGGGATAAAAGAGAAGAAGTAGTGCTGACCACTGACTGGTGTGAGAATAGGACATACCACCCTTACACATGCCTATCTTACTTTTTTTTAAATATTTTTTTCCCTTCCTTGCCTCTCGGCTACACGGGTTTTGCAGGGATGGCTTGTAGCCATCACTGCTGGTTTTAACAGTTTAACATAACATTTCAATATTACTTTTAACATTGCAAGAATAAATTTTCTTAAACATTTAACAGAACATTTCAATATTACATTTAACATTTCAAGATTACACTACACGTTTAAAATAACATTTAATATTTAAAATACATTAAAAGCTTTACATAACTACATACTTGTGTTTAATACAAAATACCTTATATCTAATACAACAACCTATATTTAATACAACATACTATATTAAAATTAACTACATACTAACTATAACATACTATAATACATAATAATAATAACTACATTATAACTATAACATACTAATTTAAAATAACAACATACCTATTAATATTTAAAATACATTAAAAGCTTTACATAACTACATACTTGTGTTTAATACAAAATACCTTATATCTAATACAACAACCTATATTTAATACAACATACTATATTAAAATTAACTACATACTAACTATAACATACTATAATACATAATAATAATAACTACATTATAACTATAACATACTAATTTAAAATAACAACATACCTATATCAATTTTTTTTTTTTTTTTTAATTTTATATATATTTTTTTTTTTTTTTTTTTTTTTTTTTTTTTTTTTTTTTTTTTCCAAGCCCCTATTTGGATGAAAATGAAGTTGGATAGGATTTCATGGATGTTTGGCCTTTTTTCTGCACTGTGTGCACTGTAAGGCCAACAGGAAGTTATTGAAATCTTGGGGTGTGGGTTTCAGAAAGCTTATATTTAGGTGACGGGGCTCACCTAAATCTTGTTGTTAAACTTAAAACTAATTTTTTTTTTTTTTTTTTTTTTTTTTTACTTATACTTACTTTCTATTTTTGATATATCTAAGTTAAATGTTCTTGTATTACTGACCAGTTGCCAGTGGAATCTGATTTGCTCGTTGCTTCAGTGGGCTCTGATTGGCCCGTTGCTTCAGTGGGCTCTCATTGGTTCGTTGGTGTTTGTTGCCAGCGCACCGGTGGTGGCGCCGGTGTCAAGGTTCTGAACAAGGGGTTCGTTAAGAACTGCAGAGAGTCCAGAAACTTGACATGCCGGCATTGGATGAACTCCGGGATGGTCGGAAGATCGAAGATCTCGTGGAGGTCTTCAGGCTTCTTCTTCTTCAGTGATGTGGACTTTGCCATCTTCTTGAGCATGGAGTCCTGGAACCGCTGCAGGTGCCGTCTGGTTCCGTCTGAAAGACGGGTGAGAAGAGGGGCACCGTACAGGAGGGCAGGTCTCAGCATGCTTTTATAGATGAAAAGTTTCAGACGGAGGGAAAGTGCTGGTGAGGATAGGAGGTGATAGAGGCGGTAGGATCTTCGTTTCACTTTGCGGTGTACCCTGTAACAGTGGGCTGAAAATTTCAGCCCCCTATCGATGGTAACGCCCAAGTAAACTATAGAGTTGGAGGGGGCAATGGTGGTGTTTGCCACTCGGAGGGTCTTCGACAGTGTTGACCTTTTCCCACGCTGGTGTGAGAACACTACGCAGTCCGTTTTGGCTGGATTTACTTGGATGTTAAGTGAATCCAGCCGTCGAATGATCTCTCCGCAGACCGTTTCGGCCTGACGTAGTGCTCTAGTGGGGTTCATGCTGCTGCTAGTGATGGCAATATCGTCGGCAAAAGCGGCTACTGTCGCTCTACCGTAGTTTTTGCCAACCACTTCAGCAGTGTAGATGTTAAACAACACTGGAGATAGTACTGCTCCTTGTGGTACACCGCAAGTGAGAGGTATTGAATGTGAATGAACGTCACGAACCCGTACAGCGAGACTTCTCTCACTGAGAAAGGAGACAATGACTCCATAGAGCTGCTCAGGGCATTCCAGGTCTTCAAGTTTTCTGCATAGGATCCCGTGAGATACGGAATCAAATGCTTTCGTGCAGTCTATGGAGATCAGCGCTGTTGCAGTATTCCTATTGAAGTTTGAGCACGCCTCAGTTTGCAGCTTCATCAGGTGGTGTTCAGTGCTGAGACGTGCTTGGAAACCCGTTTGTTCAAACGGAATGACTGAGTTCTCCTCGCAAAAGTCTCGTAGGTAATTGAGAACAATTTTCTCGTAGATTTTTCCGAGGTGAGGCAACAGGCTGATTGGCCGGTAGTGTTCTGGCTTGTCTCCTGTCTTAGCCGGCTTGAGGAGTGGAAACAGTATTGCATGCTTCCACTGAACGGGGAAGTATCTTAACCTCAGGCAGGAGTTGTACAGGTTCGTGAGGTGCATTATTCCTTTTCTAGGGAGCTGCTTGAGAAGGACTGTCTGAATCCCGTCATGTCCAGGAGCTCTGTTCCCTTTCGTTCTTCTTAAGATGGCTTTCAGCTGTTTAGGGCTGATGAACATGAATTTGTTCTCCTGGTCCATGGACGGGAGAGGTTCAACATCGGTGGTCCTGTTGGTGATGTCCTCTCTGTAGTGCTCAGCAAGCAGCTCCGCTTGGTCGGAAGGGGAGAGGAGTCGGTCCCCATCGTGCAGGCGGATCGTGGAAGTTTTCTTTACCGCAGATCTGGTTAATTTCCAGAATTTGCGGTAATCATCGTGTGTTGCCCTCAGCTTGTCCTGCCAAGTGGAGGTTTTCCATTGGCGGAGCAAATTTTTGATCTGGGTGGTGAGGGCGTTGAGGGCTACCTTGATGTCTGGGTCCCGGTTTCTATACCACTTGTTTTTTAGATTCCGCCTGCTCGATATGAGAGCCATGATATGAGGAGGGGGTTTTTGGAGATGGGGTGGGGAAGGGCGGAAAGTAGGAATTGGAATGGGCAGCTCCTAGGATGATGTCGTTGAAGGTGTCGACGAATTCGTCAATTTCCTCCAGAGAACGCAGCGGTTGCACCGGTGGAAGTCTATGGCAAATTTCGGCTTTATATTTGCCCCAGTCAGCTTCTTGATATAGGAATTTTTCTGGGGCTGGCTCGTCCCTCCTTCCTTCGAGTTCGTAGATCACTGGCCGGTGGTCTGAGGTGATGAAGTCAGTCACCGTGCAGCCAGTGATTCGATGGGGTTGCCGTGTTAGAAGGAGGTCGATGGTTGATGGGTAACCATTCGAGTAACAGCGGAAGGTATGGATGTCAGGGTGGACCACCGTGAAGGGGGTTTTGGCTAGCACCCTGCCCGCTGCATTTGTCCTTGTATTGTGCCATAGACTATGTCGGGCGTTGAGGTCTCCGATCACCCAGTGGTTGGACTTTGCCCCGCAGGCTCGTAGAAGGCTCTTCAGCTCCACAAGAGATCCCTGTGGGCGCCGATATACCCCTGTGATGAGGGTTGGCTGCCTCATCAACACTTGAACAGTCAAGTGGCTAATACGTTTGTCCGTAATAGCCAGGGGTTCGGGCATCTTCTTCCATGGTATTCCGTGGCGGATAGCTATGAGGACACCTCCATGAGGGTCTTTAGAGTTATCAGTGGCCACAGTATATCCTTGGAGAAACGGTGGTGGTCCGAGCACTCTGGTGTCCGTGAGTACTGCCACTGTGGGTCGTGTCAGCGCCAGCAGTGCTCGAACTTCTTCGGTCTTGCAGTTGCAGTTGAAGTTTAAGACGGAGAAAGAATTCATGACTGGTTCTGTCTCGTCATAACTTGCACCAAGAGGGTGATCTGTTCCGCAAGGTTCTGGAGGGTTAACTGCATTGCTATGGCCCAAGGAGGAGGGATGTCATTCGCTGGCTGTCTGGCGTTCGAATGAGGGTTTACAGGAGGTGCTGGGAGGGGGTTCTGCTGAGGTGGTAGTGGGGGATAGGATTCGGGTGGTGGGGGTAGGGTGGCTGGTGGAGGGGGAACTCGCTGTGGCGCTGCAACAGTGGTGTTCATTTGTTGAACTTGTCCAGCCTGTCGGGCTCCCTGATTGGTCCTGGGGTGGTGGATGGCTGCTTTTTGGCTGCAATGCGTTTTGCCGCTTCTTCTTCTAGCTTTTTTCTATGTTGGCAATTTCTGAAAGATGCCACGTGGTTTCCACCACAGTTGACACATCTTAATTTTCCAACATTTGGGCACTGTTTGATATTATGAATTTCGCCGCAGCGGACACATTTTGGTTCATAGCCGCAGTGCACTTGTATATGGCCAAATTGTTGACATTTATAACACTGGGGGGGGGGGAAGGGAGTCTTTTTGAGCCTTGTAGGACTCGGCTGTGAATAGTACTCTATTCACTTGGCGGACCTTTTTGATGTCATCTAGGGTGACACCCAGAGGGAAAGTTATTATAATGGGCGTTAAGTCGACTTTTGACCCATCTGGCATGGTCCTTCTGAGCCTCCTTACATTAGTGATTTTGAGTTCCTTGAAGGCCTCCTTCACATCTTCTGGGGTGAATGTGATTGGTAAACCTTTTAAGGTATAATTTACCAGTTTGGGTCTTGAACTTTTTGGAGTATAGGTATGGTGGCCTATTTCAAATAAAGTCAGGCCGCGGAGGACCTGGGGTTGATCATCAATTGACTCCAGGAAAATTTTTACGTTTTTCCCCGTTTCCCTCAACAGATATTTGGTTACCTTAATTTTAGATAAGTAAGTAATTACCTCGCTAATTTTCCTGTTCGCCACTATTATGGGTGGTACTCTGGATGTTGTTCCTGAAGTGGCGGCGGCTGTGTCTTGAGGTATGTTTTGAAGAGCGGGCGAAAGCGTTCTGGGTGTGGGTTGGCGTCGGCGGCTTGTGGGTGATTTTTCTCCCTGTTTTTCGGGGCGCCTTAAATTCTTCCTCATTGTCCGTCTCCGGCAGGTCTGCTTTTTGATAAGCGCTGAGGTTCCTTGTGTTAACCATTGTTTGAATTAACACAACACTCACTTAATTAAAAACACTGAACACAAAAACTGCACACGTGGTAACGCGTTCCCGGGAACAAAGGCCCGAGAACAAAGAGCTTTTGAACACAAAGGACTTGTGAACAAAGAACTGATAAAACTGATAACAGAACTAAATTGACGTGAACACTATGACGGGCGAACATGAACTTTAATTTTATAGCTTTACATTTACGTTTATATAGGCTTTATTCAGTAATGGGGTTGTCGTCAGCATCATTCCTGTCCAGGGTTCTTTCTGGGGCGTGGCCCCTTCTTCCTAGGTTGAACTGCTCTACCCCCACTTCAGTTTTCCAACCATACACAAAACTTTTGTAATACGGGTAGTTGTCAGCTGTTACTAGTTGAGGGAAATCACTCTCCGTTAGAACATACAGCCCTGTTTCTCTCTGTAGCTTGGCTCTCAATGCCTCAAAGGCAGTGCATGAAATTACCACATGTTCAGCGGTCTCCGGTACACCACAGCTAGGACAAAGCGGTTCAATATTTTTACCATGTTTCTGGAGCTTGGCTCGAAAGCCCCCGTGCCCTGTGAGAAACTGTGAGATCCAGTAATCCGGGAGTACCCAAGTTGCTTAAAGACGTGACCTGACAGTGGGGAAATATTTTCTAAGAGTAGCCCCTTTCGGGGTTGTTACCCACCGCTTGTTCCATTCTTCTATCGTGTACTCTCGGATTATCTCCAACCATTTCCTTGGATTTGCGTCGATCAGAGACCGGAGATTATTTGGTAGTCCCACCGAGCCTTCCCTTTTCATTTTAAATTTAAAACCATCTTCTTGCAGTACAAGATCAAGAAGTACCCCTCCTGCTAAGACCTGGACCCCCTCATGAGACACTGATCGGTACGCCCTGGTGACTCGCAGCAGAGAATTACGCTGAATTGTTGCCAGCCTACTCATCTGTCTGCGTGAGAGATTTTGGTGCCAGGCGGGATATACATACCGTAGGATACCGAGTATCACTCCTTTATATATCGCCATCGTAGCTGGGTATCTGAGGCCCCACAAGGCGCCCTACTAACCTACTGAGACAGTTCAATGATAAGGCCGTCCTATTGGCAAGGTATTCCAAATGAGGCGTTACGTCAAAATTTCTTCTTATTTTCACACCCAGGTAGGTGACAGTCTCAGTTGGACGTATTCTTTCTCCTTCAATTCTAATAATAGGGTTAGGCCTACACTTATTTCCTTTCAGAAGAATGGCCTGTGTTTTTGCAGCCGCCATTTTCATCTTCTGTTTACTACACCATCTACTAACTAGGCCAGCACATCTTTCAGCTTCTTCCTTCAATTGGACTATACTGTTCGCAGACACCACGACAGCCAGATCGTCGACATAGGCAATCGCGGGGAACCGTTCTTCCTCGAGTATAGCCAAAATATCATTGAAGACTAACTTGCACAGGACAGGACCAAGGACAGAGCCCTGAGGACAGCCCCTCTCGACTACATCTTCATACTCATAAAAGTTTCAGCGTATTTTTAACACGTCGGTCCTGGAGGTAGCTCATTACCAGCGCATACAAATTGCTAGGAGTATCGTATCTCTGGAGCTGGTAAAGTACGCTTGGCCACCACACACTATCAAAGGCAGAGGATATGTCAAAGAGGAGTAACATGACGTACCGATCTGCCCTCTCAGCTACGTCATGACGTACCCTCAACAAAGCATCAGCGGTTCCCCTGCCTTTAGTGGATCCGTATTGCCGGGGATGGCTTGCTCTTGTCAGAACTGGCTGCAAGCTCTTAAGCAGCAAGTTTTCCAGCACTTTACTCATAACAGGGAGGAGGCAAATAGGTCTATATGACTTCGCTAGTCGCTTGTCTTTGCCTACTCCCTTATAGAGAAGTCTAATATCAGCATTTTTCCATAGTTTCGGGAAGTACCCCTTATCTAAGCAATCATTGAAAACCGCTAATAGCCTATCTTCTATGTGGGAAATACTGTTCTTGAGTATAGCCGTGTCTATACAATCCAATCCTGGTGCTCTTCCCACTTTCTGACTGTCCACGCTATTCCGAAGATCCCATATGTCCCATGATGGGCACATATCAGTACCAGATGGATACGTAGTAGTACGTCTCATAAATGCTTCTTCATCATTGTCTTCGGATGGGTTGTCTCTGGGGTACGTCGCCTGGACGAATATCCTTGCCGATTCTTCTGGTGTTACTGCCTGTTCGTCTCCTTGCTTCAATGATGCAATCACCTGCAATCTTCCTCAATAATATTGTCCTAAGACTTTCGCTTTTGTGAGCGCACCTGGTTTCGATATACTCGGGCCTTAGACCTGTACTCTTCACGGAAGACAGTACGCCTCTCGTCGCAACTGCATCTCTAATACAACCGCCGAGCCTTATACATCTCTCTCTTTAAGGTGGTTAATCCCGGTGTCCACCATGGGACTGTTCGAGCTCTCGCCTTCCGGTGCTGGAGAGAGTCCTCTGCAGCATCGAGGATGACATTTGTGAGCCGAGACACTCTATAGTCCAGGTGATCTGTATCATCCGTCTCTGCTGGATCCCATTCTTCATCAATCAATTTTCCCTCCAACGTAGCACGAAAGGTACTCCATTCTCCTTTTCGAGTAACGTAACCTTTATGGAAGACGTGGTAACATCCTGCACACTGCACTAAGTCAGCTCGTCTCAGATCTAATATTCCAATCGACAATATTTCTTATCAGTGTCGGTGAGGCAAGAGTTACGTCGATCCAGCTCTGACCCCTTGGCCCAGAGAATGTAGGGGTAGTAGAGGGGTCATTAACAACCACTAACTGGTTCCTAGCAATAACCTCTATGACTCAAGCACCTCTTCTATTTGTTCGATTGGATCCCCAAACAGTGCTACAGGAATTAGTGTCTGAGCAAACAATTACATTTCTTGAGTTTTCTGTGATCGCTTCCATAGCAGATATACCATCTTCAATATTAGTATTTCTATCGGGAAGGTACACCGATGCTAGGGTGAAAGCAATGTTACTCCACCTGATATAACAAGCCACATTATCTGCTCTGGTATACTGCTCAAGACCCATTACATCAAGATTCGGGTTGATAATGACTATGACAGCTCTAGGCCTCCTCTCTCCACTGCTCAGGGCTATTATTCTCGACGTAAGGCCAAATCCAACAACCTTGTTCCCATGGCAGCTCGGTTCCTGGATCGCCATAATGTCATAGTGTATGGTGAGAGATCGCAACTCATCCGCGACAAGACGCCGACGACCCATATTAAGCTGAAGGATGGTGATTTTATTCATAGAAGGTTCTTTTCGCTACCTCATTAGACCACTTTTTGTAATATTCGTACTATATTATAATATATTGTAATGTTCGTAATATGGAAGTAGCGGTATATTATGAATATATGAAATATATAATTATAATCATTTTCGGATGTGATCTAATCTAATCTAATCAATGGTTCTCAGTTTGGTTATGTTGATGTTCTATTTTAATTACTCTACTGGCCGAAGGTTTGAATAAATTAAACTTTTTACCCTTTTTTTTTTTTAATAAATTAATAAATAATAAAAGTAATATTGAGCGTAAGATTTATCTCTACTTTATACATCATTATTTTTTTTTTTTTTTAATTCTGGAACCTTCGTTTAGCCCATATTATTAAAATATGTTGTCATCCTACATTTGTTAGTACAACGGCTTAAAGCTTAAGTATTTTCAAAACTTTTTTTTTTTTACCAATTATATTGTCAATGTATTACAATCTGCTACAGTTAAAGTGCTCCAGGATCACCTTTATGCCTTATTTAAAAGAAAATCAAAGTAATAATAGTTTTATTTAAAAAACTTTAAATTTAACTTGTAAGAAAAAAAAATACATACATACATATATATATATATATATATATATATATATATATATATATATATATATATATATATATATATATGGGTAATAATACTATATTTAAATGAAAATTAATCTTGAATTTAACCTTCTTCTATAACATACTTTTTCAGATCAACGAATTCATGAAAATTTGACTAAAATAACAAATATTTCTGTCACAGATTGTTAGTTTCTACTGGTTTTTTACTTACTTTTATAATCTTTTGAAGCTTTTCTTTTTTCCTAATGATAGTTGCAGGATCTTTGGCAGCTTCAACTTCCATCGATGCAAAAAAAATTTGAAGTTTTCTGCTATTGACACCAAACTCTTCCTGAAATAACACAAACATTTGTAATGTAAATATTTTACGTCCCCTTTAAGTTCGTGGATGTGTATTACAATAATTATAAGAAACTTCTACAAGTGTAAGAAAAGAAATCTAATACTTGTTGGTACTCGTAAAAGCTTATGTAAATAGGAGGACGAACCTTGGAATATAGCGACATGTATTTGATTTGTAGCGGAGGTCAATAACGCTATAATTTTTTTTTTTTTCCAACCTAGCCTTTTCAGGCATACAGAGTTTTTGGCTGGAGCTTGTTCAACATATGGGTTTTAAGTATGCCACTGCCAGTAAAACTCTTTATTTATAAAAAATTAAATGTGGCCTCATTTATTTACGGGGAGAATCCTCTGATACTATCATCTAGGATCTGATAATATATCTAGGGTGTAATAATAACGGTGCCTACTTTAGTTACTTGCCTCTTAAGGATGTAATAAGGAGGTAAAGAGAAGACTCTCTCCCCCTTCTGTCCCTTTGTGGACCAACTGCTAGGTGCAGTTGAGTATGGATGAAAAGTCAGAATTTTACCTTTGATTTCCGTTATGGGAATCAAGGTGAGTGTGAAAACACATGTCGCCATATCCGGGGGTGGTCGACAACTTGGGGGAGGGTGATAAGTTGCAAAAAACGTAAATCAGTAAATTTATAACGTCTTTGTTATTAAACGTAAGTCTATGATATTTGTTTTTTAATTTGTTGGTAATTAAATGATATGTAAAAGACATTAAATGACTTTAGTATTTTTTGCCCGAATCCTTATAAAAAACTAAAAAAAAACAACTATAAATTTTAACAATTAACAATCCTGTTATTTGTTTGTATCTCGAAAAAGAAGCACTGTAAGAAAAATTATACTCTTTTCTTTTTTTAAGTATCATTCGATTCTGCGTCGATTGCACCATTTTATTATACTTTTTTGTTATTCTCAAAGATTAATTTCCATTCCATTATACGCTCTTAGTTCTCAAGCTATAACGCAATATTAAAACGTCCACAGAAATATAAGTGTATCCTCCCATCTACAGTGTTTAGTGAATTTTTTTAATAACATTTGTGTTTACTGATAAATGAAACACAGAGAACCTTTGTAATACACAAATTCTTAAATAAGATTTTGTAAACTGGTTAGTTTTTGTAGATCATCTGAACTGTAATTAATTTATCTATTATATGTTATAAATAAATAATATTGTTTGATGTTAACTAATTTATTTTTTGTATAATATTTGTTTATTAATTAGTTTTGATTTTTGTTTGTCAGCTCCCATACGGATTATTTATTGTTCCCTATATCAACGATATAAAGATAATACTAATAAAGTAATTTTTAAAACTAGGAATCCGTATCAAGAATATAGCATTAACTTTTTGGTGTTGGTTGCGGTATTGAGAATCGAAAAATTTTGGTATCTACAAATCACTAATTTCTTACGTTACATTTGTACGTATAAATATTTTTTAAAAATATTCAACCTACCCAAGTTACAGGTTCCAGTGATTCATGTTCTCCTAAAACGTCTGATTCAAACAGATCCAGAAAGCCCAATCTGTAGTCACCATAAATTTGGACGTGGCTTCCCCGCATACGTGGACGCAATGCGTTGTAGTTGTCGAATAATGATTCGCTGTTGTTAAGCTGAAAAATAGTAAGATTAAAATAATTACTTTAAATGAAATATCAATCTCAAATATTTGAGTGTGGATCTTTAATATATAATAAAAATGGAAATGTTATTTAAGACTGATTATCTGCGAAATCGATTGTTGTTTCTTGTTTCGTACCAGCTAGGAATTATATTTAGCGAGAATTAAATATATTACAGTAAAGGTAAAGATTTTAAATTTAAATTTATTGTAATTTCACAACTTCCAGTGCTTCCTTAATAAAATCAGACAGTTTTCCATTTTTATATACTTATATTAATTGGACACTGATAAACATTGTTTATATAAAGTGGAAAATCATGAAATAATAAATGAAACCTCATTCCCTAGTATCGCAATTAATGTATGTGTTAAGAAAAAATAAATAAAAACAAAATAATTAAAATCTGATTAAAACAGTTACATTTTTAAATTCTAAAATAAACAAATATTATAAATTTAAGAATAATAATAATAATTAATTAAAACCACGTTAATTATAATTAATTATTTACAAAATTCGTTAATACTACTTAAACTTCAATTGATATAATTTAATTTTAATTGAAATAAAAAGTTGGTATTCTATTTTAAAATTATTAATTTTATTATTCAAACATAGATATGACATTAGGATGGCTAGTATAATTCAATTTTTTTGTCGGGAGATCATAAATCAAATACAATTCACCTTCTGAATAAAAAAAATGATACATAACCCTTTAAATTTGTAGTAAAATTAATAAAAGAATCAATATATATATATATATATCAAATACAAAAAGTGATCTGACGAATGAGATGGCGTAGATCAAGAAGGCAGTAGAAGTTATTAGTTTTTATATTTGTTATTTATTTAATTAGTTTATTATTAGTTTTTTTTTTATTTATTATATTCATTATAGTTTTTCCGATATGTGTTACCTTATCCAATCGTTCCATCCAAGATCTACCGAAGACATCTGTTAGGCATGTGAAGTATTTCTCATCTTCACAGTAACATGCCCTGGAAGGTTCCCCTGGGGCAGTACCAGTGATCCCAACAACTGAAATTTTCATTAATCCTAAGTAACCAACATAGACGAAATTTTGAATTTAATATGATATAGACTTATGAAACCTCTATAAGTCTATAAAAAAACTATAGAAACCCTAAAACTAATATTGTTTTATTAAAACTATAGAACCCTAGCCAAAGACACAAAAAAAAAAAAACCCACCATACTGGCCATTTTAAATCTACTATTTCTGTATTGTTTTTTACAATAAAAATAAAATTAAATAAGGATTTCTTTCAAAGAATGTTTTTTTTCAGTGCAGTATTCTGGTATTGGTTCAAATTTATGATTTCTGTATCACAAATCTTCATGAATGGTGTCAAAAATTAAGAATCAAAATAAATCTAAATAATTTACATCAAATAACCTTTACCCTTTGTCGTAATTCTACGACTTCCATTCCTACAGTATCCTTTAATAATGTTCCACTGAACCCCGTTGAACAGATTCGCTATTTTTTTTTATCAGATATAGTTTTATATAACATTTTTCGCTAGGACCTAATGTTCAGAAGTAATATTAGTTTCAATGAAAATTGTCACGTTTAAAACCCCTATTTTCTTTATTTAAAAAATAAACAGTAAATTATGTAATAAATTTTTAAATTTACAAAGTCTTAACAAAATTTAAGATAAAAAAAAAAAACACATACGATGAAATACTTCAGAATTTTTAATTATGACCAATTATAAGACATAAAAATTTTCATCATATTGAAATCCATCAAAAATTTTGAGGGGCTGCCTTAAAAAAAAATTGAGAATTTTGTACTACGGGCGAAACTGAGCATTATTAAAAAAGATAATTGGAAATTATTTTAATCAAATTATGTTATTTCAAGTAGGATTGCTCTTATAATAATATAAAAAATAGAATCAAATTTTCATGCAGGTCAAATTTATGAAATTGCTGGGCTCTGTCGGACGTCGAAAAATCTGTCAGGAAGAAAAGATTCGACCGTCTTAAGCAGGAGTTTCCCGGTGGTCAATACTCGCACCATTGCTATGCATCATTTACTTGCATGACATACTTAACAGTCCCAACATCAGGACAGCATCGTAAACATACGATACATCAATCTACACAGGCCACTCTTACATTACAGCATCACCTATACATATTACAGGATTGGTGCAAATCATGGAAGATAAAATTAAACAGCGACAAATGCCAACAATAATCAATAATTTATCTTCTCCAAAGCGTCACTTCAAATTTTCAATAACTTTGGGATAATTTTCTCCTGTAAGTGGGTAGCTGTTGACTACATTCCAGGCTCTTGAGTCTTTAACCGTACATTGAATCAAATATTGATACTTATCACTATTATCTAAAGAAGAATCATCCTGAATTTTACTGAATTGAGACCAAAACGGTAATCATCCTTTTAAGTCTCCATCATATTTCTTCAGTTCTATGAGAGGTAGTTTTATATTTTCTTATTAGATTTTCTACTACTACTACTACTACTGGCGTCATTATTACTATGAACTGAAATATTATCCTGTTGTTGGTCTAACCTTTTCATCAAAAAACAAAATTATAATATTTCATCTCATACTCACCTCTACTTGTTAATTCTGTTTCTAGCAAGTCTTCATTAAAACTTTCATGATCCAACATAAAATTATAAATTTCTTAGTCAACGTCTTGCAATTCTGAAAACTTTTTCTCAAGTAGAGAGAATTTAGATTGTACTTGCATGCCATTTTCCGTATTTTCGAGGAATTTTTCAATTTTATGACATTGTTTCATAAAATATGATCTAATTGCAGTTCTTGATTTCTTGGCTTTCTCCATTTCTAATATGTCCTGTCACGGTCACCAAAAGATGTACTAGCAGCCAAGAAATTCTTAGAAACTGTAGCAAAATAATTTAAAAACAATGTTTAACTGGCGAAATTGAAAAATATAACCAAATAACTCAAACTTTATTTTTTTTATCAATACATTAATATCTGCCAGGTAACCATGGTAACAAACAATATATAATATTAAATTGCGCCAATTCACTTAAAAATCTTCTCTGATTCAGCACATCTGGGTTTCGTTAGTGCTTGCAATATCACCTTTCAAATATATTGTTTAACAAGCCAAACATTCTGCTGATTTTAGATAAATATTTTGACAGATATCGATGAATAAATAAAGTTTAAAAAAAATAATAAATAAATAAAAAAATATAAATTAATAAAAAAAAAGAATCTTGCACTATTTACCATTTGGTATGTGATTGATAAGGTTATCAAACATGGATCCGGACTCGCATCCTTCTATGTACAGGATTAGCTAAAACAAATCCGAATGTACAATCTTAGCTACATGTATTCAAGTTGTCAAAAGTTTTAAGTAATACTCAATAATTTCCAATATATATCGAAAAATATATATATATATATATATATATATATATATATATATATATATATATATATATATATCTAGAATCCATTGTTAGAACAAAAATTTGAAATAATTACGTTATTTATCTTTAAAAAGAATTTTTAAATAAATGTTGTTGAAACGTTACTAACCCTTTTACCATACTTTACGTTTTTAATGAATCATTGTTAGGAAAAAATAAAATTTATTATGTATTCAAATTAATAAATTCAAATAAAAAAGGTGATAGACAAGTTTGTAATAACTATAGAGGTATTGCTTTACTCCCGACTGTGTACAAGATTCTGTCCATTGCAATAAATAAAAGAATCATGATTTGGATGGACAAAGTAGTCGGTGAGTACCAGTGTGGTTTCCGTCCTGGAAGGTCCACTACAGACCAAATCTTCTCGCTACGGCAGATGCTGGAAAAAATCATACGAATATAACGTGGACTTACACCATTTGTTTATAGATTTTAAGCAAGCGTATGATCATATTAATAGAGAACTGCTGAAATCTATGAAGAGTTTAGGTATACCTAAAAAGCTTATTTAACTTACAAAAATGACACTAAACGACACAAAGGCAGTGGTTAAATTCCATGATTCTCTGTCAAATGAATTTTCGGTATGATGTGGATTAAGACAGGGAGATCCATTCTCTCCAACACTCTTGAACAAACCTAGGTGGCGTAATTTATGATAGACTCACACAGCACATGGCGTATGCAGATGATTTTGTGATCACTGCCCGATCTGAAGCTGCCTTGTCAGGAGCGCTGCAGGAGTTGGAGAAAACTGCGTCACGGATGGGTCTTAAGATAAATGAGGATAAAACCAAGTGCATGATGATCTCAAGGCTAAAAAGAAGGGAAGAGCAGTCCATCCACCTTTCCCCTCATGAATTCAAGACGGTGAAATTCCTTCAAATACTTTGGCGCAACGGTGACAAGAAAAAACAAAATTATTTCTGAAATAAAAACAAAAATAGCAGCCAGAAGCAGATGCACGTTTTCCCTACAAAAATTGTTAATATTTCGGAACCTATCAAAAAAAGCAAAGACAATTATTTACAAAAAGGTTTAAATAAGAGAATTCCCCAATAGAGAGCTGAATACACTATATGAAGATATCGACCTAGTCACATACGCCAAATAAGGAAAATTTAAGTGGCTCGGTCACTTTGAAAGAATGTCAGAACAAACAGTTCCCTGGAGAATGCTATACGGCAGACCTGACGGACAACGACTAACAGGGAGGCCGAAGGTAACGTGGCTACAAAATATCTAAAAGGATCTCCAAAAATTGGGAGTCAGAAGGTGGAAAACCAAAGCCAAAGATCGCCAGGAGTGGCTACGAATTGTGGAGGAAGCCAAGGTTCTTCAAGAGCGGTAGAGCCCATCAATAAAAATAAATAAATTCATATTAATAATGGCAACACTAATTGTAACAGTGCCTTTGTACCATATATGACTCCATGTTAGCAGTTATCCGCCATGTTAGCTTGTTTTTAACAAGTGACGCTCTCCCTTAAAAGCTTGTATTCAGGTTATCCCGCTCTTATGTTGGTTAAATAAAGTTTAATTCGAACTGAACAAGTTCTTTATGCTTTCCACATTACCGAACAATCATATATTATTTTATACTGAAAGTTTACTAGTGATGATTCTACTTACTTTGTCAAACATGTTCTTCTTTCTCATTACGTTGATGGTCTCAACAAGGTCACTGGCCATGAGAAGAGCGGCCGGGAAAGCAACTACTCCAGTACCTCCACGATCAGCAATGTTGACAAAAACGGTGTCATTTCCGGTACTATAATATAAAAAAAAAAAAATATAAATACCTACAGCATGGATTTATTTTGTAACTCAAATTGCAATAGATCAATAAATATATGTTTTTTAATCTGTAGATTGTTCTCACACATTTTAGTTTCTCCATGTACTTTTGAGTATGTACATATGACATTAGGCTGAATCAGCACTACATGGTAATATTTTTTCCTCTTAAGGTAAAGAAAGAGTTCTAAAGCGATGGCATTTACAATTAGTCTCCACTGTATTTGTAAATCCGTTACGTTTCTTAAATCTCTTCGAATCCGGTCGGCTGTAAGCTCAGGCGCAGCCTGGTAAGGTGACGAAGTGTATCTCACGCTGAATTTCACGCTGCGGGGAAAAAGCTGTTGGTGTATTCACTACAAATTAAAACGCAGTTTTATCAAGCAGTTTCGAAATGACTAACGTATTTAGTAGCATTGGGATTAGTGGCTACCAATAAGCTTCTACTGATGATTTTCATTTAAAAATCTAAATCGAAAAATGGGAGGACGAAACGATAGTTTTAGCTTTTCTGATTAGGAAAACATAATCCGGTAAAAATGTTTCAGTATCCACAGAAAAAAAAAAATATGAGGATTTAATCCTAACTAAAGAATTGAATAACGACCATTGTTTAAAACTATTTTAATATAACTGTTTTCACGTAATCTGCCTCACGTCACACGTATTTTGCCGAGTTCATATCATTTTTGGTTTTCACAGAAACCCACCGTGAATCACCTGTGTCACCCCATACTGCGCCCCAACTTGTGGCCAGCCTGAGAGGCGGACAAACTAGCTTCAGGTTGTTCCAGGCTTCTGTATATAGTATCATTATATCTTAAATTTCTGTTTGTTAAATTTTTTTAAATTTTATTTTATAACATTTCTCGTATAATCAGATTTTACGGTTTTCGCTATTACAATAGACGCCTAATAGAGGCATGTAACATATCTCTCAATATGATGCATATTAAAATACAGATTTTTTAAAATTTTTAATTGTATTTATTAATATTCACACCTCTATACAGTATGTACCTCACAGAATGCAGTATTTATAAATTACTGGTCAGAACTATGCCCGCAAGTTAGAAATTTAACTCGAAATATTCATTAGGTAGATTTGAAAAGGGACTTTAGAAGACGTTGGAATAAGTTAGAAGGGTAAGATGTGTGGTAAAGAACCGCTGGTGGTGGGGGAGGAGCTAAGGCGCAGCTGTTGAGCAGACCTAACATAGTTTTATCACAGGTTTGTAATATTTTTAGAATTTAAATTAATCGTAATAAAAAAGTTACTAATTTGACTTAAATTTTTGATAAATTCATGTTTATACTTCGTTTCTATACTTAATAATGTCAGGTTAGTAAAATGAACGATAGTAGTAAATGCATTTAAAAAGAATAATTAATTATTATCTTGTTCTAAATTTTTAGATTAAGAATTATTTTTCTTACCTCTTTAGAACTCTTCCACTTCCAATGTTTTTCATTGCTTTTTCATTTCCTTCAAGAATGTGGAGAAAATTTTCCGGAGTTACAGCCTGTGGAAAGATTATATATAGAAAGATTGTTTTTTTTTTCACACGTTTTAAAATCATGCGAATTTAAACCACTTTTCCTTTCTCATTTTTGCCCTTCTTTTCTTCCAATATTTTCTCAAATTTTCTGCTTGCCTTTGCTTCCTTTCTTTCGACCTTGGAACCTTCTGTTTGTCGAGTTGCTTTATAATACTGAATTTAATTATTTAAAAAATATTATTTCAATATTCAACTGTAATTAATTTAATTTGTGCTTACAGTGTATCTCATATTTTATTTTAGTTTGTTTAATTAGAAATTAACGGAGTTTGACAATTTGAAAAAAAAAAAAAAAAAAAAAAAAAATCAGCTATCCAAAGGATTTTTAAAAAATAAATTAATATATGTATATAAAATTTCTTTTAAATTTATTAGTTGTTATAATAATTATTCGATGTTTGTAAATGTTGCAGTATATTTGATGATAAAAATTAATAATTTAAAATGTCTTTGTCTTATAAGAAAATACGTATAAAAATGCATAAAATTTCATCCCCTCTCCAATAGATTTTAAGAAAAATAATTTAATGAGAAAACCTAATTACTTACATTTCCTTTGTAGTCAATCTCTACACCATGGTATACGTCTTCACCACCTGGTATGTTTATGAGGGTTCCTGGATTGGGATTCTTCCTAAAATAATCGAAACAAATCCCAATTATATTTTAATTATTCTTGATATTTATATGTTAAAATTTAATGATATATCACCTATCACTATTACCAAATATGATAACATAATATAATAGGGTAGTTCAAAGGGTATGGTACCGAAATTTAGCTGTTTCTCAAGGAAGCTCTACGATTTTTAATTGTTCCTTTATGTCATGATTGCGCACATGGCATCCCCTTGTTTTTCCGACCATCCTGCTCAGATATTTCATCTCTGCTCTTGTAATTCACCTGATGTTCATGCATGACCCAGCTTGCACAGCCTCATGTGAGTACCATGAGGTAAACCGCCTTGTTAATGCAAAGCTTAGTTTCTCTCTCAACATTTCAAGTATACTACTTTAGATCTTCTAATATACATGGTTGGCCTTCTTTATTCTATAACCTATCTCAGGATCTACTCTACCAGGCCTGCTAATAATAGATGATACCTAGGTAGGAAAAGAGGTCGACAACGTTAAGAATATCACCGCCACAAAACACCTACTGGATTCGCACTCCACCTTTTGCAACTTTATATATTCTATTATTAGTCGAAATCAGCTTTCAGGTCAAGTAAACCCAAAAAATACTTGTCTCGGTCCCATGCCCGGTCCGACAGGTTTCTAAGGACAAATAAGTGATCCTGCGTCTGCCTACCAAGTCTAAATCCTGCTTTTTCTGGGTAGAGCTGCCCGTCAACAATTTTTCTTAGCCTATATTCCAAAATACGAGTGTATATTTAACAACAAGAAGAGACTGATTGGCCTATAATTTCGCATTCTGTTGTACTGCTCTTTGGGAATTAAAACACTGCAATCCTCTACAACAGTTCTGGAATACCATATTTATTGAACTAGCCCTTGAAGAGCCTTCACCAGATCTTTGTCACCCTATTTAATTAATTCGGGATTATTGCCATCTATTTCTGGAGCTTTTCCAACATTCGTTTTTCAATAGCATCTCTTATCTTCTCCTCCTCTTATTCCTCCTGGTTTGTGTTACCATTAATACTAGTTGATGGAATTATAAATTCTTTTATTTTCCCGTTACTCCGTGCATACCACATACTTCTTTTCCTGATCCTATAATTTCTTGTTTTATGGAACTCCGCTGAGCCCCAACATTACCCTCTAAGATCAGCATTCTCATTCTATCTTCAAGTTCAATAATCTAATATATCCTTTTCACTTGGTCATCAAAGGCGCGGACGTTGTTAGTCTCATATCTTTTGGGATGATATCAGCGTCCCGTTTAAAATCCAGGTGTCTCCCGCTACTAATAGATGGTCAGAACCTACCTCTGATCTACAAATGACTTTCAGGTCTTGGAAGTAACTTTTAACATGGCGGTCATACATAACATAATCTATTATGCTGTTTCGGCTTTCATTGGATAATGTTATTTTATGAATCCTCTGGAGTGGGTAGAATGAATTGCCAATCAGCAGGCTGTTATCATTGCAGAAGTCGATCAATCGCTAGCCATTCTCTTTCTAAGTGCCTTCTCTACCATATCGCAGAAGAATTCCATGTTCTGTTTTATAATTTCACCCAGTACGTGCATTGAGATCCCCAATCAGGATTATGACACTTGGCCGAGTATCTATTTACTGTTCTCTGTAGATCTGAGTAGAATAATTCCTTATCCAGGATAGAGGAGTTTTCTGCCAGAGCGTAAATCTGGAGGAGAGATAATTTTCCCTAACTTACTTGTAGGTCAGCCACTACTGGCCTAGGGTATATTAGTTTCCAGTCTTCCAGCTTGCATAATGTAGTGGGAGACAAATCAACGCGCCAACTCCTTCTTAAGAAAACTCTCCCTTAGGCCCTCCTGAATACAAAAACACATATCTATTCTCCAGCCTCATTTTTCCGTTTTTTTTTTTTTTCTTGTTTTCAGCCATCCCGAGTACATCCAATTTGAATTTATTCACTTCTAGTTTATTTTCTACTTCTACTCCCGTCAGTTGAAACAAGAGAATCGGATAGAAGTTAAGAGTAAGCCTATATAAAAAATTAGAAGATTAAGGAGAGCCTAGTAAATTTACAGCAGAGGTGGTTTTTGTTTGCATGTTTGCACAGCACCATAAAAAATCTATCCATGGAAGTTATTAAATCAATGGGAAGAGGTACAAAGGTTTGGAAGTCCTTACCACCCGCGCGCCGTTAGCTAGACACACTTCCACTGTGATTGACAAATGGGCGAAAGAGAATGAAAAAGAAGGAAAATATTCATAAACCAGAATCTGTATCTGAATGATTACTTACTCATCGTTGGCGACATCATCATACATCATAGTTATGATTTTTTCCTTCTGAATGCCTTTCTTAATTAGGGTGTGGTACGCATGACAGATATCAGCCTGTAAAAAAAAAAAATAAATAAATACGTTACATATATATAAATCAGTCAGAATTAAAATACAATCATTAAATAATTATTATATATAGTGGGATTAGCCAATTTTTAAATCAATGAAATTAGGCATTTACTTGATTTTTAGTTTACTTATCTAAACAATTTTGTGTCAACAGAACCGATATGTAAGAATAAATGAATAAGGAAATATGCTAGAATACTTGAAATAATAAAGTCAAATAAAATGAAAAAAATAAAAAATCTAACAAAAAGTAAGGTGAAGAGAGGAAACAAATATAGTATAAGTAACTAACATAGAACTAATATGAAATTAAAAACTTTGGCATTATAGCACTTAGAAACTAAATTGAACCGAACAAAGTTTAATTCAGTTTATATGTACTTTATCATAAGGTTATATGGAAACTCACTTAGCAGGGGCCACCCGTACTATCCGTCGGATATTTAATAACAATTATATAAATAAAGAAGACATTTTTGTAACATTTGATAATTATTCCCCTTCTCCATAGGCCTCGTGTTGGCCGAGTGTGTTGGGGCTCCGATTGGTTGATAATCCAACGGGATTGGTCGATATTTTCTAAAAATACTAAGAGTCCTTAAATGCATATTTGATAAATCTACTGTATTATAATTGTGTTTCATATTCTTTTAAAACTATGTGGTAATTTTAAAAGCCGTCGAAGAAACGTTTACATTAAATTTTTAAAGATGGGCTCTTTAAGTTTTATTGAAGTGATATCAATGGGTAGTTCCTTTAAAAGCAATTTGCATGTTATTACGAGCATTACACATCATTTACTAGAAGTATTTTCATTATATTTTGTATACAGTTGTAGATTACAATAAATAGCTATAAAAAAAAAAAATTATGTTATAAATACATTTATAGTATGATGTTTATAATATTGTATTTACAAAATACCTAAAATTAAATAATGATCTAAAGAATAATTTATTTTTTCTATTCATGGAAATTTAAAATAAAATAAAACACGTCCTGTAAATATGATAATAACGTACATAATATCATGGGAAACAAGTTGAGAAACTAGTGGATTTGAATGGTTATGAAATTTACTATTAAAGGATAGGTATCTGGTTAGAGGTATATCTGCAACATATATGAATTAGTATTCAGAAAACGAAAACGTATACTAAAATACCTGATGTCTGTAGTTGTACCAGCCTTTTGAACTAGCAACCAATACAACCCATGTATTTGGTCCTAGGATTGCTGTTCCGTTAACAACGAAACAAAGTCCCGCCAAAAAGCAGAAGATGGATAAATAGGCTGTGAAAACATAAAAAAAAACATTATTAGTTGTATTGTTAATTGATTAAAATACATATATGAGTAATAAATAATCAAGTTGTAATTACTCGAAATGAGTGACTGACTTTTTATTTTATATATTTTATTAAACTCTACATTTAAACATCACATTTAATATCTGATAAAAACAGCCCTTAAATGTTTCTAGTCTAATTTGAAATACATCACAAAAATATTAGGTGGTGTATAAGTAGAAATAATTCAAGCATTTGTACAGCAGTTGTAGATCTTGTTAAATGGATTTCGAATACAATAGTTCGTGTCAATATAGTTTCCAAATAAAACATGTAATCGTATAAGGTTTTATAAAATTTAGTGTAATATGTACTCAAGATCATTATTGTTTACATATTTCAGCTATAAATTACACAAATAATTAACATATATTATTATACAATAATAGTCCGTTCAAAATTAAATATTGAATATGTAAAATCTTCAATATTAAAGTAAATAAACAAAACCACCTAAATTATTATTTCGAAATAAATTCATAATGTTTATAGCTGGTTATTAAATATATATAGAGGCAACCATTTTTTATTCTTTTTGTAATTAATTAAATTTAATTGTTAAAGAATTAATATTTTAAGTCATGAATATACTTTACCCATAAAGACTAAATAAAAACTATTAAATAAAATATTAGCTTAATATATCTATGAAATATAACCTACGTTGTTTTATGTCATGAATAATTACTTAATTCAGATTAAAATACTTGAATGTTTCAATGCGTACCTGTCATTTTCAGAAGCCGAGTACGTAAATCGGATCCAGAGCCCGGATATATATTCATTTATCGTATCTTTATCGATTTAATCTGAAGTAGTGAAACACTTGAAAAACACTTGTGAACCTCTTGAAATTTCAATCAAGTTATAAATTAATGTGTTCATGTCAGTATGGAATATCATTCCGATGCTGAAAGGTTCAAGCACAAATCGACATGGTCCTTAGTGAGGGATGAGTACTGTAAGAAAAATATCGATATTCCATATCGAGAATGTTTTGAGCTCTGAACAACTGTACACTACATATCGGTAACCAAAAATATCGATATATTGTTTTTTTTTCATTTTTTATTAAATGCTATTTTAAATATCACTTTACAACGATATTTCTCTTTGCTTCATTGTTTTAGTTGATATAAATAAAATATTACAGATACCCATATAGATCGATTCTGAAGCTTCACCTTAGAGTTTCACATTTACCGATAGTTCTTTCCTATAACCTCACTAGTAAGCTTCCATTTTTATAGTTTTAAATTGGATTTATTGATATTTACTTATTTCGTTTTCTTATTCATAACCAAAGTCAATATATACAGCATTAGTGAACCAATAAAGTAAGTCGATAGTAAGCGTTCTTTTTTTTTTGTTATTATTATAGCCTTTTCTTCACAATTTTTATATTTTCTAAACACCACGGATGTAACTTCATACTGGGTGAGCACCTCTTAGTGTAAAAAAAATAAGAATTTGGGTGAAACTAGATCAAAAATTTAGAAAAATGCCGCAGACCTCGCCTTTCTATTCCAATCCGTTCTTTTTCGATTTCATGGAAAAATTTACTTTTGAAACCGGAAAAACATAGTGATCTCATTTGGCATACAAATCAGTTACTTGTGTAAATAAAACATTATAATAATCCCTCAATGAAGATGTGGATTTTAAACATGATAAACTTTTTATTGGATTAGAAAACAAAGAAAAAAATTGTTGTTTAATATACAATAAAGGAAAACTGTCAATAAAGCGACACCAGATCAGAGGATCTTATGTTATTACATTTATTTATTGATTTTTATCTCCTCCGGCCTGCACCATGAATGTCTAAAGAAATCAAAGATCTGCAGAGAAAGCGTGAGGCTGCAAGAAGATTTAAAAGGACGAGACTTGCTGACGTGACGCTGACGGACGATTATCTAACGTTCAAAGTGCTCCGCAACGTAGTACAGACAAGAATCCGGCGTGCATAATCTTCCTACTTGCACGGAGCCCTTTTTTCTGCCCTCGATTCTAGATAAAAATGGCAGCTCCTTCACAAACTTTCTCTTCATAACCCCTCCGGATCCTCAACCACACCAACTCTCTTGGTACCGATCGTATGCCAATTAAACTTTTACAATTATACCTCCCAGAACTTACGCCGGTCCTCCTTTTCATCTATAATTTCTTTCTCAAAAATTCCGTATTTCCTACCTCCTGAAAAAAAAAACCATTTTTCATCATATCAATACAAATTCCAATCCTACCTTTCCTACAGACTTTCGACTAATATTTATCCTTTCAAACCTTTCAAAACCACAGGAGGGTTTGGTACAATCCCAATTATTCAGTTTCCTTGAAGATTTCCTTCTACTCGATCCTCTTCAATCTGGTTTCGTCTTGCTTATTCTACCCAATCCACACTAATCAAAATAACCAGTAATATCTATGCCACAATAGACGAAAAAAAAAACTATCCGTCCTATTAACCCTCGATTTTTCTAAGACTTTTGATTCCATTGATCATTCCATTTTTTTTTTTTTTTTTCAAAATTAAAAGCATTAAAATTCTCTAATAGTTCTATCCAATGGTTCCATTCTTTCCTCACTAACCATACCCAAGCAGTATCTATTCTTAACCAACCCTTATCAGACTTTCTACCTCTTTCCTCAGGAGTAGCCCAGGGCTCCAGCATGTCACCTCTACTCATTAATTCCTACATTAAGGATCTGCCTCAGTCAATTTTACACTGTTCCCATCACCTTTATGCAGATGACTTCCAAATATATTCATCCTTTTTCCCTGCCGAAATACATGATTCTTTCTCCATAATTCAGGATAATCTTGACAGAATCTGTTCTTGGGCCAAGTTGGATACTTAAAGTTGAATGGAAAGAAAACCCAGGCGATTGTAATTGGCTCAAGCCACCTTCTCAGATCCAATATCTATTTTCCCACTCTAAACTTAAGTAATCAACCTATTACCTTTTGCTCTTCCGTCAAAGATTTAGCAATCATCTTCGACCAAAACCTTTCCTGGAAGCCTCAAATTGCCCAAATACCCAGAAATTCAATAGAAAACCTGAAACTATTTAATCAATCCCGTAATTTCCTCCCACAATCCACCCACAAACTCCAAACTTCCTCGCTCACTTTTCCTCAATTTGACTATTGCTGCGTGGTGTAAAGGAGCCTCTCTATGGGTCTCCGAGACAGCTTAAAATGCGTTATGAATTGCTTGGTTCAATTTGTTTTTGAAACCCCGAGGCGTTTCTATGTTTCACACCTGTACACAGTCTTAAAATGGCTTTACCCATCCACCCGCAAACTATATTTCCTCGGTTCATTCCTTTATCAGGTCATTTATCACCATCGCCCATCCTACATTTATAATCTTTTGAGATTTAAGTCTTCCGTCCACTCACAATTCCCAACATGATCACGTTCCTCTGACCTATACTTGCTTTTCCATTGAACAACTTTATACCAGTATTCCATCCTAGCCAGATCCGCTATTCTCTGGAACACTCTTCCTCCTGAAATAAGTCATCCTCCTTCCTTAAACTCATTTAAGACACTCCTTTTCCAAAATCTCTTCACATCCCAGTGAGACGCCTGTCAATATAAATAATAATTAACATTTAATTTGGTCAAATTGAATAAATCTGATACCAGTGAATTGGTTGATAAATTTTCTTTTATATAATAATAATAATAATAATAAACCTTTATTTGTTCAATAATGGTACATAATTATTTGTTTTATACAAATTCAAATTCGTTTTTACTTTAATTGTTATTTTTCCTATCTATTAACTTGACAATTCATTTGTGTATGGGTGTATAAGTGAATATGTGCAATAAATATATATCGTGGTATTTCTAAATATATTCTTCAATCAATTACACTTAGATATAGTTTATTTTCTGTATATATCTTTTCTTATTTTCTCATGGTTATTTTTTTATTTTATTTCATCTTACCTACTTATGTTATCATATTTAATGAAGTTCTTTATACAATTATTTACAATTAACAGTGTTTATATGTCTAATGATCTTTTTATTCAAATAGCGTTATGAAATTATGCAAGCCAGACCACAGTACTACCTTGTGATACAATTCGGTTATTCTTAGGGGACAATACGTCCCAGAAAAACGATTATTTTTTCATTCATTTAAAGAAATTAAAACCATAGAAAAATTTAAAAATCGTGCAATAAACAAAAAATCAGACGTCCTAAATTTCAAAACATGTTATTCCAACTTAATACATTCAGACTAATTTATAATGATATATAATAATATATCCATTTATATATTACACAGAAATACGGATTCTACCTGTACCTGGGAATACCAATATTTTGGAAATTCCCAACCCATAACTTTTTTAGGAATTTCCCTAGTACAGCTGTGGACTAGAATTTTTATAATTTAGTTGTAGATACCAATAGCATATTCACCAGTAACATTGTAAGTACATAGTTTCATAATCCTCCATACTTATTAATTGTACCTAGTTAAATATTGTAACGCATGTTATCATATATATTTATATTGCAGCTAACTTTATGTTTTGAAATAACCTGTTTAACTCATATAATTTTATTGTAATCTGTTTCTTCACTATAGGGCATGATTATGAGAACAATATAGCCTCGAAATGTCGCCAAAATAAGTTGTTATTTTATTGATTGAACCTAGATTGAAAAAACAAATATATAAATATGTGTGTGTGTGTGTGTGTGTGTGTGTGTGTGTGTGTGTGTGTGTGTGTGTGTGTGTGTGTGTGTGTGTGTGTGTGTGTGTGTGTGTGTGTGTGTGTGTGTGTTACAACGTGCAGCGGATCAGCGATAGTAGTTTAGGTAATTCAAATTCCTACAGTTTTATTTTTATTAATCCGTATTGGTGCAGAAAATATCAATAGCAGTTTTTTCTTTTCTAATTACAGACTTCCTATAACGAGACATTAGCCGTTAAAATAGTGCAGAATTGCCCTTTTTATGTATATATATACAGGGTGTCCCGAATTTAAATGGCAAAACTTCAGGAACTTATAGGGGACCGAAAAACTAAGACAAATAGTCCTTTAGAGATTTGCTCGTTTTTGCTTAGTTTTAGAGAAAATCGCAAAAAAAGAAACAAAACAAGTTTTCATTTTTATACTTATTTATTTATAAATCAAACTCACAGCCTAGTCTGACGAACTTTGAAAGGTGATAATCGCTACCTGTAACATTTTTGTTTTGTTTCTTTTTGGCGATTTTCTCTAAAAACTAAGCCATAACGAGCAAATCTCTAAAGGACTTTTTGTCTTAGTTTTTCGGTCCCCTATAAGTTCCTGAAGTTTTGCCATTTAAATTCGGGACACCCTGTATATATATATATATATATATATATATATATATATATATATATATATATATATATATATATATATATATATATATATATATATATATATATATATATTCGTTTCTTCCACTTCATCTGCTCCTTCTCGACTCTCCCAGCCCTTACCTCCGCCTGCATATAACGATAATAATTTTTATTTTTCTTATATCACTCCCTCCGATCTAATTACCTCCATTATGAAGTCTCAATCCAACTCATCTGATATAGACGGCATTCCCGTTAAATTATTGAAATTATGCCTTCCTGAAATACTTCCGGCTCTCCTCTTCATATATAATTTTTCCCTCCAAAACTCTGTATTTCCCACTTCCTGGAAAAAAAGCCTTAATTCATCCCATCAACAAGAACCCAAACCCTATATCCGCCCTATAACTAACGCCCTATATCCATATTTTCCAACCTTTCTAAGCCCCTAAAAATATTGGTGCAATCCCAAATTTCCAATTTCCTATAAGATTCCAAGGTACTTGATCCCTTCCAATCTGGTTTCCGTCCCGGCTTCTCAACACAATCCGCACTCATTAAAATTATCACTGACATCCAAGCAGCGATGGACAAAAAAGAACTGACCATCCTGATCCTCCTTGATTTCTCTAAAGCATTCGATTCCTTAGACCATAATATCCTTTTTTCCAAATTGAAATCATTGAACTTTTCCCACAGCTCCCTCCTTTGGTTTCAATCTTTCCTTTCCCACCGCACCCAAGCAGTTGCCACTCCTAACCAAGGCCTATCCTCTTTCCTCACTCTACAGTCAGGAGTAGCTCAAGTTTCGAGCATTTCCCCTCAACTGTTTAATTCCTACATCAATGATCTTCCCCATTCAATTCACCATTGTTCCCACCATCTTTATGCCGATGACTTCCAAATTTACTTCTCCTTTTTCCTCCATCCGAAATGTCAGCTGCGTTTGCCAAAATTCAGGAAGACCTAGACGAAACCTGTGCCTGGGCAAATCTGAACAAATTAACATTAAACGCAGCTAAAACTCAAGCAATTGCCATAGGATCACATTCCCTTCTCCATTCAAATGCCAACTTTCCAAGATTATTCCTTATGGTCATCCAATAACTTTCCATTCCTCTGTTAAAAATTTAGGCTTAACCATTGATCAAACCCTCTCCTGGAAATCCCATATTGCACAAATCTCCCGAAGGTCAATCGGTATCCTAAAACTATTTCACCGATCCCGTCACCTCCTTCCCCTACCCACACGCAAACTTCTAGTATCCTCCCTTATCTTCCCCCAATTTGACTATGGTAGCGTGATATATGGTGGGCTCTCGACGATTCTTGAAGACAGATTAAAACGCATCATGAATTGCTTCGTCAGGTTTGTCTTTGGAACGTCGAGACGTTCCCATGTTTCGCATCTCTACACTGATTTAAATTGGCTTTTCCCCTCCTTCCGCAGAAAGTACTTCCTAGGCTCCTACCTATTCCAAGTTATCAACACCCGTCACCCTCCCTTTATTTACAGTAACCTGAAATTCAAGTCTGCTATCAAATCACTGCATACAAGATCTCGTCTTTCCGATCTCTATACTCCATCCCACAGAAGTACTGCATTCCAACGTTCCTTCCTTGTCCGATCCTCTACTCTTTGGAATTCCCTCCCCCCCTGTATCCGCAATGCCTCTTCCCTTGGAACATTCAAAACACTACTCTTTCACCATCTTCTTTCCCTCCAACCCGACGCTCTCTAATCATAAGGACGTATGTACTATGTATGTAATCGTCTAATTTATTTACTAAGACCGTCAGACATAAAACATTAGCCAAAATTATAGTTTGACTATGATAATGTTTTGATTTCTTGTAATGCTAATTTTTGAGTTTCTATCTTTTATATTTCTTTAAGTTTCTGTTTGTTTTTTTTTTTCTCTTCTGCAATTTTGTTTACGGTATTAACCTCTTTATTTGTACATTTATTTTTTCACTCTTTTTTTTTTATTAGTTTTTTTTTTTCTAGTTTTTCTTTGTATTTTTTCATACATATTTGTATTTAATTTTACCTATGTTGTTTTATTTTTAACAGCCTTTCGGCCAGTTATGATCTTACTTTGTATTATTTAATGTTATTCTTAAGGGACTTTGTCCCAGAATAAAGTTTTCTTTCTATTCTATTCTATTCTATATATTTACAGACAAAATTCGCGATGATAATTTATTTCCATTAAAAATTATATGGACCGATGAAGCTACCTTTACAAGAGGAGGAATTGTTAATAAAAGAAATTATCATGTATGGGCTCTTGATAATCCCAGAGCTATTAGAGAGAATAGGTTTCACCATGAATTTGCTATTAACGTTTGGCTTGGAATTTGGAACGGATTACTGGTGGGACCAAATTTTTACCTGGAAGATTATATGGTATCACATTTACACATTTTATGGAGAACGACTTTTCTAATTATTTAGATGACATTCCCTTACAGCAGCGCATTGAAATGTGGTTCCAACTCGATGGATGTCCAGCTCATTATAGCAGAGTTGCTCGAGCTTGGCTGGATATAAATTATCCACAACGATGGATTGGACGTGGAGGAGTAGTACCTTGGCCACCCAGATCACCTGATATGACACCCATGGATTTCTTCGTATGGGGAACCTTGAAGCAGAATGTTTATTCAGTGTCAATAAACTCAAGAGAGCAAATAAGAGACCGAATCATAGATGCAGTGCACCAAATATCATCAGAACAGTGTTTAGCTGCAAATTATCAAGTCAGTGCTAGATTTAATGCTTGCATTGGTGCAAGAGGACAACATTTTGAGCTATATTTACATTAAAAAGAACATAACATAAATAAAAATGTAAATAAATAAGTATAAAAATGAAAACTTGTTTTGTTTCTTTTTTTTTTGCGATTTTTTCTAAAACTAAGAAAAAACGAGAAAATCTCTACAGGACTTTTCGTCTTAGTTTTTCGGTCCCCTATAAGTTCCTGAAGTTTTGCCATTTAAATTCAGGACACCCTGTATATACTGCCAGTTAATTGTATGACAAAGTAATGGCGATTTAAATGTAGTATGTAACCAATAATCGGTTTAAAAACTTTTAAAAAAGAGGGTGAAAGAAAAAATGATATTTTTTGATTTTGTTGAATAAGCGTTTTTCAATGTTTTTGAGGATGCTGAATTAGAATCTGAAGTCGATTTTTGAGTGCAAAAATCTATAGAGGTAGTTTGTTTGAAAATCTAATCTTTTTTTATAATTTAATTAATGTAAAACAAAATCTATGAAGTAGCTGTATTTTTCCTTAAATTCGCGATCAAAATCTTGGAACAAGAATCATGTCGATATGATTTTTTAAACTCGAGATATAAAATAAATTATTTTAATGCAATTTTTTTTTTCTCGGCTTCTATGGCCCATTGGTCGGAAATGCAAAATACGTATATAATATTTTTTGACCAGGAACCTCCGAAAAATAGCCAACAAGATCCGTGAGAGACTGAGTGTGTCCTCCCCTTGTTAGTCTTGCTTAGCGATTTCAATTTTAAAGTTGGGGTAAAGGAATTAGGAGACTATTCAGCGTTAGGGGAGTACGGGATAGGGAAAAGAAACGATAGAGGCGTAAAACTTGTAGAATTTGCAGTTAAACATCAATTTAAGATTCTGAAGACTTTTTATAAAGCAAAATTAGAGAAAAAATGGACATGAAAAGCCCCAAATCAAGAAAAACATGAAATTGACTATAATCTGGCAAAACAGAATACAGGCATGAATTTTGTATATCCTTAGACGGAATTCAAATTTGATTCCGATAACCGACTTGTTATGGGACAAATGAAAATATATAGTAGAAGATTTTTTCCAGGTTGAGAACCTTTGAAGACTACAATTCCTGAAAACTACCTTGAAAATTTAAACAGAAAAAAGAAGGAAATCTATTTTGACAAAGAAGACCATATGGAAAATTTATACTCCATTCTATAGAAACTTATTAAGGATGCATACGAACAGAAAACTGACACTCAAGAAACAAGAGACAAACGAAGCAAGAAACTTTCTGAAGAAACCCGGAAACTAATAGAGGAAAGATAACGACTAAATAGAATTATTAACAAATCATTGGAACAAAAGGTTCAACAAGCCGAGATTCGCAAAATAGTTAGAAAAAAGATCGCTCTTGATCTTTAGCAATATAATGAAAGAATAATCAATGATTGTTTATCTAGCACAGGATCCATAAAAGAAATTAAAGTTCAAACTGCTTTTTTTAATAAAACACTTATTAACAGGATAGACAAAACAAAAGGAATCTCTATAACAAACAGACAAGAAATAGTACGTGAGATAACGGAATACTACAAGAACTTGTATAGAGATGATACCAAAACAAAAGCCGAAAATCACCCAAAAATAGTGCAGGAAAACAAGGACCTAAGCATTCTTGAAGAGATAGAAAAGGCTATTAAATCCTTGAAAAAGAAAAAGGCCGCGGGTAGTGATGGTATACCAAATGAGTCTATTATCGAAGGAAAAGATAGTTCCACGTGAGTGGAAGGATAGCAAAATAACCGTTCTACATAAAAAAGGAAAAAAAGATAATTTGGGAAACTTTCGCCCTATTTCACTAACCCAAAGCTTTTACAAACTATTTTGCAACATAACAAAAAACAGAATAATAAACATTATTTACCAGGATCATGATATAGAACAAGCTTGCTTTCGTCCCACATTTAGTACAATAGATCAACTCCAATGTATTAATCAGGTCATCGAGAAAAGTATAGAATATGACAGGCAAATCTACCTATGTTTTATCCATTATGCCAAGACATTTTGACTCTAAATAAATATATCTGGGAAGCACTACATGATTGCGGTGTAGACAAACCTTAAATTGATATAATAATCGAATTATATAGGAAAGGAAAAGCATTTATAGCTTTAGATAAGGAAGGCGATTATTTTGAGATTGAATGAGGAGAGAAACAAGGGTGCCCCCTATCACTAATTCTGTTCAATTGTGTCCTAAATAGATTGTTTAAAGAATTTAATTGGGAGAATCTGGGAATATCAATCAATGGGAAAATGTTATTTAACTTAAGATTTGGTGACGATATATGTTTACTATCACCGAACATTAATGGTCTAAGGAGAATGATAAGAGATATAGTAGAAACCAGCAAAAAGTATGGACTGGTCATAAACACAGCAAAAACAAAAATAATGACCAATTCCATTGGAATTCCAATTTATTCAAATAATAACCAGATAGAGTATGTAAAATAGTACATATATTTAGGACAAACAATTGCATTCCAAGAAAAAAATAATAAAGAAATAGATAAAAGAATAAAGCTCGGTTGGTGTAAATATTGGTCACTCAAAATCATTTTTAAAAGCAACCTAGCAATAGCACTTTAAACCAAGGTCCTTACAACAAGCGTATACCCTACGGTTCTCTACGGGGCCCAAACTTGGACATTAACCAATAAACATAAACGCAGATTAAATGCCATGCAGATGAGCCTTTTAAGGAGCCTAATGAAGATTACGAAGAAAGAGAAAATTAAAAATGAATGTATTCTCCGTAAAGCTAATGTCAAAAGCTTAAGGGTCGAAGCTCATTGGCTGAAATGGAATTGGGCAGGACATTTGGCAAGGATGAAGGACGAAAGATGGTCCAAGGCATACACCGAGTGGATCTCGAGAGAAGACAGCAGGAAGAGACACAAATGTAGGCGACAACTGGTGGCGTGTGGCGAGGGACAGAACCAAGTGGAAGAAAGTTATCAACAATATTTAGTATATTGTTCTGTTTCGTAATGTTTTTGTTTATTTGATTGTGTTATTTTTTTTTTTTTTTTTTTGTTTTGATTAGTATATATAATTTTTTCTTCTGTTGGCTGTAGCCGACTTCTAAGTTCCTCCTATGGAAGAGGCTTTTGTCTAAACAGATGCCAATAAAAATTATATCTTCATTTAGATTACTATAATTAGAAGAATTTGGACATACGTAGTTAGGCTTTGGGGCTCCGCTAATCATTTTAATTCTCGTATCCGATCTTTACAATCCAAAACCTTCTTAAAACCCTTAATGCTCCTTGTTATGTCACAAATTAACTTATCCTCAACGATCTAAATGTCCCATATGTTGCAGATTTGGCCCAGAGCAGATACCTATCCTTCCATGATAAGCTACATTCCCACTCAAATCCACTAGTCTCCCAACTTTCTTACCACTCTATTCCCGATAACACTCCGAGGCGTCTGAACAGAAGATGTCCTAGAGACTTTACAATATAGAACATTTATTTGGAAAAAAATCGGAAGTAATTGTATAAGAAATCATATTTTCACAATAGGAGGTAAATTAGGTTTGTTTTATTTTTACAATCTCTGGAGGTATTTAAGTGATACTACCCCACTAGGGTATATGTGCTACTTTTTTTTTTTTTATTATGGGCTTACTACAAAGAGACTTTGCTAGATAAAAAGTTATGAATTATCGATTTATTTTTGACCTATTGTTTAATTATCGATGACAGTGGTGTTGTGTAAGTTATTTACTGATTTATTCTCCGCATTTAGAGATTGAACAACTTGTACTTATGTTGGAGTATATGATCGGGTACAGGATATAATGCCATTTAATGAAGAATACCAAGAAAGTATATGAGGCTTACATTTTCACTTAATGAGGCCATGACTGTACACTCATAGATAAAAGTGCAATTTCGAAACTGTTACAAGAGTGGTAGAGTTTTAATCAATGCGTTATCTCATACGTTCACTTAAATGATAATTTTTGAAAATGTTTGATCAAACAGGCCTGGAACGTATCAGAAAAAAAATAAATAAATAATTTCGAGTATATCCACTGAATTAAATTTTCGTTTCTAACTTATGCAATGTTATAATTCGATTTTTTTATTTTTTAGCTATTTATTGAAATTTGCAACAGTAAACAGATAAAATACAAATACAGCAAGTAAATGAGATGATAATGCTCATAATGAAATGACAACTGCTTGTTAAGCAGTTAACTACTCATTAGTAACACTTCAATTATCGGAACAAAATATTAATATAATTTTGTTGTATAAAAACTAAACACTCCAACCGTCTATCTCTTTTGGTTTTCCTGAGTTCTCAATAACTCAAGTTATAGCTGACCTCGGATTTCATCAACAATTTCTAACGGCCATAACAACTGCTCTGTTCAATCGATTACAATAGTAATAGCACCACAAGAATCAGCATACATTCTGCTTTTTTATTCATGTATATAACATTGGGTTGCATAAAAAAAAAAAAAAATATATATATGAAAAGCACGTTTTCAGCTCTCAATCAAGATAGAGAAATGATTCTTTCACATTTAATTGCAATTATGTATGCTATTTGAAATAAAAATACTTTCGTTATGCTCAAGACACGACCCGGCTTTAGGGTGCTCAAAAACCAAAAAATAAATGACAAAATTCAAGGGAAATCCGCTGTGAATCAGTGGACAATTTTTTTTAATGAACAACTGAACTCAAATCTCGATTTAACGCACCATAAAACCCCTATATGTGAAATTTTATCAAAATAAAAAAATATTGATTTTTTACCCCTTTCAAGGAGGTTAAAATTTTGTAGTTAAGATTTCATAAACAATTTCTAACGGCCATAACAATTGCTGTGTTCAACCGATTACAATATTAATAGCATCATAAGAAGCAGCATACATTCTGTTTTTTATCCATGCATATAACATTGAGTTTACTCCATATTAGTGGACAAAAACTGATATGAATGAAAAAATCCGAGATCAACTATATCTTGAGATATCTCAATAGTGCAAATATTTACATTTCTTTTTTCAGAAATTGACAGCCTCTTGCCTTCTAAAATCCTACACAATTTTAAAGATAAAAAAAATTATTTTTGATTTCGACAAAATTTAGTTTCTACATGTTTTTTAAGATGAGGAATCTCAAAATAATATCAGTTTTTTTTTTAAAAATTTAGTTTATTTCATATCGCATTGAAATCCTAAAATGAATGAAAAATATAAAATTAATATCAGGTTTTGATTTTTAAAAAAACTCCCCTTACCTATATATTTTTTAAAAATGGTCTTATTTGAAATTTATTGTGTGATAATTAAAATAATAATAGAAATATATCATATTAAAACGTCTTATTTATATAATATAGGTGAGGAAAATTTTTAAAATAAAAACTAATATCATTTTCAGATTCCTCATCTCAAAAAACATGTAGAAACTAAATTTTGTCGGTTAAACACAGCAGTTGTTATGGCCGTTAGAAATTGTTGATGAAATCTTAACTTCAAAATTTTAACCTCCTTGAAAGCGGTAAAAATTCAATATTTTTTTATTTTGATAAAATTTCACATATAAGGGTTGTATAGTGCGTTAAATCGAAATTTGAGGTCAGATGTTCATGAAAAACATTTTCCACTGATTTACAGCGGATTTCCTTGGAATTTTGTCATTTTATATTTGGTTTTTGAGCACCCTAAAGCAGGGTCGTGTCTTGAGCATAACGAAAGTATTTTTACATTAAATAGCATACATAATTGTAATTAAAAACTACACACTCCAACCATCTACCTCTTTTGGTTTTCTTGAGTTCTCAATAACATAACAAGAAAAAATTAAGATTATAAATTATATCATTTCAAGTAAATAAAATATTATAGATAAATAGTAAAGATAAATTTCTCAAATACTTCTTGTGTTAGTACACACACACACACACACACACACACACACACACACAAAAATAAAATGATAAAAAAAGAAACTTTTCGAGGATAGCTCAGCTCTGTATACATTACTCGAAAATACTCTTCTCTATATTTTAGATCTTTTCATGAATAATATGTATAGATAAATTTCTTGACTGCTAATATTAGATGTTTAGTAATGTTCTCGAGGTTCAGTTAATAAATAAAAACAAGCTCTCATAACCATGCCCTGCATCTTACAAGGGGACGTTTTGTGTTGTAACTCACAGATTTGGATGCCGATTTTTTGTGGCTAGTGGGGACCTATAATACAGCTAAACTAGAGTTATAGCCGCCAATGAGCATTAGGAGCCGAGACAAAAAATAAAATATGAAAATCACACGTTTTTTTTTTTTTTCTCAGCTCTCAGTCGAGATAGAGAAATGATTCTTTCATTGTTTAGCTGGCAGACTTTCTGTAACAATTAAATCTCGGTATAGTGCTAAGACAGAAACTTATCTATTTATTTTAATATTATAGTATGGAGAGAAAAAGTCTACAAATGAAAGTAAATTAGAAAATTAGACATAATAATTTTCATTATTTACTTTAACTTGAAACTCAAGTTCATATAAGGTTATAAGCTCAATGATAATGAACATAGACCTCAATTTTGCCGTTAGCTTCTGAATGCAGATTGCGTTGAAGAATACCACTTTTAAGGTGCATTTTATGGACAGAAGAGTTTGTTTTTACAGGGGAAGGCATTTCTACCGTTCCATGTGGGGTATCTTTGGTTTATATTGCTTATATTGCTGTCGAATAGTGTTGGAAAATCATTGAATGATGAGAATTGCTAGGATTTGTCACAAAATACCCTACCACAACTTCGTTACGATATTCCACCTGAAGTTTAGTAATATATGATTTTCCAATATCATGGTGCTCATCCACATTATTCGAAAGCAATACAAAAATAACCCAACGATATCCTATGGATAGGTAGAAATGCCTTCCCCTGTAAAAACAGACTCATCTGTCCACAAAATGCACCTCAAAAGTGGTATTCTTCAACACAATCTAAAGAGTTTATTTTTTTATTTTATTTTTTTTTTAAACATTTATTTAAGGAAAGTATTACAATCTGCCTAAATGTGGGCAATAAGTAATATGGATGGCTTAATGAATCCATTCACACAATATGTACAATATGAAGCAAAAAACAAAGAAAGTGAACAATAAATAATAGTGAATAATAAATAAAAATAAGTAATGAGTCTCGTAAAATGTAATACAAAATATATATATATATATATATATATATATATATATATATATATATATATATATACTATATATATATATAGTTATGGAAACCCAATGGTATTAAGGATAATAAACAAATGTACGATATCCCCTCTCCTAGATAACCCTATAAAAAGGCCACCTCCACCTGCCTCGGCGACACTGCTGCCACCCGTTAGGATGTACAGGTGTTCAACACGAAGTTATTGTACTCAGTTTTAAATTGTGTTTTTTCTTGATATAATGTATGTAATTCTCAATAAAATCTCTTTTTTAAAACTCAGTCCCGCGAACCTTTTATTTAGCTGGCGCCCGAACGGAGGGACTTTTGGAAGCGTTAACGTAACTTCGCGGCAGTTCTATCTTATTTCAGGTACAGAACAGCGAGACCTCTTTCCACTGGCAGAAGAAGATTGTGAGCTGAGTATTAGTACATCAGCAGATCTTCAAGTCTTTGGGAGCGCTTTGGTATTCCAATACCTTGACCAAAAGGACCTACAACCTCTTGCTAAAAGGACCTCTTGCGGAGAAGGAGCCGAAGGGAGCGTCATCGAGAAGACGTCGAAGACATCGTTGTATCAAGAAAAAGTATAATTAATTTTATTTTTAAGTAATTTTGTAATTTAAATATAAGTTAAGTAATAAATATAATAAGTAGAATAATTTAGAACATAAATTTGGTATATTTTATTAATTTTTTTTTTTTTTTTTTTTTTTTTATTTACAGGATTATGCGAAAATATCACATCCCGGTCCCCAATACGCCTTCCCTCCAATATCTCCTGTCAAAACTGTCTTACTCAGTCAGCCCTCTAGCCGCCATTTCTTCTCTGACCTCTTCTATCCACTGTTTCCGAGGCCTTCCGCGTCTTCTTCTCTTCTCAGGACAGTATTTAAGTGCTCGAAGGGGCCATCGTGTCTCATTCATTCTCATGACGTGTCCAAACCATAGCAATCTTCTTTCACTGATGTTATTGAGAATGTTGATTTTATCTCCTACCCGATTTCTTATAATTTCATTTGGGACCTTCTGTAATCTGGACATGGCGCAACTTCTTCTCCAGAAATCCATTTCTAGGGCCAGTAATTTATTTGCATTTTGTTTTGTCACCGCCCATGATTCTGAGCCATATAAAGTTGTGCCGATCAAGAAGGAGTGGTATATCCTCTTTTTGGTTTCTAGGGAGACCTTCTTATTCCACAATACACCGTTAAGGAGACCTATTATTTTTTTACCTCGAGTGATTTTGTTCTGTATATCCTTTTGGACTGTGCCGAAGCTGTCTATCGTCACTCCAAGATACTTGAAAGCAGTACTTTGTGGAATCGTCCATCCTTCTATGCACAAAGATGAATGAGGGAAATTGCATGCCATATACTCGGTTTTTTCAGTATTTATTTCCAGGCCCCACTTTTTATACTCTTCGAGGAGTCTCCTCATCATAAATTCCATATCATATTCATCTGCTGATAAGACAACCTGATCATCCGCAAACTGTAACGTAAACAGTTTATCACTTCCTACCTCAATTCCCATCCCTCGGCATCTCTGTTTCCAGGATTTTAGTACCTGTTCAACATATATATTGAAAAGTGTCGGGGACAAGCAGCATCCTTGTTTTAATCCTTTTGTAATTTTGAAGGATTCTGACACCTTACCTCCTATCTTCACCCTTGATTCCGCTTCATATATATAAACTTTTTATGGCTTTTTTTAGGCCTCCACTTATCTTTATTTGATCCAAGGTTTCCCACAGTTTCTTTAGAGGAACACTGTCATACGCTTTCTGTATGTCAACAAACGTCAGGTGGGTTTCGAGGTCGTATGCCATCCTTTTTTGTACGACTTGGGTTAGGGTGAAAATGTGGTCAGTGCAAGATCTTCCCTTTTTGAAGCCAGCTTGCTCTTCAACCATCTGGTCGGAGACTTCCTCCTCTATCCTTTCCTTCAGGATTCGACTATATAGTCTGCCAACTCTGCTTGTCACCTTGATTCCTCTATAGTTCGTACACATGTTCTTTTTTCCTTTTTTATGGATAGGGATGATGTCTCCCACCAGCCAATCCCTTGGTACCTTACCCGTACTCAAACAGTTTGTAAAAATCATAGCTAGCGCTTTTTTGAGTTCAACTGGTCCTGCTTTGATAAGCTCTATCGGCTTTTTTCAACATATTTTATTAATACGGATTTATTTTTATGAATATATTGGAAGAAAAAATTAAGCAACTTAAAAAAATAACTGGTTCTACGTTAGTTAAAAAAGAAAATAATATGGCTCTTGAAATTAAAAATCACGATTTAGCATTAATCCCGGAATATGACGGAAATCCGTTACAACTAGTAGATTATATTAAAAATAGCGAATTTTTATACAATTTATATTGCAAAGATGATAATACCCATAAAAATACAAATCAAGCTAAATTAGTTTTAACAATCTTAAAAAACTAACTGGAAAAGCTAAAGTCGCCGTATATGATAAAGAATTTAATACAGTAAAAGAAATAATAAAATTTTTAAAGAAAAAATATCAGGACACGAGAACTAGGGAACAATTAATTTCAGAAATTTTAAATACGCGGACTTATCATAATGAGAACCCACTCGATTTCTTAGAACGACTGGACCAAAAAAGATACGATTTATATGCGCGAATTTATTCAGATAATGAAATATTAGACAAACAGGACGAAATGTACAGGTATGACAAACAAATATCCCACCACGCAGTACATAGTTTACACCCGGCACTAACTGACTTTATTTATTACATTAAATTTGATTCATTAGAAGACCTAGAAGAAATATTAAGAAATAGCGCGGCCCACATAGTTCACCGACTTTACGGAGATAAAAAACAGTATAAAAATAACCCAGCTCAAAATAATTATAAAAAGAAAAATTTTGAAAATAATTATAAAAATAAAGAGTACAGACCGAATTTTAACAACCACCATGATTATCAAAATTACCGACCCCATCAGTATCACCGCGAGCAATATGCGTCGTATAATAATCCTTAACACTACCGACCAAAACAGTATCAGCATGAACAAGGTCCAACCTTTAATTCTTTTAACAATAACAATCAGCATAACTTCCGGCCACAACAGCGAGCTATTGAATATCAAACACCAATTTATAATCAACCATGGGACCCCCAGTCGCAACATAAATTTTTTAATAAACCACCCTCCAGGAATTTCAGGCAAAATTATCAACAACTCCAGGTAGATTCAAACACAGTTTCGATGAGAACCGTTTCTAATAGAGTACACGCGATAAAGGAAGAGAAAGATGAAAAAATAAAATTATTATTAGAACGCATAGAATCATTGGAAAAAAGACAGGATCATTTTTTAGAATTAGGCCCAAGCACGAGCAGACCTCCGGACCAGATATAAATAATTTAAATTCAAACCAAACCGTTGAACATAAGCAAATAGAAATACATGACTTAAATTTAAATAATGACTTACCAAATTTAATTGGCAGTATGGGAAATAAATGGCTAATTGATACGGGTGCCACAAAAAATTATATACACCCCGATCACATTCCACGTTTCTCGGAAACTTCTAAAGAGGACTTTGCGATACGAACCCCTACGGGAAGGGCGGAAGGATCACAAAGCGTGATAATTGACCTAATGCCCCTGATAGGAATTAATCAAAAAGTCAAATTTTTAATATTTCCGTTTAGCGAAAGGTTTAACATCTTACTAGGCAACGAGACTATGAAAAAACTAAAATTAAAAATAAATTTAGAAAAAAATGAATTAAAATTTAAAAAGAAAAAATTCAAATTAGAAAATGATTTATTTTCTATTAATGATAAAAATGAAATTAAAAACTTAATTTAATAATTGTTCGACATCCATTTCTTCCACATCGCTATTATGATTCAATTCGTCGCTTCCCCTGGAAAGTGTATCGGCCACGTAATTTGTTTTTCTCTGAATCTGTTTAACGTCGAATTCAAATTCTTGTAATTTCCATATCCACTTCATTATACGCGTGTTACCATTTTTCATTGAGAAAATCCACGTTAAAGGTTTATGGTCCGTGCATAAAAGAAATTTTGTACCGTATAAATAAGTGCTTAAAGTGCTTGGTTGTCCATACTACCGCTAGTAATTCTTTTTCTATTGAACTATAATTTAATTCCGCATTTTGTAATACTCGGGACGCGAATGCTACTGGGTGTTCTATTTCATTTTCGTCTTTTTGTGAGAGCACGGCTCCGATGGCTTTATTACTGGCATCTGTAGTTAATATAAATGGCCGTTCCCAATCCGGGTAATTTAAAATTGGTGTGTTACTCATCCTTTCCGTTAGGGTTTGACATGCCTCTTTTATTTCTTTTGTCCCATATATTTTAGTTTTTAATGAATTTGAAATCGGTCTGGTAATTTTGGCGCAGTTTTTAATAAATTTTCGATAGTACTCCGTCATGCCAAGGAATTGTCTCGTCGTCTTTTCATTACGCGGAATGGGGAAATTTAAAATTGCTTCAATCTTTTTTTCATCCGTTTTTAATCCGTCTGGGGTTACGATGTAGCCTAAAAAGTTTAATTCGGTTTTAAAAAATTCGGTTTAATCTAATTGTATCGATAAGTTATGCTGTTTTAGCACTTTAAATACTCTTTTTAAATCTTTTAAATGTTCTTCTTCATTTTTGGAATAAACTATTATATCATCGATATAAATCATAGAGTTGGGAATATTCTGTATCATCATAGTCATCGCTCTTTGAAAGGTTGGGGGTGCATCACACAGGCCAAAAGGCATACGCAAAAACTCAAAATGCCCATTTTCAGTGGAGAACGCGGTTTTAGCTATTGATAGTTCGTCCATCTCAATTTGGTGAAATCCCGACGCGAGGTCTATTGTGGAAAATACTTTCGATCCCTTTAATCTATTTAATAAGTCCTCAATGTTCGGTAGGGGAAATTTGTCCTTTACGGTTGCTTGATTTAATTTCCTATAGTCAATTACCATCCTAATTTTTTTGTGTCCCGACGCGTCTGGTTTTTTCGGCACGATCCAAAGTGGGGAATTATACGGCGATTTACTTGGTCTTATTATTTTGTTTTTTTAACAATTTTTGAACTTCTTCATTTATCTGTTTTTTAAATTGCTCCGGATAGCGATAATTTCGGGTGTATATGGGGTTATCATTAGTAGTTATTATTTTGTGCTTAATTAATCCCGTAGATTTTAAATTCTCGTCGTCCCTTTTTAATACTTCGCCATGTTGGCTAATAATTTCGATTAGTTCTTCCTTTATTTCCGGACTAATATGCTCGTGGCGAATTAAGTTTTCAATTTCATTTTTATCATTAATAGAAAATAAATCATTTTCTAATTTGAATTTTTTCTTTTTAAATTTTAATTCATTTTTTTCTAAATTTATTTTTAATTTTAGTTTTTTCATAGTCTCGTTGCCTAGTAAGATGTTAAACCTTTCGCTAAACGGAAATATTAAAAATTTGACTTTTTGATTAATTCCTATCAGGGGCATTAGGTCAATTATCACGCTTTGTGATCCTTCCGCCCTTCCCGTAGGGGTTCGTATCGCAAAGTCCTCTTTAGAAGTTTCCGAGAAACGTGGAATGTGATCGGGGTGTATATAATTTTTTGTGGCACCCGTATCAATTAGCCATTTATTTCCCATACTGCCAATTAAATTTGGTAAATCGTTATTTAAATTTAAGCCATGTATTTCTATTTGCTTATGTTTAACGGTCTGGTTTGAATTTAAATTATTTATATCTGGTCCGGAGGTCTGCTCGTGCTTGGGCCTAATTCTAAAAAATGATCCTGTCTTTTTTCCAATGATTCTATGCGTTCTAATAATAATTTTATTTTTTCATATTTCTCTTCCTTTATTGCGTGTACTCTATTAGAAACGGTTCTCATCGAAACTGAGTTTGAATCTACCTGGGGTTGTTGATAATTTTGCCTGAAATTTCAGAAGGGTGGTTTATTAAAAAAAAGGTTTATATATATAAACAAAGTACCTCAAACTATACAATACATAAAGTAAAAAAAAAAATAAAATAAATGAATAATAATAATAATAAAATTAAAAAAAAATAAATTAAATTAAATCTTAAAAATACATTTATTCTTTATTTACAATATATACACATCTGAGGGATCCCCCTACCTGACTTGTACCTCCACTTATGGAGGGACAAGCCAGGTTCCTGCGCTTCTCTCTTAGCTACGTCACTAGTATAAGATAACACCAGTGGAGGCTAAGTGAGAGCGCTAGACCACAGTCACTCAGAGCATGAGTAAGAAGCTGGCCATTGCCAGGACTCCATGTCGAGATTTATAATAGATCACGAGGCCACTGCCTTTTTAACCAGCGAGGAGGATTATAGGGGTGAGTGGAGCTGGATAGGGATTGTGCTAGTGGATTAGGATGATGTGAAAGTTTTTAATGAAATTTTGAAAATTTAACAGGTATGGATTCTAGGACAAAAGGTATAAGATCGCTACGTAAGGTTTTGTTGGAGACATAGTAGGGGGCATTGGTTATGGTTCTCAGGAATTTGAATTGAAAGGATTGGATACGTTTGATGTTCGAGTATTTTGCTGTTCCCCAAATTTCTAGTCCGTAGGTCCAGATAGGCTTTAGGATTGTCTTGTAAATTAAAAGCTTGTTGTCTATTGTAAGTTTTGAAGTTTTGCATAGTATGGGGTATAGTTGGCCGAATCTTCTGTTTCTTTCTTGTCTTTTAAGTCTAGTATGTGGGTTCCAAGTGAGTCTTTTGTCTAAGATGAAACCAAGATATCGCACTGTATCTGATCTGGGTAATGGGGTCATATTGAATAGGATAGTTGGGCAGGAACTACGATGTAGAGTAAAAGTCACGTGGGTGCATTTGGATTCATTGACTTTTATTCTCCATCTGTTGCACCATAGTTTAATCTTTGAGAGGTGATTTTGTAGGTTAGAAGAGGCTGTTTTGGTATCATTATGTGATGATAGTATTGCTGTATCATCAGCGAAGGTTGCAAGGAACGTGCCAGGAGTGGTAGGAACGTCAGCATTGAAAAGGATGAAAAGGACAGGACCCAAACCGCTGCCTACAGGAACTCTGGCTCGGATAGGATAGCAGTCGGAAAATTCAGAGCCGCATCGGACTCGGAAGGAGAGATTTATAAGGTAGGAATGAAAGATGAGGTACAGTGTTTGTGATAGTACGTTCTTAAGCTTAAAATGCAAGCCAATGAGCCAAATCCGGTCAAAAGCCTGTGAAACTTCCAGAAAGGCACCCGAGCATTATTGTTTTATTTTCAGAGTTGAAGATACATGGTCAACAAGAAAAGGCCTTGTTGGACTGTAAAGTGCATTGGGCTGAATCCTAATTTATGGGAGGGGACACTGTGTGTGTCATGTATGTATAGGATACGTTTAAGAAGGATTTTTTCGAATATTTTAGATAGGATAGGAAGTAGGCTAATTGGTCTATATGAAGAAGTGTTGTTAGGCTTACCTGGTTTTAGGAAAGCTATTATAACGGAGTGTTTCCACAAGACAGGAAAGTGGGTTGTGCGTAGGATACAATTATAGGTATAGGTGAGGATCATTATTGCTTTATGTGGAAGTTGGTGGAGGATTTGAGGAGTAAGGTGGTCATAGCCAGGGGATTTTCTTTTGTTTAGTTTTCGAAGTAGGAATTTGACCTCAGAGGGGGTAACAGCTCTAGGAGGTAAGGAAAGTGGAATGGGAGAAGATAAGAACTGAAATGGATTGATCGGGATAAGGTCCAGGATTTGGAGTTAATGTTTGGGAAAGGTGATTGGCTAGTTCCTCTGCTTTTTCCATGTCTGATGCGGCCCATGAGCCATCACTTCTCCGGAGGGGATGGGAGATGGGCTTGGATTTTAGGATTTTTTTTGTTATGCTCCAGAGGGAATTATTATGAGTGGAAAGGGATGAGAGGTAGGTATTGAATGACTGGGATCTAAAGGAAGCCAATTCGCGCTTAACTAGTTTCGTGTAGTAATTATACGTGCAACGATCGGATGGATGCCTTGTGCGTTGCCACATTGTTCTGTAAGGGCGCTTGGCATGGATGAGGTCTAAGAGGTTTTGGGGTAATGGTTTTTTTTGGAGGGTTTTAGGGGTATTATCCGGTAAAGATACTGTCCAAGCGGCTTGTTAGATTTTGGTAGTGGAGGAGTGAACAGCATCATCCAGGTTTTCTGGGGTGTTTAAGGGAACCCTGAGGTCAATTTGGTCAGTCAGAATTTGTTGAAAGAGTTTCCAGTTTACTGGACTTCTGATAAATGAGGGAAAGGGTGATTTAGGAATTGGTGATACCGATAGGTTTAAGATTAAATAGCTATGGTCTGATGATAGGTCGTCTAGGCGGGTAATGGAATGATTCAGTGGCCCTAGACCTTTGTGGATAAAAAAGTCTATGAGATCGGGATTACGATTAGGATAGGTAGGCCAATATGTGGGAGAGCCGGGGGGGAGAGGATATTGCAAGGACAAGAATTTAGTGCAGACATCAGTGTTCGCCCGCGGGAGTTGGTAGTTCTGGCTCCCCATTGCTGATGTTTGGCATTTAGGTCTGCTCCTAAAATAAAGTGTTGTCCTAAGGAATTTAGAAAGGAAGAGTAGTGGGATTCGGAAATGGGTTTGTTTGTAGAGGAATGCGCTGAGACAATAGTTATTGGAAAGAAAGGGGTTTGGATTTTTACAGAAGTGGATTGAAGGAAATTATGGACTGGTAAGGGGAATAGGTAGTGAGCGAGGGATTGGTGTATGATGACAGCGGATCCAGCATGAGCTGTTCCATCTGGGTGGTCAGACTGATATGTTTCGTACTGAGGTATGTTAAATAGTCGTTTGTTGGTTAGTCTTGTTTCGGTAATTAAGGCTACGTCGATTTGTCTGTCTTGTAATAAAGTAGTTAGTTCGTTAGTGTGACTGCGAACACCATTAGCGTTCCATAGGAGGATCGAAAGTGACTTAAATGATGACATTTAGGGATTTCTAGGTGGTGGGATTACAAAATGTGATAGAGCAGTGGAAAGGAGGGTTATGAGAGGGGTAACTATAGATTTGAACTCTGAGAGGAAAGACGATAGTATGTTGGTGAGGTCAGAGGAATTCGGAGGAGGGGGGATGTATGGAGTGTAATTCTGTTTGGTGGCATAGGTATTTTGCATTGGGTGAGCGGCGGAAGGATGTGGAATTTGGGGTTGGTGAGAGGCAGGTTCGGCTTGTAGTGCAGTGCCTGAGGATGTGATATTGGTTCTGGGCCTCTTATTTGTTTGGATGGCTGTCTTGGTCTGGATGGCTCTTCTCTTCTAGAGGTTGTCTGGATTCTAGATTTTATTGTATTATATGTCTGACACCCCTTATAATTGGCTGGGTGCTCTTGGTGGCATAATGCACAAACTGCAGGTGTTTGTCTAGATTTAATGCACTCTTCAGATTTGTGTTGTTCACCACACTTTACACAGAGTGGTACGTGATGGCAGAACCGTTTTGTGTGGCCATACACCTGACAGTTGTGGCACTGGACTATTTCCCGCTTTGGGTATGGCTTTTCTATAGCTACCCTTGTGTAGTAGAGTCTGCTGGCGTTATAAATTTCCTCAACTCCAGGTGTTCTGTCGAGGTCGACGAAAAATAGATGCAAGGCTATTTCGTTTGATGCACCCGACTGGTCTTTATTGTCCCTTTGAACATTTATAACTTGCCTGACCCTAAAACCCATGGCAGTGAGTTCTTGTTCGATGACATCGGCTGGTGTTGAGGAGTGCAAATGCCGGATTACCACTCTAAGTGCTCTCTCCTATTGAAGTTGGTAGGTGTGGAAATCTGCCTAAGTATCTGACAGATACTTCACAATTTTTCTGTACGTTTCTGGTGAGTCTGGCATAATCTTTGTGTCATTTGTCCGGCTATGAAATGTATATTTTCCAGTGCCTACTGTGTGATTTAATTGCACGGATAGAAGGTCAATTTTTTTTATATTTCTTACAAAGATGGGCGGGGGCTTAATTTCTTTTGGGGTGGTATTAGTCTCCATTGTCTCTGTTGTGTTTGATAAAACTTGGTAAGGGGTAGGTGTAAAGAATGGCGACTCATCGGTAAAAAAATGGGTTGAAGGGCCTGGTAGTGATTCCATGTCTGTTGAGTTCTCTGGTGTGACTGGAGGAGTTATTCTACTAGAGCGTTTTGGTTTCCGTTTTGCTGGGGAGTTCCTGGGTGTGTTTCCTAAACTTCTAGATCTTTTAGGGTTTGTCTTTTTACTGGACATTACAATATGGAAATATCGCATGCTATTATAGTGCTCATATAATTATTATAAAGAAAAGAAAGAAAAAAAAAAAAAAAAAAAAATATATATATATATATATATATATATAGATATATAGGTATAGGTATGACAATACGTAATAATCTGAGGAAAGCGCGAGTAGTACCCTTCCCCGTCAACGACTAGCTAAGTACTAGCTTAGCCTGGTGGGGGTACACTAGAGTCTGGGGACAAGATATTCCATGAGCCGAGGCTAGCCGATTCCACCCGAACCTGATGGCCGATTCCACCCGAAGCACCCCCACTACATTCTCTCGCAGCTTGCGGATAAGATATTCCCTTCGCCCCGACTATTTCTACTGTAAGACTAGAGTATGGTGGTATGGTATTAATTAATATAATATGTAATAATTAATACAATATATTAACATTAATAATTAATTTGTCATTTTTTTTTAATTGAGCATTTAAACGTATTAGTAAACATACATACATTTAAACGTAAACATTTTTAAACTAAAAAAACTGATTTCATTATCTATAATAACTGACCTCATCTCAAAAAACATTTAGAAACCAAATTAGGTAGAAATAAAAAAATGAAGGTTTTTTTTTTTTTCAAACATTTTGGTGAGGAAAATTTTTAAACTAAAAACTGATTTCATTTTCAGATTCCTCATCTCAAAAAACAAGTAGAAACCAAATTGGGTCGAAATCAAAAATTAAAATTTTTTTACCTCCAAGATTTTAGAAGGCAAAGGGCTGTCAACTTGCTTCAAAACGTAAATAATTAGCGCTATCTCACAGATTTCGCCACCGATTACAACCAAATTTTAAGGGCATATAGAAGTCGTAAAAGTGCATAGATTAGCCCAAATCCGGAGGTCGCTGGATATCTCCGCGTTAATTTTTAATTTATTATTTCAGGTATTATTGTACGCTATTACCGCTAATCTTAATTTTTGCTGCATAGAACATTTATCTTTTTCTTTTCCTATTATTCTCAATAATGTTCGTTTAGGGTAGAGTGGACTCTGTTCAATAATCCCAAAGAGTTTGAGTTGGCTGGCTGAAGTATAATGTAAGGGTAATATATTTTCTTCACAAAACTGTTTTACTAAATTAGTTTTTTCATTTCCGTCCCTTGGTGCTAATGATATTTGTAGAGGTGTGGGAAAGTATGTCATATAGTTAGTCAGTGCGTTACAAATATTAATTGCGTTCTTTGATTGTAGGGTTTGAGCAAATAAATGTTGAATGAAAATGTGTCTACTGCTGTGAAAATTATTGCGTTGTTAAAAGTAAAAATGTCAATCATTAATTCCTGAAACGGTCTTTCTGGTGTAGGTGTAATTTGAAATTTGGTCTTTATAGGTTTCGGTCATATTTCGTAACTTTACAAGTTTCGGAGATAACTCCAGTTATATTTCACCTCGGAAATTTTATAAAAAATTACCTTTTTCCCACTGAAATTTGAAATAAACCCAATGTTATATACACATATAGAAAGCGGAATGCACGCTGATTCTAGTGATGCCTTTACTATTTTAATCAGTTTACCACAGCAAATGTTACAGCCCAACGCCGAAAAATTCTTCCTTTGAAAGGGGTAAAAAAAAAAAAATGTATTTTCTGATTTTGATCAAATTCCTATCAGGGGTTTAGGTCAATTATCACGCTTTGTGATCCTTCCGCCGCTAGAAGTGGTTGCTAAAATCTCAAATTTCCGAAAATGGTGAATGTGATCGGGGGTATCAAAAAAAAACTGTCAATTTTCTGATTTTAAATTTCAAAGTCGTGAATTTCTAAATGTTTATCCTGGTTATCAATGGGGTTTAAATTAATGTGTTTATATCCGGTCCGGAGGTTGCTCGTGCTAAAAAATGATTCTGTCTTTGTTCTAATGTGATTCTATAAAAAAATTGTCCCATTGTTGGTTATAAATTGGTGTTTGATATTCTATTGCTCGCTGTTGTAAGGAAGTTATGTTGATTGTTATTATGAATTAAAGGTTGGACTTTGCTTCATGCACGGTCGGTTGTTGAGGATTATTTGTACGACGATATCCTGATGTGGAAAATTCGCTATTTCTGATAAAATCAACTATTTGTAACGGATTTCCGTCGTATTCGGGATTATGCTAAATCGTGATTTTTAATTCAAGAGCCATATTAATATCTTCTTTTTTAACTAACGTTGAACCTGTTATTTTTAAGTTACTTAATTTTTCTTCCAAACCATTCATAAAGATTGCTAAATTTAAATTATTAACTTATTACTAACTTATATTTAAATTACAAAATTACTTGAAAAATAAAATTAAAATAAAATAATTATACTTTTTCTTGATACAACGATGTCTTCGTTGTCTTCGATGTCTTCTCGGACTTCCTCCTTTAGCTCCTTCCCGTCGATTCTTTAGCAAGGAAGGTTGAAGGTCCTTCTGGTTAAGGTATTGGAATACCAAAGCGCTCCCAAAGAAGATCTGCTGATGTATTAGAAATTATATTTTTTCAAAATTTCAAATGGCAAAACAAAAATACAACTTTACCTGAAGAAATCATTTCGATAAGATATTCCATTAAATATGGACGGGAATGGAATATCTTATCCATAAGGTGAAGAGCTGCGAGAGAATAGTAGTGGGGGTAGGTTCGGGTGGAATCGGCCATCCCTCGGCTCATGGAATATCTTGTCCCCAGACTCTAGTGTGGGGGTACTGCTAGATAAGATGGCCACAGTACACGCCAGTCTCATGCCTCTCATAAACACAAGAGTCTGTTGTATAGTTTATTAACAAGCTGTTTACTCACGTTAGTACGCTGTAATAAACAGAAATCCTATTAGATTGTTCACAATGTTTTTTTTACATGCTGTTTTATTCTAAAACACTGGTTAAAAGGACACAACACAAATAGATCTAACGTGCTACCGTACGATACAGGCGCGTGCGCAGAATTCGCAGTCATTCTAAATGCAGTGGATGACTATCTAAAGAGTTTATTAAGTTTAAAATGCACATTTCCATTAAGGGACTGTCATAATGTTTTATGTACACAAGTAACTGATTTGTTTGCCAAATGAGAACACCATGATTTTTTGGTTTTAAAAGTAAATTTCTCCATGAAATCGAAACAAAATCATTACGTTTAACGTATCATTCGAAAGCTTATTAAATTTCCAAGTTTTTGTGAGAAAATGTAATGCTGAATCCGAAAATGTATTCAAAATTTGAAAAATATTTAAACAAATTGGAGATATTACAGCATTTATCGAAAAAAAAAAAAAAAAACGTGGTTTCCACAAAAAAGATTTGTCGTATGTCTGCAAAGGATTGGAATAGAAGGAATAGAAGGATATGGAATAGAGGTCTGCAGCATTTTGCTACATTTTTAATCCAGTTTCATTCATTTTTTTTTTTTTTTTTTACACTAAGAGATTCTCACCCTGTAGAAACACTGTCGGATATCAACAAGACCACGCTTAAGGTTACCAACACGATGGATGAGGTTCTTAAGGAACATCTTTATCTGATAAATGGCCTTCAAGATGTACCTCATTGGCTATATATAGCTGCCAAGACAGTTATAGTAGAGCTTGGCATTAAAATAAATGATGCTAGCAACAGAAAAACATCAAGAAGAGACAGAGAAGCACCCCTATGGAAAAAGCGACTCGAAATAAAAGTGAAGACGATAAGAGCAAAAATTGGAGTGATTTCAAATTATTTACGTAACCCTCAAGCCGCGAAAGCAAAACAAAAAGAAAAATTGATGAAATCGTAGTACAACATCTAGGTACAGTAATGGAAAAAGAATTGACTGATAAGCTTATTATGTATCTAGACAGCTTGAAGCAAAAGCTAGCAGTTTATGCAAGCCGATTACGAAGATACAGTGAAGCAGCTTTTCGTAGGCAACAAAATCAACAATTTAGACAGAATGAACACCAGTTCTATAGATATCTTGGCCAAAAAAATCAAAAGATCAACAGTATACCCTGATGGCATCGAGGATTACTGGAGGAATATATGGGAACAGCTGACGAGACACAATGTGAATTCCCCTTGGATAGAACAAGAAATACAAATGTTCCAAAATGCTTCTGAAATGAAAGATGCGAAAATAACTATAAACAATGTCACGCAAGCAACCAAGAGCATGAAAAATTGGAGGGCACCCAGTCCTGATGGAATTCAGGCCTACTGGATTAAAAGATTCCGTTCCTTCCATGAAGTATTAGCTAAGGGCTACCAAGATATTCTTGATAGCAGACAGGACCCCCCGTTGGATTATCTGAAGGCATTACTTATATGCTTCCAAAAAAAGATAAAGAAAACCTACTCCCTGAAGATTATCGGCCAATAACATGTTTAAATTGCCTCTACAAAATGTTCACTTCTATCGTTGCAACGAGATATACGATCTCTTGGAATCCAAAAATATGGTTCTTTCAGAACAAGTTGGGAGCAGAAAGAGAGATAGGGGCTGTAAAGAACTTTTATTAATCGATGCTCAAGTATCGAAAAGCCAGCGAAAACTTTCTGTGGCGTGGATTGATTATAAGAAGGCATTCGATTCTGTATCGCACAGCTGGCTGCTCCAGATGCTTGAAATTTATAAGGTTCATCACGAAATAAGAAGCCTTCTCTCAAACCTTATGCCTGGTTGGACAATATCGCTAAAATTTGAAAGTACCTCTTCAAAAAGCCAAATAAAAATTCTTAGAGGAATATATCAAGGAGATTGCCTTAGCCCACTATGGTTTTGTATGGCGCTTTTTCCGTTAAGTCGGATTCTTCAAAGGGATGAAGTGGGATACAAACTCGTTATTACAGATGAAGCAACCATAATCAGTCATAGTGGTACATGGATGACCTGAAGTTATATGCAAAAAATAACGAACAATTGAAAAATATGGTCAAAACCGTATCAGCATTTACCAGTGATATTAGTATGTCATTTGGTTTAGACAAATGTGCCGTACTTCATATAAACAAGGGAAAAGCGAAAAGAACCGAAAATATAGTTATAAATGAAGAAGATTGTATTCAAGAACTTGAAACGAATCAACTATATAAATATTTAGGAATGCAGCAGTATCTCAAAATTGCTCAAAAGGGAATGAAGAACGAACTTCTGACAAGATTCAGGAAGAGATTGAAGCTCCTATTGAAGAAACATTTGTCAGGAATACAAAAAATCGAAGCCATCAACACCTGGGCCATACCAGTTTTAAGTTATAGCTTTGGTGTACTACATTGGTCAAACACAAGTCTGCAAGAGGTTGACCGTATGGTAAGAACGACTCTAACCAAAGTGAGGGCCCACCATCCGATATCCTCCACAGCCCGGCTGTATTCATCAAGAAAGGAAGGGGAACGTGGATTACTGAATATCGAGGAAGCGTGCCGAAAGGAAGAATCGGCCCTACGTCAATACTTCCTCTCAAAAAACACGAATATGTACATCGCAATTCAGAGGCTGGATGATGGTAAAACACCTCTTAATTTGAGCAGAACTGAAGACGTCATGATTATTTCAGAAAAAGAACGTATAACAGAATGGAAGAATAAGTCTCTACATGGAAGGTTCTACAACCAATTAAACGAGGCCAGCGTTGACAAGCAAGAATCATTAATATGGCTAATAGCTGGGAGACTGTTTTCAGAAACGGAAGGCTTCATCATGGCCATCCAAGACCAAGTAATTGCTACGAGATCCTACAGGAGACCCATTCTTAACGACACATCCATTTCGGACAAGTGCCGACTATGTTCCTCGACATTGGAGTCGATCTAGCATATCACTGGTGGATGTGTAGTACTAGCCAATTCGGAATATCTCAAAAGGCGTAATAATTTGGCCAAAATTGTTCATCAGACCATAGCCAGGAAGTTGAAAGCAGCCACTTAAGACTGGCGTGGTCGGTGATGACTGTAAAAGGATAACCCTCCAAGTAGTGCCTAGTCTTTTTCGATACCAAACAATATAGCAAGACATTCCTTTTCTGTCACGGTATAGTTTCGTTTTGTGGAATTCAATGAGCGAGAACTGAGAGCTATCACTCGTTCTTCACCATTTTGTATTTGCGTCAGTACCACCCCAAGTCCCGTCTCACTTGCGTCAGTTTGTAATTGGAATAACTGATTAAAATCTGGTCTGGCTAGTATAGGGGCCTGAGTCAAAGCTTTCTTCAAAGTGTTGAAAGCTTCATCTTGTTCATTACCCCAAGACCATTTGGTTTTCCGTTTGAGTAATGAGGTTAGTGGAACAACAACTGTGGAGAAGTCTTTAATAAACCGGCGGTACCATCCCGCCATCCCAAGGAATCTTCTTAGTTCAACAATATTAATATTCATTAAGATTCAGCAGTAATATTCGAAAATCGATGCAGAAATTATAACTTGCGCCTTTGAGTACCATGACTACTGGAGATGACCACGGTGATTGGCAAGGCTCTACGAGACCATCTCTCAACATCAAATAATACAAATTCCTTGAACATTGCTTCAAGAACTTTAGGCGAATAATGGTAGGGGCGCTGCTTGATAGGTTGGGCTCCCTCGACATCTATTTTATGAGTTATACGTGGTGTTAACCCCGGGAATCCTGAAGCATTTGAAAGCCTTAACTAACTACTTTCTCCAGCTCTCTCCTTTCCGAAGAATGAAGTGGACTAACACTGCACAAGTTTGAAAAATTAAGAACCAATTGGGAATCACCTCGACGAAATGAATAGATAATTTTGGGTTCATCTTCAAACTACCAAACTGCCTTTTGCAAATTCGGGTGGAAATTCACTGTCAACAAAAATTCCAAGCCAAATAAGAAATTAAATGGAAGTGAAACAAGAATGTAAAGAGTTATATCAAATGACCGGCCTCCTATGATGACAGGTACATAAAATCGTTCTCTATCTATACTTGAGCTTCCATTAGCTTCAAAAATCGTAAACTCTGGTATTAGTTCAATCATGTATCCCATTCACATTAAAATCTCTATTCCCTCCGCTTCAACATAGGATGCCGAGGAACCGGGATTAAACAGAGCCAAGAAGTCAGGTTCTCTTTTACTGTATGATTTTCTATTTTAAAGTAATAAATAACAGTTTAGACGTGGGATTAATTTGTTGCGGTAAAGATAGCAAATGCAATAAGGTAGGTTTTTCTTCAGGACGCGTTACGATACCAGATGACCCAAGATAGAAGGCAGAGGTCTTATTACCATTGAGAGACGATACGATATTAGATGGGTCAGCATTGACAATGGGAACAGGGTTGACCATTACTTCTGGTTCTTTTGCCCTTTTCCCGGAGTGCATTTTGGGCCGGCATAAAGAGACACTCCTTGGTTACCGCAGCGGTAGCAAAATAATTTCCGAGGAAGCGAGCATTTAGAGTAAACATGAAGCCCACCGCAGTTCCAACAAGCTAATTTCCTTGTTGATTCATTGGTTTCATCGCACGGTACTGCTCTTTTCTCTTTCTTCTTCTCAAGAACCGTTTCGTCTATATTCTCAAGAGTTCCGTAATAAGCATGATCTCTGGACATATTTTGGAATACTACCACGATTATTATAGTTAAATAAGTCAGTCTCGAGAGAACTTAAAGGTACAACGCTAAAAGGACCTCGATCTTCCCGCCGATTTGACCGAACAGAATTTTTCGTAGAAGTTGCGGTACGGGATTTCTCTCTTGACTGTACTTGACCCATTTCCTCAACAATCATCCCGCAAACTCGGGTTCGCTCCATAACAAGATCCATTGATTCACGATAAGTGGGGATGTCCTTTGATTTTCTCCGCTCCTCGAACGCTCTTCTGGTCCCTGGATCTAAATTTGATAGAGCTATATGCAGTTTTAAGAAATCACCTATATCTTTTATGCCTAAAGCCGATAACGCACAGAAGTTGTTCTCATGAACGCTTAAGACTTTTAGAAGATTGGCGGATGAGGAGCTGGTTAATGGGCTAAACATCATTATTCTATTAAAATAAAATCTTTTGTTTTGGTATCGTGAAACCAAAGCATCGTAAACCAGAATATAATTAGCTTCTTTAAGTGCAAATCCAGATATTAACCATAAAGCTTCATCCCTCATGCTGCACCTTAAGTAATGAAATTTTCTTATAGTTGGTACGGAAGGTTCGTAATGGACCATTGAATTAAAGAGAGAGAAGAACTCGCTCCATTCTTCTAATTTTCCCTATATATCGGCAAATTTATTTTTGGAAGCTCCTAAGCAACTAGATGACTAGTGGTAGGGAAAACGGCCGCTTTCCTTCCTTAGGAACGCTAGTGCTAACAGCTTTAAAGTAATTAGCTTTAGCCATATCTACTATTTCAAAAAATGAGTTCTGTACGGCAGTAGTTTCTAATTATTCCTTCTTATATTTAACGGTAGCGTTAAAAATTCTAATCTGAGATTGAAGATCTTCAAATTTGACTTCATATTTAACTAATCTGTCATAGACGGGCATAAAACTGGCTATTGTTTCATTATCCAGAATTTGGGATTTATCAAAAATAGTCTGAACCGCCGCAAAAACGTCCTCTCTTTCCACCAAAAAAATTTTGGGATCGCCCACGACTATTCAAATACAAGTAAAATAATAAACCCAAAGCGAAAAGTAAAATAAGTGCAAAATGCAAACGTGATATCAAAGACAAAATCAAAGAAAAAACGAAATCTAGGAGAAAAATTATTTCTAAAGAACAAAGAAATAAAAAAATTAAATATACTAGATATTAAGAAAACAAAATTAATTTAAATCCTGATAAGCATCCTTTACAAAAAAATTAATTATAGAATTTTAAAATTAAATAATATATGGCTACACACTAAAAATTTTATATTATTCTTAAAATAATATAATAATAATAATAATAATAATCCAAGCCAATTTAAAATAATATTTATATGCTTTAAACAAATAATATTCAAAATATTATTTTAAAAAAATATTTGAGATATCAAAAATTAAATCAAATAAGATGAAATAAGAACTTAGTAACATAAAATGAAAAATGTTCAAGCTATTATTACAAATTGAAATAAATTATTTACAAGTAATGAAAATCCTTAATTTCTAATAATATATGCAACGCTACCTCAAAAGCTATCAATATCTTCGTAAAATACGTAAAGTATATGTTAAAGATCAAAGTAGATACATTTATATGTGTAGACAGATTTTAAAAACAAAAATATATACCTAAAGTTCATACAGCATTTATAATTTATAATTTATAATTTGTCAAACAAATTAACTTTAAATTTTACTTCAATTTTCTATTTTAGGTTCCAATAAAATGTTAAAACAGTTTATTTTTCGATAAAACATAAAATATATGAAATTAAATAAAACATTTTTAACCACTAATAAGATGTATGAATACATAATATTAAATAGCTTATTTCTTGAGTCATTTGTTGCCATAGCAAAGCGTAACAATCAACCGTTCTACCAACTTAATTCTGCATTGTCCTTTAAATCTCACTTTTCTCAATCTTCTTTTTACAAGTATTTAATAAGGTATTCTAATTAAATACCTTATTTATCCTTTTTTCTATTAGAGTCCCTGTTCGGGCGCCATAATATATGTGACTAATTTATATTTGTTGGGGTCCAAAGGTACTTTTTTTTCTTTTATAAAACAAAATAATATCTTCCGCTTAACTTCTCATCAATAGGAAGGCAATCTTAACTGGAAACATCTGAGGTATAACTCCAATGCTGTATCAAACCTCTTCCTTGATGGGCCACCTCACAGCGCTAGCGGCGGCCAATGCCTTACAGATCTAGGCTTACGAAGAGCTTAATAGCTGAACTAGCCGTTACAATAGCACAAATAAATAAACTTATGAAATATGAAAAACTAAGACTATAAAAATTTCGTAAAGGCACTGTGGCAATCTTTACAAAGCTGTCGATCACAAAAGAAGATATAATAGGTTGTACAGCTACAACAAACTAATTAATTTTTTGTGATGGCAAGCAATCGAACGTGTTGGATTATATCTGTAAACAATTTAAACATATAATGTAAATAGTTACGTTGCAAACAATGTAAACATATAATGTAAAAAAATTATTTAAACATTTTTCCGAGACAAAAAACACTATGTGCACTTAGTGTTTAAAAAACGATTTTGAGGGATCAATAAAACCAAAAGACATAGAACGATAGAGTGTTCAGTTATTTATACCACAGCAAAATTATATAAATTTACTGTGCCGATATTTGAAATGCTGCCAATGGGTAGTTGCTTAACAAGCAGTTAACATGTCATTATGAGCATTATCACCTCGTTTTCTTGCTGTATTTGTATTTTATTTTTATACTGTTGTAAATTTCAATAAATAGCTTAAAAATGAAAAACATCGAATTATAACATTGCATAAGCTAGAAACGAAAGTTTAATTCAGTGGATATACTTGAAATTATTTATTTTTAACTGATTCGTTCCAGGCCTATTTGATCAACCAATATCAATAATTTTTAAGTTAACGTATTTATCAAAGCTCTACCACTCTTGTAGCAGTTTCGAAATTTGCAATTTTATCTATGAGTGTACAGCCATGGCCTCTTTAAGTGAAAATGTAAGCATCATATAAGTTCTTGGTATTCTTCATTAAATGCCACTTCAACCTGTACTCGAACACGTTCACCTGCCTAAGTACATTGTTCAATTTCTAAAAGCGTAGGTAGAATAAATCTCTAAATAACTTACACAACATCACTGTCATCAATTAAACAATATTTTAAAAAATAAAATATTAAAAAAAAATGGATACTTCTTTACTGTTTTAACTGGCAAAGTCTCTTTATAAGAAATCCATCATTAGAAAAAAAAAACGGCTACCAAGTAGCACATTTACACGAAAATGGGGTTTCTTTTTTGCCGTCAGAGGAAGAGAAGACAAGAGATACTGCAAATATTTACTACGCACAGATACAAATATATACATATATATTTGCAAATACACACACACACCTATATATATATATATATATATATATATATATATATATATATATATATATATATATATATATATATATAAACTGCTAAAGGAAGGTGGTTTTTAGTGAGTATGAATCTCAAACTGTTGTGGACTTTGGTCCACTTCGTCTTATGCAAGATTTTCCTCCTCCCATTACAAAAAAAAAAAACCTATATATATTAGTAACCCTATGGAAGGGGCGTGTATTTCTGATATTTTTTACAAGTTGCATGCAAATTAACATACTACCTGTAATTAGCAGGTGTAATTTTTTTTTAATTAGATAAATTACAAAAATATTAAAGTTCTTGATTGAGGTTAAAATAAACACATAGAGAAAAGAAAAGAAAAAAGTTAACAATAATTTAAAGACCAAAAGGCAGTAATTCCATAGTTAAAGAAAATAAATTAAAAGAAAATAAAATAAACGAAAAATACAAAAGAAAACGAAAATAGATTGATAAAATAAATAAAAAGAAATAGAAATATAACATGCAGACAAGTTGCTTTTTCAACAAATGTCTTCTCTTGTTCATCTTGTGTTTGATGCGGGGTGGTCTTCTTTCTTGATCTAGATGGTCTATTTTCCAGTTGCTAATGCCAATTCTGCCAACTGTGTCTTGTAAGTTTTGTATAGTTTTGCTTCGGTGGAAGGCCAAGTGTCCCCATTCATCAGTTCTGTTTTTATTAGTTTTGATCTTTTGTGTTCATAAAGAATGCAGTCATATAGTAAGTAATGAAATGTTTATGGAGTCCGTCCGTCACATTCGCATGTATCTGTATTTGTCAAATGAAACCGTTTCAAGTAGTGGTTAGTCTGTCCATGTTCCGTTAACAGTGGTGTAAGTTTGTGATGAGTACTTTTGGGTGTACCGTGATTTTGTAGTGTGATGTTTGGGATGTAATTGTGCAAGGATCGTCCTTTTGTCGAGTTGTCCCAAAGTTTGTTCCATTCAGTAAGTGAGTCTGTTTTGATACATTTTTTAATAAATGAAACGGGGATGCGGGTGTATTCTAAAGTAAGTTCTAAATCATGAGCAGCTGTTTTTGCAAGTTGATCTGATCGCTCGTTACCTTCGATGCCACTATGACATTTGATCCAGGTTAGTTTAGTTGGTATTCCGCGGTCCATTATTTCAATCAAATTTTTCTTCAGTCGATGTGTCAGTGGGTCGTTGAATTTGATGTTACTAACTGAGTCTATTACTGTCTTATTGTCCGTGTGAATGTTGTATTTGTTTTAATGAACGTACGTCTGTCTAAGAATATATTCTGTGACCTTAACTTTTTTTTTTTTTTTTTTTTCTTTATTGAGAAAGTATTACAATCTGCCTCAATGTGGGCAATAGGTAATATTGATGACTAAATGGATCCATTCACACACTATTTACAATAAAAAATAAATGCAAAGAATAGATAAAAAAATAAAATAAAATAATAATAAGAAAATAAACAAAGTATCTTAAACTATACATTACATAAAGCTAAGAAAATAAAAAAATAAATAATCTATAAAATAAGTAACAAGACATAAAAAAAAAAAAAAATAAATAATAAAAAAAAAAAATAAAAATAAAAAATTTAAATTAAATTAAATCTTAAAATACATTCATACTTTATTTACACTATATTCGAATCTGAGGGATCCCCCAACCAGACTTGTCCCTCCACTTTTGGAGGGACAAGCCAGGCCCCAAGAGATCCCAGCGCTTCTCTCTTAGCTACGTCACTAGTATAAGATAACACCAGTGGAGGCTAAGTGAGAGCGCTAGACCACAGTCACTCAGAGCATGAGTAGGAAGCTGGCCATTGCCTGGACTCCATGTCGAGATTTATAATAGATCACGAGGCCACTGCCTTTTTAACCAGCGAGGAGAATTATAGGTTATGGTTCTTAGGAATTTGAATTGGAAGGATTGGATACGTTTGATGTTCGAGTGTTTTGCTGCCCCCCAAATTTCTAGTCCGTAGGTCCAGATAGGCTTTAGGATAGTCTTGTAAATCAGAAGCTTGTTGTCTATTGAAAGTTTTGAAGTTTTGCATAGTATGGGGTATAGTTGGCTGAATCTTCTGTTAAGTTCTTGTCTTTTAAGTCTAGTATGTGGGTTCCAAGTGAGTCTTTTGTCTAAGATGAAACCAAGATATCGCACTGTATCAGATCTGGGTAATGGGATCTTATTGAATAGGACAGTTGGGCAGGAACTACGGCGTAGAGTAAAAGTCATGTGGCTGCATTTCGATTCATTGACTTTTATTCTCCATCTGTTAAACCATAGTTCTATCATTGAGAGGTGATTTTGTAGGTTGGAAGAGGCTTTTTTAGGATCAGGATGTGATGAAAGTATAGCTGTATCATCAGCGAAAGTTGCAAGGAACGTGTCGGGAGAGGTAGGAATGTCAGCAGTGAAGAGGATGTAGAGGACAGGACCCAAAACGCTGCTTTGAGGAACTCCAGCTCGGATAGGATAGCAGTCGGAAAAATCGGAGCCGCATCGAACTCGGAAGGAGCGATTTGTAAGGTAGGAATGAAGGACGAGGTAGAGGGTTTGTGGTAGTATGCTCTTAAGTTTAAAAAGCAATCCGGTGTGCCAAACCCGGTCAAAAGCCTGAGCAATGTCCAGAAAGGCATCCGAGCAATATTGCTTCCTTTCCAGAGCAGAAGATACATGGTCAACAAGACGGAGTCCTTGTTGGACTGTAGAATGCATTGGTCGGAATCCAAATTGGTGGGAGGGGAAACTATGTGTGTCAAGTTTGGATAGGATACGTTTAAGGAGGATTTTTTCGAATATTTCAGATAGAATAGGAAGTAGGCTAATTGGTCTATATGATGAAGTGCTGTTAGGAGGTTTGCTTGGTTTTAGGAAAGTTATTATGACGGAGTGTTTCCACAGAACAGGAAAGTGGGTTGTGCGTAGGATGCAGTTGTAAATATAGGTAAGGAACATTATTGCTTTATGTGGAAGTTGGCGGAGGATTTGAGGAGTAAGGAGGTCATAGCCAGGGGATTTTCTTTTGTTTAGTTTTCGAAGTAGGAATTTGACCTCAGAGGGGGTAACAGCTCTAGGAGGTAAGGAAAGTGGAATGGGAGAAGATAGGAAATCTTTAACTGTACTGGATTGATTAGGATAAAGTCCAGGGTTTGGAGTAAATGTTTGGAAAAGGTGATTGGCTTGTTCCTCTGCTTTTTCCATGTCAGATGCGGCCCATGAGCCATCACCTCGTCGGAGGGGATGGGAGATGGGCTTGGATTTTAGGATCTTTTTTGTTATGTTCCAGAGGGAATTATCATGAGCGGAAAGGGACGAGAGGTGTGTATTGAATGACCGGGATCTAAAGGAAGCCAATTCGCGCTTGACTAATTTCGTGTAGTAATACGTGCAACGATCAGATGGATGTCTTGTGCGTTGCCATACTGCTCTATAATAGCGCTTGGCATGGATGAGGTCTAAAAGGTCTTGTGGTAATGGGTTTGTTTTAGGGTTTTTGGGGGTATTATTCGGTGAAGATGCTGCCCAAGCGGATTGCTGGATTGAGGAAGTGAAGGAGTGAACAGCATTATCTAGGTTTTCACGGGTTTTCAAGGAAACTCTGAGGTCTATTTGATCGGTCAGGATTTGTTGGAAGAGCTTCCAGTTGACTGGACCTCTGATAAATGAGGAAAAGGGTGATTTAGGAACTGGTGATATGGATAGGTTTAATATTAATGGGCTATGGTCTGATGATAGGTCGTCTAGGCGAGTTATGGAATGATTAAGTGGTCCTATCCTTTGAGGATAAAAAAGTCTAGGAGATCGGGATTACGATTAAGATCGGTAGCCAATATGTGGGAGAGTCGGGAGAGAGGATTTTGCAAGGACTAGAATTTAGTGCAGACAACAATGTTCGCCCACGGGAGTTGGTTGTTCTGGCTCCCCATTGCTGGTGTTTGGCATTTAGGTCTGCTCCTAAAATAAAGTGTCGTCCTAGGGAATTAAAAAGGAAGTGTAGTGGGATTCGGAAATGGATTTATTAGGAGGGGAATACGCTGACACAATAGTTATAGGAAAGAAAGGAGTTTGAATTTTTACAGCAGTGGATTGAAGGAAATCATGGACTGGTAATGGGAATAGGTAGTGGGCGAGGGATTGGTGTATGATGACAGCGGATCCAGCATGGGCTGTTCCATCTGGGTGGTCAGTTCGATATGTTTCGTACTGAGGTATGTTAAATAGACGTTTGTTGGTTAGTCTTGTTTTAGTAATAAGGGCTACGTCGATTTGTCTGTCCTGTAATAAGGTAGTTAGTTCGTTAGTGTGATTTCGAACACCATTTGCATTCCATAGAAGGATCGTAAGGGACTTAAATGGGGACATTTAAGGATTTCTAGGTGGTGGGATTACAAAATGTAATAATGCAGTTGAAAGTAGGGTTATGAGAGGGGTAACTATTGATTTAAACTTTGAGAGGAAAGACGACAGTATATTGGTGAGGTCAGAGGAATTCGGAGGAGGAGGGATGTAAGGAATCTGATGAGGATTAGGGTTATAAGGATTAAGCTTCGGATGAATGGCGGAAGGTGATGCAGGTTCAGGCTGCTGCTGGGCCTTGAGATGTGAGGCTGGTTCTGAGCCTCTTAACATTTCAGAGAAGGTTACTGCTCCATTGACTGTTTTGGATGGTTGTCTTGTTGGTCTGGATGGCTCTTCTCTCCTAGGGGTTGTTTGCATTCTTGATTTCAAGGTTTTGTAGGTTTGACATCCCTTGTAATTTGCTGGGTGCCCTTGGTGGCATAGTGCACAAACTGCAGGAGTTTGTCGGGATTTTCTGCATTCTTCTGATTTATGTTGCTCGCCACACTTAACACAACGTGGTAAATGATGGCAATAGCGTCTTGTGTGGCCATATGCCTGGCAGTTATGGCATTGAACTATTTCCCGCTTTGGGTATGGTTTTTCGACTGATATACTGGTGTAGTACAGTCTGTTTACATTGTAGATTTCTTCTACCCCCGGTGTTCGCTCGAGGTCGACAAAAATAGAGGTAAGGCTATTTTGCTGATTGTACCTGATTGATCTTTATTGTCTCTTTGGACATTTATAACCTGCTTGACCTTAAATCCCATAGCAGTCAGTTCTTCTTCGATGAAATTGCCAGGTGTTGATGCATGTAAATGGCGAATTACTACTCTAAGTGATCTCTCCTGTTGTAACTGGTATGTGTGAAAATCTGCCTTGGTATTAGACAGATACTTCACCATTTTCCTGTAAATTTCTGGCGTGTCTAGGATAATCTTAGTATCATTTGTCCGACTATGGAGTGTGACCTTAACTACAGCTATTAAAATATATATATATATATATATATATATATATATATATATATATATATATATATACATATATATATATATATATAAGTTATGATTAGACTGAACGCTAACACTAAAAAAAGGTGGGGGTTTGAGGTGACAGAGTGAACGGCACAAGTATAGAACAATAACTAACTTTATTATAGCCTCTGAACAGATATATATATACATTAGGTTTGTTTACAGAGATGGTATTACTTATCCTACTAAGGTTCTTATCCTATAAGTTATTATTTATGTCTTACACTCAGCTAACTCCCTCCCTCCAGTTCCTTTATAAAATGGAACTATAATAAAATAAAATAAACATAAGATAACATATAACTTAAATGATCACTTCGCATATTCTATAACTAAAACACCTGACACTTCTTATCCTAATGCCAACAATAAAGAAAAGAAATACATATAGTTACTTAACCTAGCGATAATATTATATACAAAATGGAAAAGATTTAAAAAATACATGTGATGCATACATAAAAAAAAATTACTAACATAATTAATATTTAAACCTGTAAGAAAACAAAACAAAAATAATTTCTTGACTGATACTACGTATCATTCTGAGCGCTACCACCCTGCTCGAGTTCTGACACTCTGTGGGGTACCCGGAGTTCCTCTAGATGGACCGTGCGGGAACGGAATGGATAATTTACATCTCTAATAGTAAACAAGTTATGTTCCCGAATTGTGGTGACTCTATAAGGACCCTCATACCTGGCGGCCGTTTTATTCCTCGCTGTTCTTAATCGCCTATAGACGATGGTTCCTAGCGAAAGCGGTTCTTTCTTATAAACTCGAGACCGAAGATTTGCCCTGTTCACCCGAGTTTGCTTCTCCCGGATTAGCTTTTCCCGGATCTTCGACCATGTCTGTTGCCGTTGCGATCTCTCTTGGTATAAATCCGCACTTAATCTACTATTGTTAGCTGTGATGAGGTCCCCTCTGTCCCTTCGTCTCTGCCCAAAAACTATTTCCACGGGAGATAGCCCAGTTGCGGCGTGAATGGTATTGTTGTATGCAATTATCGCTCGCGGCATAGCGTCGTATGTGGTAAGGTTACGACCTATCTTGAGTAGCCGAAGATGTTCCCCCAACGTGTTGTGCAGGCGTTCCACAGCACCCCTACCCTTGATGTGATGAGGGGTGTTTAATCGCCAAGTAAAACCCAGTAGTTTACTCTCTTCGCGGGTCAAGGCGTTATCAAATTCGCGCCCACAATCTGAAATGATTTCATCCGGTACTCCATATGTGGCGCACCACTGCAGAACGCCTTCCCATACCGCCCCGGGTGTCTTCGCTTCGATAGGATAGGCCATCGCGAGTTTGCTAAAAGCATCTACCGCTGTCAGCCATGATTGCCCTTCGTTGGAATATATGTCAATTTGCACGGTCCGCAAGGGTTCCGTCGCGGTTGGTGTAGAAGTTTGTGTTGCTACCAAAGGTTGGCGGTCATACTTCGCTTGTTGACAAACTTCGCAATTAGTGATACAATCGCGTACCGTACGGCCCATAGCTTTCCAATAATAAAGAGATTTGATCGCGCGCAAGGTCTCCTCAATTCCCCTGTGGTTTGTCTTACCTGTATGGTGTTCGGATACGATTGTTTGTTGTGCCGCTGGGTCTGTGATAGTCTCTACCTGACGCAAACACCGAGTCAGGGGATAACCCATCCCAATTTTTTCCTGTCTATAAAGCCTCTTTACTTTGTCGGCTAGTATCCTATTCCCAACATACACGTGACAGCTTCTTGTGGGGTGGCTAAATTCTGCGAAAATTCTCTCAAGTTCTTCCTCGTTTACCGCTGCGGGTGTACGAACCACGATCGTCAATAGGCCCTCGTAGATGCTTGACTGCGTTTGTAACCCCGGGTCCTGCTTAGATCTAAAAATAATTTGTAATTTTTTATCGTTAATAATTTCGTCAATCTCGGGCAGTTCCGAGGGTTGTTCGGACGGAGTCGTGTTGCCCTCTGATTCGCTATTAACTAGGGGGATGTCGGGTCCGCTCTCGGCCCACTCTCTTAAATATCTCAACGCGAAAGGTTCCGCGGGTGTTGTCTCTTCCTCGGTCGCGTTCACAACCAGATCCCTAGATAACCAATCGGCGACCGCGTTTTCGACCCCTTTTTTGTGAATCGTTTGGAAATTATAGGCTGCAAGCCGCTCCTTCCATCGTGACACTCTCGCGGATGATTCTTTTAATGTTCCCAGATGTGTCAACGGTTTATGATCCGTAAACAGTTCGAATCTCCTGCCGTAGATGTACGGGCGAAAATACTCGACTGCCCAGACTACCGCTAAGAGTTCCCTTTCAATCGCGCTGTACCTCCGTTCAGCGTCGTTTAGCTTCCTTCCCGCGTATGCTATTGGCTTTTCGCCTTCTTCGAAGTTTTGAGACAGAACAGCCCCAATAGCTACCTCGCTTGCATCTGTTGTTACCCTGAATGTTTTACGAAAATCAGGGAACGCTAGGAGTGGCTGGGTGGTCAAAACCTCTCGACATTTCCTAATACTCGACAGTTGATCGGGTCCTAGTTCGAACCGTTTTCCCTTTTTCAATATTTCGGTTAGAGGGTGCGTCATTTCCGCTATATGAGGAATGAATTTCCGGTAATAATTCACCATGCCCAGAAATCTTCTAATTCCACGTGCGTTTTTAGGCATCGGGGCTTCTTGGATGGCTTTTACACGCTCCGTATCAGGTCGCACGCCTTCCCGTGATACTATATGACCCAAAAACCGAATTTCCCGCAGCCCGAACTTTGACTTCTCCCTAGATAATTTAAGTCCGAATTCACGTATCCTGTCCAGGACCCGTCTCAAATGTTGGATATGATCGTCCTCGTTCTTACTAAAAACTATTAAATCGTCCAGGTATACTTGTGAAAATTCCTCGCCAAGTCCGCGTTGCAGTTCATCCATAAGGCGTTGGAACGTTAATGGAGCCCCTTTTAGACCGAAAGGCATTCGAACGAACTCGAAATGCCCCCTTTCCCACGAAAACGCGGTCTTCCCAATATCCTCTTCAGCCATTCTAACCTGATGATAACCGCTCTTCAGATCAAGAGTACTAAAGACAGTTGCTCCCGCGAGGCGATCTAGTATGTCCTCGACCCTGGGAAGTGGGTACCGCTCGTCCTTTGTTGCTTCGTTAAGCTTGCGATAGTCAACCACTACCCGATATTGCTTCGCGCCCTGTCCCTGTTTTTTCTCGACCACCCATAATGGGCTATTGAATGGGGAATTACTGGGTCTGATAATACCTTGTTTGAGAAGATCCCCTAATTGCTCTCTGATGATATCCCTCATGGCTTGCGGGTATCTCCTATCTTTAACATAAATGGGAGTTTCGCCTTTTAAGTTTATTCTATGTACTGTTCTTCCCGTAGTCGGTAGAACCTCATTTTCCTTATAAAATAGTCCGTCATATTGTTCCACTAACCCTACTACTGTTTCTTTTCTACATTCGACTACCCCAATGTTAATACCCGCTCCGTTTTTACTCACCGTTGTAGCCTTATATATACGTTTCCCCATCCCACAACGCCAATTTTTCCGGTTGATTTTCATTCTCATGCCAACTCGCTGTAATATATCGCAGCCCACGATTAAATCATATCCGGCCGTCAACTTCTCTATTACATGGATTTTTATCCGCAAATCTCGCCCCGTTAGTTCGCGGAGGTTCAAAAATGTTTTCCCTAGAGTCTGACATTTACCGCTAACCGTCGATACTGCACATTCACATGGTTTATGCTCGCCCCAGATACCTAGTTTCTCCGCCCCTCCTCTATTTATTAGAGAGTTTGTGCTACCCGTGTCTATTAAGAACTTCACCCCCGATTCCTCTAATCTCGCCACGGGCAACCGAGCTTGCCTTCCCCTCTTCACACCGTTATTGATTAATAAATCCCCCGCTCGGTCACCCCGCCCCTTACCGTACCCTCAATCCGCACGTGAACGCCCCGGTGTTACCTCGGCCCCGGCAGGACCACCCCTCCAGGTATTCCCACCACTCACCTCGTGTCTCCTCGTAGTCGGGCCGCTACGCTCAGAACGGACGCTCTCCTCTTCCGAAGATTCCCCGCTGGTATAGTGCCTGCTGCTCCTCCTGCCAGGTTGTCTACCGCTCCAGTCCTGGTTGTTCACCTCCATCGGTTCGTCCCTTTGCCCGTTCCTAAGTGGTTGATTTCGGCGCCTTGGACATTCTCTCGCTATGTGTCCTCGCTTGTCGCATTCGAAGCATCTTGTGAGATTGCATTGGGCAGCGACGTGTCCTGTTCGGTTGCATTCGTAGCACCGCCGCTCTGGTCTCCGCCTGCTATCGTCAGAGTTTCTACTTGGTCGTTTTCCGAAGCTCCGATTATTAGAAGTTACTCGTGGTGGGCTCCTGTGTCTCCTCCTTGATGATTTAACTTCTATCCATTCTGCTTCCGGTTTGCCGAGGCGGGTTATGTTTCGTTCCTTCGCATCGATGAGGTCATGGGCACACTCGACGAAGTCACGGTCTCTCGGAAGCGAACCTGGGCGGTCTATGTAGTGATTCAATTGCACTTTTAGGACCCCTCGCAGAAATTCTAATTTATGAGCTCCTTCTGCTTGGCCAAACGACTCAACCATCTTCTCCGTCAGTCTGTTATACAGGACCATCAGCTTCTCCGCGAATTCTCCTTCTGATTGGCCGTGAATCCTTCGCTCTTTGAGCAGATAAAAGACATCTTCTTCCGGGGTCCATCTTCCCCCGCCGTATAATTTTTTTAGCCTCACCTTCAGAGTATCCCAGGGATGCGTCAGATCTCCTTGAATGGCATTTAATACTCGCCGTGAAATGCGGCCAACCAGAGAAGCTTCCAGGAGTTTTACGTCGGAGTCTAACAGCGTACCATTTTCCTTGCGGGACATTATTAAACTCTGGATCTGGTCGCCTCCCTTAATGAAATGCTCAAGATCCCCTATCACACCTGAAAAAGGTTCTAATTGACTTATTACCTCGTGTATAAATGCCGAGTTCTGTGTCCTTATCTTCACGAGCTCCAACTGCTGTAACTCGGAAGCCTTCGACAGTTGTGTTTCTAGTTTTGCCCTTTCTACCGCCGCCTGGGCCAGCTGGTACTCGAATTTAGCTCTCTCGTCCGTGTCCACCATCGTATTTTTGAGTTACCTGTAAGTCGGTTACTTGAAAACTTGAAGTAACAAATTTCAGAAATTCTCCCGGGTTTCGGCACCAGTTATGATTAGACTGAACGCTAACACTAAAAAAAGGTGGGGGTTTGAGGTGACAGAGTGAACGGCACAAGTATAGAACAATAACTAACTTTATTATAGCCTCTGAACAGATATATATACATTAGGTTTGTTTACAGAGATGGTATTACTTATCCTACTAAGGTTCTTATCCTATAAGTTATTATTTATGTCTTACACTCAGCTAACTTATATATATATATATATATATATATATATATATATATATATATATATATATATATATATATATATATCTAATGTGGTTTCATAAACGTGATTTTATTCTCTGTATAAAAGTACAAAAATAATTAAATAAAATATTGGAAAAAGAAAATACATTATAAACAAATATAGTAATCTACCTGTATAAAAGAATTAAATTACACGTTAGTCCTTCAGAGTAAGAAAAAACGGTTATTAACAATTAACACAAAGTTATAGTTGCACTCTTACCACAAGGTTATAGTTACACTCTTAACAGAAGGTTATAGTTGCACTGTTATAATCACATAGTAACCCATATGTTAGGTGCTAGCCAACATTACATCTCCCCCCTTGAAGATGATTGATTCGGGGAGAAAGGAAGCAGCTTACTGGAATGAAAGAAATTTGAAATCTTCTTTTTCTTTCCGCTTGCAACTTCATAAAAAGACTGTGAAATTTGCCTGACAATTGGGAAAGGTCCAATACGTACCGGGTCTAATTTTTTCCGATTCAATTTACTTCCATTAGATATGTACACTAAATCACCAACCTGGAAATTATATAGGCGTCGATTCTTATCTATACGGTTCTTGTTAATTTGGAAACTTCTCATAGAATTCTGGAAAGCAATTTTTCGGTCTTGTTCAAGAGTTGGTTTCTCGTCTTCCTGAAGAGGTGATATATTAGTCTTCTTTCCGAGCAGTAGGTATGATGGGGCAAACTTTGTGGAGCTATGAATGGTGTTATTATACTCTTCAACACATTGCTGTGCAAGAGTTGACCAATTTTTTTTATTATTATCACTGTTTATTTTGCATCTCAGGCGATTTACTAATGTTTGATTTAAACGTTCATTAAGCCCATTTGACTCCGGATTATCGATACAAGTGAAAACAATTTCTTTTCCATATTTTCCTAAATATTTTTTTAAATCATTTGAATTTATACCTGTATACTGGTCGGCGAGTAAGATGGAAATCTTATGTTTTTTTAAAATTGGTTGAAGCAGATTTATAAAAACTTGAGCGTTCTGTCCTTTTGAAGTAGAAATCCACGCATATCGGGTAAAATGGTCTACTAATATATATCGTTTAGGAGAATGGTGACCTGCAAAACCTCCAACACTATCGAGTGACATGATCTGAAAAGGTTCAGTAGCTGGTCCTAGATTTGATAAGAGGCCTATAGCACGACTACGACGAACCTTGTTCTCAATACAAATTTGGCATGTCTTATAGAAGGAATGTACAGCGTTGTCCATACCCTTGAAATAGTAGTGTGGTCTGATTGTAGCGATCATCTTCTGTGGACCTATATGACCATAATGTTGATGGACGACTTCAACTATTTCTTTTCCCAAAGCTGGAGAAACAAAAATTCTTGATTTTCCTTTTACATTCTTTAATATTATACCTTGTTTAGACTTGATGTGTTTAGCTAATTTTAAATCAGAAAGGTGTTCCTCTTGGTCTTTTAATACCGTTGGTAAATCTATTAAATTCACAATCTGGATCGCGTCTTTATTCTCGAAATATTCAAGAACAGGGTTTCTCGAAAGTAAATCAGCAAGGACATTTTCTTTGCCTTTTTTGTATATAATATTAAAATTGAACTGCGATAAGTAAAGGATTAAATCACCAAGTATTTCATCAGTTCTAGCTTTTGTTTTTAAATTTTCCAACGGCTTATGATCACTGCAGACAGTGAAGGAACGTCCGATTAAGTAATACTGCCAGAATTTTATTGCATCTTTGATTGCCTTGCATTCTAAATGAATAATGTTAAAACGCTTTTCAGTTTCTGAGAGCTTACGTGAATAATACGCCACTGGGTGTAGTATTCCGTCGTCTTGTGGTTGTTTTAGAGTAGCGCCGATTCCTTTGTAACTGGCATCTGTTTCTATAAATATTGGCTTATTAATGTCATAAATAGCAAGAATTGGGGTTGAACATAAATAATTCTTTATGAGATTGAAGGCTTGTTCACATTCGTCGGACCATTCAAATTTCACACCTTTCCTTAATAAACGATGGAGTGGTTCTAGTTTCTGAGTGCTGTTTTCTATATACCTCAAATAGAAGTTTATAGATCCGAGAATACTACGAACTCCAGTCTTATCAGAAGGTCTTAGAAGCTGTTGGATTGAAGTCAAATTCCCTTGTGCTGGTGAAACTTTGTTTTTCGAAATGGTATGTCCCAGATATTTGACTGATTTACCTGCAAACAAACATTTGGATAGTTTTAATTTGAAACCTTCAGCACTAATGATTTGTAAAACTTTTTCAATATGTTGAAGATGGTCTTCCCAAGTTCTGGAGAAAATCAAGACATCGTCGATATAGTTAACGCAGAATTCATCTAAACTATTTCTTCGGAGAATATTTGATAATATTCGTTGGAATGTGGCGGGAGCAGTTTTAAGACCAAAAGGGAGAACTTTAAACATGAATTTCCCATATTTTGTTATAAAAGAGGTTTTCTCCCGATCTTGTTCTTTTAGTTGAATACACCAAAATGCGGAATTTATATCTAGAACTGTGAAATATTTACAATTTACAACTTTTTCGATGACATCTGTTATTGTAGGGAATGGGAAACATTCAGGAACTACTAACTTATTTAATCTTCTAAAATCAACACATAAGCGGGATCTCTTCCCATCTTCTTTCTTGAAAGCTAATGTAACTGGAGAAGCAAATGGAGATTCAGATTCTTCAATAATTCCGACGTGTAATAATTTTTTTTATTTGAGTTCTAATTTCTTCATCGTCCGGCATTGAACATTTATATGGTCTACATGTAACATATTCATTTCTTAGAAGTTTTATTTCCGCCTCTTTTGACCGCACTGTGCCAATATCAAATTTATCTGTGGCAAACGTGTACCGATATTTCTCTATTAATCGTAAAGTATTTTGTTTCTTTTTTTCACCTTCAATATGTTGTAAGTCAACGACAAAGTCATATTCACTCAATGTGTTGTTGACATTCGACTCAACATATTCATCTAACTCTTTAACATTAACATTATCTAAATTCTGCATCTGATCAGCATTGGATCTTATAAGAGGAGTATTCTGATCACTATTCGATCGGTCTTCCTGTAGACATGTTACTTTTTCATTATTATTACGTTGGAAAATTCTTAGATTTTCATTCTGAATCAGCCTAAATTTCTTAATAGCGTCAATAGCCAGTAACATATCATAGGAGAAGTTATCATTTTTAACAACATATGTTGTCAAATAGTCTGTAATATTTCCAATTCGTAGCTTAATTATAGCCCGGGCCGAAGTGAAATTATGTCCGCTGATTGTTTTTAATATACCTCTGTGTTCCATTAACCTCAACTGAAGCAAATCAGCAATTCGTTTGTTAATTAATGATACATTAGAGCCACAATCATAAAGAGCGTTTATTTTCATATTATCATTTATTAATACATTCAATTTTATCAACGGATATAATTTCCCCGGGTCCATTAGTTTAAATTGTCTTTCTCAAGATCTATGTTAAATAACTCCAAGTCATTAACATGTGGAGCATTAATTCGTTTTTCATTGTCCGATTTCTTGTTACGACAATCAGCTGGTGGATGGTAACGATTTTTAAAACCTAGATCATTAATGGTGATTCTCAATAAAATTGATAATTAAGCAGAATCCGTATAAACTTTTCAATGAATTTAGCCTCAACCAAGCATCACGGAGGTAAACCGAAACATAGATATTATATAAGATACTGTGAACGAAAGATTAATTTACCGTTGTTTCGGAAAATTTCGGAATGGGTATTGTGACCTCAATAACAATAACACTGTACCAAAGACACGCCACTCCTGAATTAGGTTCTCCAATGCTATGATAGGCCAGGTATATTAGGATTTTCAAGTTAAAAACGAAGGACACTTTTGTAGCAAGCGAAATCGAAGTGCAGCTTCTTGTCTTTTCAATCTTGTATGACGGTTCGTCCAGATAAAACTCTCTTGTCCAGATAAAATCCAAGGTATCGTATTTGTTCCACATTATTTAGTGGTACTCCATTAAAGGATACAGGAGGACAGGATGACGTAGGATTTAGAAGCAGGGTAATGGTCATTTGCTGGGGTTTGCTGTGATTAATCTTAACTTTGATTGTGATGATTAATCTAAAGTGATGTGTGATTGGAGTGCCTGGGATTTTTCTAAATTTAGATATATATTTTTCATTGTAAACTATGTTTGAAGAAGCAATCGTTTGGCACTAGAACGCGTCAAAATATGGGCACAGCTGCCGGACTGCGTAAATATGAGCTGTATATACAAAATAAATTTTCATTTCTGGCATTCCTGAATTTATATCGATTAGTTTAAAATTATTGACGGCCAATCGTGGAATGTCCTGCTCCAACATTTATTAGACAAACGTTCAAAACTCCCAATAATTTACAAAACACTTATTTACGTGACAGTAATTACACCAATTTGAGCTCTGGCGCTCCACTAACCACATCATTCTTCTCTTATACAATCCTTACAATCGAAAATCCATCTTAAAATCCCCAATGATCCTAATAATGTCACAATCAAACATATCTATAAAGTTCTTAATGCTCCACATGTTGCTGATATGGCCCAAACCAGATACCTATCCTTTAATAATAAACTCCATACACACTCGAATCCACTAGTTTCCCAACTTACCTCAAACTCAATTCCCAACAATTTTTTTTAGCACATATTAAGTAATTATTAAAATCTACCACAAATGTGGGCAATAAGTAATATCTTAATATAACTAGGATATAAGATCTTTCACAAATTATGTACAGTAATAAAACAAAAAAAGAGAGAGAGAGAGAACAATAAAGAAGTATGCCATACATAAATAATATACATATAAGTGAAATATATAACCAAAAAACATATATATATTACACTGAACTAATCACCCGTAAAAATGATGAGATTAAAAAAAAAAAAAAAAAAAAAAAAAATGTAAATATAAATAAATAAATAAATAATATATATATATATATATATATATATATATATATATATATATATATATATATATATATACATAATAAAATAATTTAAAAATAAATAACAGTAGGTAATGGTAAAAAAAAAAAAAAAAAAGTTCGTTTGTTTATTTTGTTTAACGTCACTTTATGCTGCAACGGCTAATCGGAAGATGCTACGGTGGGACCCCTACATTTTGCCTATCCAGGTATAATTAGGATAGGGATCTTTAACGAGTACCTGACATCGCACAGGCTCGGGACCCCCATTTTACGTCCCTTCCGAAGAACGGCATAGCTAAAGAATTTTTACTCCCTTTAAAAAATCCTAAGGTCATCTGCCGGGCTGCAAACCCGCGATCTTGGGTTTAGTAGGCTGCTATGCTAACCACTACACCACAGATGACCCCTGAAAAAAAAAATTAAATTAAATTTAAAAATACAATCAAAGGTAGTTTGCAATTAGCACTCATCCTAGAGTGAGATCATTATGTAGGGTTTTGTTAGAGACATAATAAGGAGCATTCACTTCAGAGTACTTTGAATTGGAAGGATTGAATGCGTTTGATATTCGACTTTTTTGGTGTCCCCACAGTTCAAGTCCGTAAGTCCAAATAGGTTTAATGTTGGTTTTGTATAAGGAAAGTTTGTTTCCAACGGAAAGATGGGATGTCCTCCTTAGTAGTCTAACTGTAGAACTTATAACACTGAATTGCAACTAGTAAGTAGATCTTTTCATGTTATTGACATGTCATTGCAAATATTTTCCTCGAATTTAATTGTTATATATAATTTATACAGTTATAAATATCAATAAAAAATTGAAGGTTTGTTTTTAATTGAATGATAATATATTATCTTTCCTTCGAGTGGTTTGGCATCACCCCATACTTCGGTAACAGGAAGTTGAATTTTTTGGTGAAAGGTGATAATAAAATGACAATTAAAACACTTGAAATTTCATGAAAGGTTTGCTAAGGATGATGTCATGGTGTGCTTGAACCTTTCGTCAACGGAATGATATCACATACTGTTCTTAAACACTTCAAATTATAATTTTCTTTGAAATTTCAAGAAGCTCATAAGTGTTTTTCAAATATTTTGCATACTTCAGATTAGATCGATAGTGATAGTATAAATGAATATATATATCGAGACTCTGGGTCCAATTTACATATTCGGCTTCTAAAAATGAGAGGTACGCATTGAAACCTTCAATTTTAGAATTTTTATAATTTCATTTTTAATTTAGTATTAATTCTAAGCGAAAAAGGAACTAAATGATTCTTATATGATTAATTATGAGAATAGAAACTAAGGGTATATTCTTACACAATAACTTTTGTAACAACCTGGTAAAAGAATACAATGTAGGAGCATTTAGGATTTAACGAAGGATTTGAATATCAAGAATCAAATTCGGGAGTGAAATAATTTCCTTTATCTTATTAAGATTGCTTATTTTATAATTTCAAAAAAAGATTTTAAAAAAACTGGATGGGCTCTACAGTTCAATTTTTGTGACCCATTTTCACATGTTCGCCTGAGTACATGATACGATTACTTGTTTAAATTAGAAAACTGTATTGACATGTATTTTTATTTTTAAAATTCATTTTAACAAAATGTACAACTGCACTACAAATACGTTAATAATTTCTACTCCTAAACCACGGAATATTTTTTTGTAGTAGTAAAAATTAAACTAGAGATAATCAAAGGCTATTCTTTTTTTAGAGATTAAATCTGGTGTTTAAATAGAGAGTTTACTAAAATAAATAGAAACGTCAGTAACTCGTTTGGAGTAATTACAATTTAAATATATACTACTGTTATATTTTAATTAATTAACAACACCATTATTAATGTTATTTTATCTTTTCGCAGCCTATTTATCCATCTTTTGCTTTTTGGCGGGACTTTGTTCTATTGTAAACGGAGCAGCAGTCTTAGGACCAAATACATGGGCTGTATTGATTGCTGGTTCAAAAGGCTGGTCCAACTACAGGCATCAGGTATTTGAAAATATATTTTAGTATTTTGAATACTAATGGAAGTTTATTTAATTACTTTTACATATTCCTCTCAAATCCAATCATTGCAATCGAAAACCCTTTGAAAAAACTTCAATGCTCATTACTTTGTCACAAACAAACTTATCCACAAGGATCTCAATGTCCCTTACATTTCTGACTTATTGTTAGCTCAAAGCAAATATCTATCCTTTTTTGTAAACTCCATAACAATTCAAATCTTATAGTAATTCAACTCGCTTCCCACTCTATTGTAGCCAACCCTCCGAGGCAGATGAAAAAAAGATGGCCTCGGGATATGAGAATCCATAATGAACTTTTATTGAATGGAACTTTTATTGAAGTGCTACCAATTATATTGGGATTATTTTATTAGAATACTAGATTCGAATGCTCAACATTCATCTTCAGTTTTAAAACGTACGCTATTCTCAACTCAATTAGGATTGATGAATTAATTGCCACTTCTATTGAGATTATTTTATTAGAAAACTAGTTTCGAATGCTAAACATTTATCTTCAGTTCTAAAACATACAACATTTTTTCAACACATCTGTACTATGTTACATAGGTTATATACTAAAGTTTTTAAAAAGGTAAGACAAGAAATCAAGCATGGGCACTCACCTTCGAGGTAACTAAAACACTGAATTCGTAAGAAGTAAAAGGGGGGGGGGTAGGTAAGTTAAATTTTTGATTTACAATGGGGTTTCCCTCATGACTCATTGGATTTTTCCGTTCCTATGGGAAACAAATTTAAAATGGGGCTATTGGATATGTTAATCTGATCATTTAAACATAAATCTGGATCGGTTTTAAAAGATTTTATTATTTCTAGTGATACAAAAGTATTTAATTTTAGGTTATTTTCTACTTGACGTAATATTTTTACTCCCGAGTCTTTATTAAATTTGTGGGTTTTTTCATTTAGATGGATAGCGAAATTGGAATTTTGGGTCTTATTAATGTATACTCTTATATGTTCATTTACTCTTTGATTTACCGATCGTCCGGTTTTTCCCGTGTATTTTGCTTCACAGTCATTACATTTTGTTCGTATGCCTATTAAATTTTGTATGTTTTAAAACTGAAGATGAATGTTTAGCATTCGAAACTGGTATTCTAATAAAATAATCCCAATAGAAGTGGCAATAAATTCATCAATCCTAAATATACCATCACTAAAAATATTTAAAGAACTAGCGACGGATAATCCGGACGGTCCCCATCTTAGCGTGTTTCACTTTTAAACATTCGATATATCACTTATAAAAAGAATTAAACTGTTTTGTGTGTTCTCTTTGTTCAGTTCAAGTTATTTTATTAGTGATATATTGCCAAAGTTTGGAAATTCATCTTAATTCTACGTAAGTTAGCTCTACTATATTTTCTCTCTTCAACTTACTTTTTAGTAGGATTCCTTCATTTTTCATTTTAATTGACTTTCCTTTTTTCCCCCTTATTTTTAGCAAGTTTTTTTTTATTCTACTTCCTTATTCATTTTTTCTTACATATCGGTTGTGTTGACATGAAGATTGTTTAAATTTTTCCAACATAGATAAATTGAAGATAATTGCAAATTTCATACATATAAAAAGTGACTGTACTGCTTTATATAATTATAATTTTTTATGGATTAAATTGTAATAATGGCATATTTATATGTATTACTTTTTTGTTTTACAGGCTTCTATATGTCATGCGTACCACAGCCTCATTAAGAAAGGTGTTCAGAGGGAAAAAATCATAACCCTCATATATGATGATGTCGTCAACCATAGGTAAGTAATCATCATTGGATATATTCATACCAATGATGAACCATTGGGTTTATGAATATTCTTCTTCTTTTACTTTCTCTTAAGCCCGTTTGCCAATGAAAGTAGGAGTGTCTCAAGCCAACGTCTAGAAATGTTTTCTATGAACCCATGTAATATCTGCATTGTAATTATTCCTGGCTCAATTTTGCCTACACTATAGTATTCTGCGTCGAAAATCTTAAAGAAAACCTTTTTGAAAAATATTGTGTGATGCAAATAGGAGCGGCAGTAATATTAGTCAGCTAGATAAGGATTCTGAAATACTGTGGGGTGGGTTTTCTTCTAGACATCTTGCCCATTGATTTAAAAACCTCCATGATTTTAATGATTATTTATAGTGTTGTATACAACATGTAAGCCAAAACCCGTGACGCTGTTATAATTTATATCAAAATTCATCAGAATTGAAATATACACGTGAACGTGCTAAAACACCATGGCTCTTTAAAAAAAACAGTCTCTAAAACTATGCTCAAATTAGTTACAATTGATTTCAGAGTCATATGTATAGCCATGTGTTAAGTAATGAAGTAATCGGGTCTTTTCTTTTCAGAAATTTTGTATACCGTTCCACACATGGAATTGTTTCAAGGTTTGAAAACAAGTGACATGATCTTTCAGGGAGAAAATTCTTTATTAGTTTTTTAAAAGTTTTCAAAATGGAGTTTTCTGAGCGAGAAAGAAAAGATTTATCATTTAGAGATGAATCATAGGCCTACTTCTGGACATCTTGCCCTTTGATTTAATAGCATCCATGGTTTCCATAGATTCCTTATGGCACGGTAAACGACAAGCAAAAACCACCTCAGCTGCCGATTTACTGGGCTCTTCTAAATCATCTAAGTTTTCTTATCGGCCTACTCTTACCTCTTAAAATTCTAAATTCAATCAAAATCTTTCCAACCATACCAACTCTCTTGCTCATTCATTATCAAATTCCACACACCCATTTAATCCATTGGATTCCGACACTTGCTACGCAGCTTAGAGAGCAGCTCTGGTAACCCTTTGAACCTGTGTTTCCCTCTCATAAGTTGGGGGGGGGGATAAGTATTGTTTGAGGTATAATTAGTCCTTTCCTTTTTAGTTAATTTTTTCTACCATTATTATTCTAACATATATATAATCAGTGATGTGTCCAAGATTTCTCGATACCTCAATACAAAAATAAATTGCTATTGTAAAAAACGATTGGTACGAGAGCTAAACGAAATGTATCAAAAAACAATAATTATTCAAGAAATAAAATAGGAAAGCATTTATTATCAACAACATTAGTTTGGTCACAATTCAGAAAATGTAAAAAATAATAAAGAGATAAATATTTCAAAGGTCCCATGTCTCGTTTATTACTTTGAGAACAGCAAATGAAACGAAACCTCAGAATGTGGGATGTGCATTGATATTTCAATTTATTTTGTTTTAATACTACATGTTGTTTTAATGCATTAGTACATCCATCTTTATCAATCGCTTGGTTTTTGTAAGGACATTATTTTTAATTATTTTTTGAGCGGTGTGGATCTAGTTTATGAATTTTTTTTTTTTTATTAGAAAATAAAATTAATATACATAGATTACATAATTAGGCGTAACAAAACCTTCAATAACGTAAACAGTATCGATCAGTTCCTGGGAATCGAATTTGTACCATCGCATATCCCTAATATATATATATATATATATATATATATATATATATATATATATATATATATATATATAAACCTGTACCACTACATCCCTTGAAAGGTGTTAGGTTCAGTACTCGTCTGTAATCACACTCACTCATATGGTTTTCCCCCAATCCAAGGGTACCAAGTTATAGAAGGTGTGCCCCGTTGAGTCTCCAGACCCAGATATCGATATATTGCTGAAATTAAATTTTCTGCACTTAGCCAGACTCGAACACGGGAAATGGTACTTGGAATTTAGTGCCATATCCATTGAGCTACCCTACTCTACCATATTGTCATTGAAGATAATAGTTATAGGGGATATGTTATTAAATTGCAACGTAAACATATCGACAATAATATAAACATAATTGAGATTTTTTTCAATTATTTCAGAGAAAATCCCGAGCCAGGAACCCTCATCAACAAACCAGATGGTAAAGACGTATACCATGGTGTACAAATTGACTACAGAGGAGAAGTAAGTGATTATGTTTTCCCATTAAATTATTTTTCCTAAAATAATAAAAATTGGAGAGGGGATAGAATTGTATGCATGATTATATGTATTGTCTTATCTACACAGAGTAATAAAAAAATGATAGAGTGATATTGCGGTGATGGCCGAAAATATAATCTTGGACTCCCTGGGCATTATCCACCACCACGGTCATGTATGTTAAAATGAACTGATGTTTCTATTTACTGATATTGCATGTTAATGTATATTAATTATTGTTGTATTAGTTTGTTTATGGTTTATATGTGCGTATCCATACATCAGGTTGGAATAATATTAATTTTTGATAGGGGAAGTAAAGTGTAGTAAATTTTATAACGAATAGATTGTGAGGGAAACAAAAAACAAATATAAATCAATTAATTTATATTATATCTTAGAACTATATAGATATTATAAATATTATTAATTTTGTTGTTTTAATGTAATTTAGAATATTACTGTATTTAATTAGATAGATTAATATGCTTTGTTTGAAGGAATTATAAAAGTAGGGCAGCAATGTGTTTCTGTTATATTAAGAAAAAATATCTATCTAGTATCTTGTCATAAATAAATTTATATTCAAATATAATATTATCAACAATTGTTAGAATTGTTTGGAGAAAAAAAGCAAAAAAGCAAATATAATTCAATATTTAATCTTTCCACAGGATATAACACCGAAAAATTTTCTCCACATCCTTGAGGGAAATGAAAAAAAGCAATGAAAAACATAGGAAATGGCAGAGTGCTAAAAAGGTTAGAAAAATAATTAATAAGCCATAAATGTTACAATTATTATCATTCATTTGAGTAACGTGAGATTATAAAGACCAGTTAGTCTTGTTCCAATCCTTTTAAACATTTTTGTTACCTCGTCAGGAATTTAATAGAAAATATTTTTCATTTTATAACAGTTTTCGCTAGGACCTATCGGTTTGAACTAAAAACAGTCAAGTTTGAAACCACTATTTTCTCTCATCTTTGTTTATTTAGAATAATTATTGATTTGTTTTTTTTTTTTTTTTTTTTTTTTAATAGGAGTTTTCCACTAATGTGGTTTTCCTTCCCCTAAATATCCCTCAGGATCCTTCTCCAACCTTCCCTGTCCAAGGCCTGTTCCTCTGTTATGCCATGTCCCATCAGGCTTTCCTTAACTCCGTCTCTCCACCTCACTCTGGTTCTTCCCCTTCTCCGTCTTCCATCCACTTCCATGTCCATTATACTCTTCGGTAATCTTCCTGGAGGCATTCTTCTCACATGCCCGAACCAGCTGAGTCTTTTTTTTCCTCAATGGTCGATAGGATATTCCTATTTATCCCCATCATTTCTCGGATATCTTCGTTTCTAATTCTTTCTCGTCTGGATTTCCTTGCTGCTCTTCTCCAGAAGTCCATCTCAGCCGCTAGTAGTCTTTTCCGTTGCCTTACATTGATTACCCATGTCTCAGATGCATATGTCGTTATAGATTCGAATATTGATTTATATATTAGGATCTTAGTACTGGGTTGTATATTTGAGCTCCAGAGAACACCATTTAGCATTGCTGTGACTTTCCTTCCTTCTCCTATTCTTCGTTCAATATCGCTGGTGGAAGTGCCTTCATTATTGAACGTTGATCCCAGATATTTAAACTTTTCTACTGTTTTGATACCTTTTTCAATTGGCAAGGTATCTGTCGAGGTGCCAAGATGCTCTGTTTTATTATAATTAATATTCATACCCCATTTTCCATATGACTCTTCAACTCTCCTGAGCATGTAGTTAATGTCATCTCTATCTTAGGCCATGATTACCTGGTCATCAGCAAACATAAGGTTATTGATGTACGCTTCTCCCCCAATCCCTATACCCATCCTCTCGCATTTTCTCATCCACTCTCTGAGAGCGACGTCTATATAGATTTTAAAAAGGGTTGGAGAAAGGCAGCATCCCTGTAGCAGTCCTTTCGAGGTTTGAAATTCTCCAGAAAGTTTAATTTTATTAATTCGATCCTTTTAATTCTCGAGTAAATGTAAATCAGTAAAAATAGTTGATTATAGGTAGCCATATCAATGATCTATTGCTTCTTCTAGACATGGATTAATTGAGTTTTATTGTGTTTTGGATTGTAAAACCGATATGGCAGCGTACGATTCGGGTTCAGCATTCTAAAAAACATTTGAAATTACCTAGTACATCAGAATGGATAGATTTTAAATTAGTTTTATTGTACCTATATCCCCATATCCAATAAAACCATTCTGTAAACGAAGCATTAGCATTACAGCAGCTCTAGGGTCCACTTTGTCCCTTCCAACAGACATGACTTAGCTTTAGGTAAAATTTATATTCAAGCCTCTTAGCCTATTATTCTAAGTGTTATTAGATCGAAAATGACTATGAATCTCGTGATAGTCAAGGCCTCCTGTAGCATGATCCGCCAGTCTTTCCTGTAGGTTGCCGCTTCTCTACAACTGCGAACTCCCAAGGTGGACCTGGCATCCGGTACCACTCCATCGCTCCATCAGAACCAAGGTCTTCCCATTCCATGACCATCCTAGGAATCTGATCCTGGGTCATTCTAATTATATGAACTGCCTGTCGAAGCTGACCTACTTTAATTATCCTTACGATATCTGAGTTCTTGTAGAGTCTTGTTAGCTCAGTATTTGTTATTCTCCAGATTCCACTGGTGCAAACTGGGAAATAAGTTCTCCTCAAAAACCTTAGGAGGACTTTCTGAGAACTGGGTAATGTTCAGCATTCGGAGGCATTAGTGAGAACTGGTCTTACCATGGTCTTGTACAAAAGCACCTTTGGGTTTATAGAAATTGCCCTACTACTGAAATGCTTCTGTAATCCGAAATAGCATTTATTTGCGGACCTAATGCTGCGACGGATACCTGCTTGTATTTCAATATCCTCATTTACTCGTGAACAACATATCTGAGAAATGAAAACCCTCAAGCCACAAAATGTGGTTGTTCCTGCACATCCAATTGTGGGCCTGCATACATGTTTTTGCTTTTTGATTAATAGGTCTCTAAACCCACTCAAGACGGTGCTATCTTAAGATTCATAAAAGCGTTTTGTAAATCTTAAGGGGTTCTTCCAAACGAAGGCTTTTGGCCTGATTGGCCTCTTTGACTCACAAAAACGTAGTACGGAAATTTGGAATAAATGTTGGGGATCTATATTCAATAGATCTTCTATGAATTTTACATAGAATATCTATTGAACATGGTTCCTTCAACCTGTATTCCAGATTTCCGTACTGATTTCGAAAACCAAATCAATGAGAAGGCATGCGATGTAATCACCCTGTCTCAGTCCTTTCCAACGCTATTCGGACACGCACTGCGCATGGTAGCCCTGATCAGACATATCAGATTCGGTGATATTCTCATTTCTAGAAGATCCTTGTTCAGCTAGTTGTTCTTTATACCACCATAGGTCATTCGAAAGTCGGTGAACAGGTATCGTTGGTGAATATTATACTCCCAGAACCACTCCAGAATGTTTCTGATGGAGTATATCTGATCTATAGTAGACTTTCCTCTCATAAAGCCTGTCTGGTAATTTCCAATATTCTGCTCGGTAAAAGAAAGCATTTTTTTATAAAGTATCTGAGGGAACATATACACTTGGTAAGAGGGATATATCACCTTAATTATCACATTCACCTTATTTTAAATTGGTTATATACTAACTTCTTTGTTCCAATCGTAAGGGATTCCGTCTTTCACCTACACATCCGTAATTATATTATGGAGGATTTTGTTAATTCTTCTCCTCCGTACTTGAATAGTTCTGCAGGGAGTTCGCCTGGTCCGTGCTTTGCTTTTTTTTTTTAATCGTTCCATCACTTCCACAACCTCATCCATATCAGGGGGCTCTAAACTCTGGTGGGTGTTTTTCTCTTCCCCTCTCCTGGATCTGTATTTCTGCACTGATGTTCTTCCCTGTCTTCGCTGTAACATTATTCTATAAGCAAGGTTCTTCTGGCTGCTCACTCTTTGGCATTCTCCGTGAAACCAGGAAACTTTCTTAGTTAATCTATCCAATCCATCCTTGGCTTCTTAAAAACATATACCATCGATTATCATAAACAAGAATTTGTTATAAATTATATAATCGAACCATAAAAGATATAATATAAATAAATTAAGGTATAACCATATTCTATACATCTATATTATAAAACAATCAACTTGCAGAACATCGAACTGTATAAGTGTGCTTCAAACAGTGCTGCACTATGTGCATCGTCAAAACTTTGAAATTCAGCTTGAGCTGAGTAAAAAAATGTCAGATATATTAATAGAAATACATGGAGAAAGTGTAATGTGTCAGAACATTGTACGGGTAAAAAAAAGTTCTCTATTGTAATTTTTATTAGAAAACACAGCCCATAACTCATGTATTAATGTTTGTGTTTTTTTTTATTTTAGCACCGAAAATGACACCGTTTTTTTGTCAACTTTGTAGATCATGGAGGTACTGGAGTATTTTGTTTCCCACACACCCTTCTTAAGGCTAGTGACTTTTGTTGCAACCTTAAATGTGATGAGTAATAAGAACATGTTCGAAAAAGTAAGTAGAATCATCCCTTGTAACTTTCTTTACAGGAATGACACGATATATAATACATTAAACTTAAACTTGTGAAAAGGTATTAGTAACGCATCAACAAGATTTATTTAAAAATGCATATACGTAATTGATAATCTAAATAAATATTTAATGTTCTTGTTCCATCAACATCTTCGAAATAATATAGAAATTATTTTTGCCATAGATTCTTCAATAACTAACGCGTATTAATATGCTAACAATAACCAAAATTTAATAACATATAAATACGCAACTACGAAGTACAATAAAATTTAATTGACTTCAACAAATATTGTATGTGACAACTTTTTTCTTGATTTCGTTTTCATATAGGATTTCATGCAGAGGTAGTTAAAGAGGGTTGAAACTGTAATTTTCTTTTCTCCTCATCACGGCAGACGTACATATCTACGATAAAATGTAAATTCGGCCAGAGCAAAATTTAATTATTAAAAAAATATGTTTAATGAGACATAAAATAAAAATAAAACAATCTCACATTTAGATGAGGTTTGTGATATCATGTTGTGTCGGGAAGACCAATTAGAACATTCATATCTTTTCATAAATCTTAAAATCGACCGAATGTAGAGGTAAAGAAGTAAAAAGGTAGAGAATTGTATACAATTTCGTAAATTTGACTCGACCCATTCGATTAAGGCCGATTTTTTTTTATTAGCTGAATGCATGAATTCAGAAAACAGAAAGAAAAATTAGTGGATTCACACCTTCCAGGATTTCCTACGGACCACATAATAGAATGACAAATAGGAACCATTCAACGAGCAGAGATTAGAACGACAAGAAATAACAACGGAATAAAAATTAATAATTAAGTGAATAACAGTGCCTCCTATATCAGACCATATAGATTAGACATTGAGTTTGTTTAAAGGTTGATTAAAGAAATAGTAGGGGGGGGGGTCGGCACTAAAACATTCCCTCTCTATTTTTATAAAATAAAGAAAATACTGAATGTGTCAGAAAAAGCTAAGTCATATATCAATGTTTTTATTTGTACTTAGTGAGTATTGCATAATACATTAAGAAATTTATTGATTCTAAGATCACTTGAAATATCAATATTCATTATTATAAACTGAATATACATTTAGCTTAGGTTATCTGAAACTAGGGATTCAGTGAGGTGATGGCTCGAATCCGCCTTGGAATGCGTTGTCGCTTTCCCTGGCAGGATTCGTCTGTGAGGGAAGGTTAGGCTAATACTCCCTATATGGGGAGGCCTCCTGTGACGTTAGCCGTGGAATAAAGGCTTTATAATACATAATAATTATTATATTATTTATTATTATATTATATTATTCATTAATAATAATAATATAGCTAATACTAAACGTTTGAATTTGTTTCAGCTAATTCTCTACATTGAAGCATGCGAGTCCGGATCCATGTTTGATAACCTTATCAATCATTTGCCAAATGGTAAATAGTACATGGAAATAACATTCTATATTTTAATTATTATTCTAAGAACAATCTTACTTGAAATAACATATTTTTTTTTTAAAATTTCAAAACCCCTATTTATCAATATATACAGTGGTAGGCATTTAATATGAATCATACAAGCCATAGGGAGTATGCGCCTTTTTCTGTAACCAGGTTACATTTTAAGGCGGTTCTAAGGTAAAGTTTACATTAATGTTGACTATCTTGAGGTTTATGAAGATGTTGGGGCACATCTTTTTCTGATCTATTTCTTAAACTAAAATATAAATGAATAAAAATATTATATAAATGTGTACAACTATATAGTCATTTGCCAACGAACAGGAGGTGGTGCGGGGGATAAACTTTAAAATAATAAGTTCTCTAGATATTGAAGGGAGTCGAAACACTTGATGTGGCGACTGTTAATGAACTCTGGTACTGTAGATTACCATTAAATACTTTAAATATTTGATGGAGCTCTGGTGGTCTCTTCTTCCGTAGCGTCGTTGTTCTTACTATTCTTCGCAACATGATGTCTTGAACACCCTGTAGTTGACGTTTTGTGCCATCTGAGAGGTGAGTGAACAACGGCGTGCCATAGAGAAGTGCTGGGCGGATAATAGATTTGTAGATGGCAATTTTCAGTTAGAGAGAGAAAGTGCCGGGGAGGTGAGGATAAATAATTTATCTAAAGGTTCATGACTTGAAAAAAATCACTTATTTTCTCTTGTTTAAGTAGCCACATTTTAGCTGCCACCTCAGCACATTATATAAAGCCATCAAATCGAAAAGGGCTTCATCAGTTCTACCTTCCAGATATTGAAGTGCCTTCTCCAACCCAGCTAACCTTTCATCATTCAAAATTGTTACTGGCGATTCGTTTCCTAGTTCACCCATCTTCCAGTCTTCCTTTAGTAATCTGGGTACAATGATTGACCTAATGTCTTAGTCTTAGTCTTAGAATTTTTCGTGTAAAATTCTGAAGTTATATTATTTATTTAAATGTTTGTTGTGTGCCTCAGCGGCTTCGTCGAAGAGCAACCCTTTTGGCAACAGTGCATTTTCTACCAATTTTGCAACGGAAATAAAAAATTTTTGAAATAAAGGTATAGACTTATAAGGTAGGTAGGTAGATAAGAAATTATTTATAATTTTGGTATTTAATGGCAGCTTCCTTCCACCTCTGGTTAAATTTAGATTTTAAACAGGAAAATCGGTACTTCATGTCATTTAACTTGTCACTAAAATAGGTCTTACTAGTCAAAAGATGTCTTCATTTATTCTAAAATTGGGAGGTGTTTCTCCTGTATTTTATCGCTCATTGATTCCTGGGTCACTCCTCTTACCTCTGAACCAATGAACAAATACCAAAAAAAATTGAAGATCCCGTTAAAAGAATTTTAATATTTAATTTAATATTTTTGTAATTTTCTAATCGTCATGTTTAGTGCCGCTTAAATCGAAAAGGTGCCGATAGGTGCGGCTGATATGGACGTTATTATTTTACAAAAGGTCCAATATTTCAAAGACATTAAAAATAACATCCGAGACGCACCCTGAAGTAAAACAAAAACACTAAAATATGCTAAAATGTGGTTCAAAATAAACGAAAAATACTGTATTTTTCCCACAGTATTTAACAGCTGATTGATAAAATAACCTCGCCTGCATTTTCCAGATCAATAGCTCTATTTATGAGGAATATTACTGAATATAAGAAAACTCATTTTAACTGAAATGATTACACTTAGAAAGCAGAGAGAGATCCGTTGGCCTGACGGAATGGGGTGGTTATGACTAATCCTACGACTTAGATGTTGCAGGGAGGGGACAAAAGTCACATAATGTCCTCTGTTTATCTAACTTTATCAATAGCTTGTTTTTTTTTTATCATCCGTGGATTTCATAAAATAGACTTTTGACCGCCTAGAATAGCCAAATAACCCCCTCCCCCCATGTGCGCTGGTAAAACCATAACTAATCCACGTCTGAAATAACAGAAAATAATTTTTCTGCTTACAGCTGGACTTAAACTCGTTTACAGGAGCTGGTAAGCACGTGTGTTACCCACCGAGCTACCGTATCTTAATCGAACCATTCGATATGCATTCGAAATTCCAGACCTAGAATATTTCTTTGATTTTATTTTATATTATATATTATCTTAAATTCGAAATTTCGTCTTTTTAGTTACTTATAATTAATGAAAATTTTAGTGTTTGCAAGCACTTCTGCTGCTTATGACGAATCATCTTATGCATGTTACTGTGATGAAAAGAAATGGTCAACATGCCTCGCAAGTATCTACAGTTTAACTTGGATGGAACGATTGGATAAGGTAACACACATCCAAATATTCACCTAATAATATTTGTATGCTGTTCATGCTTCAAAACACTGAATGATAAGGTTTTACATATTCCAAAATTGATGTACATAAATTTATCAATAATAAACGTGACTGTTATAAGAAATGCGGATATATAATAATTAATATCAATCATAATAAAAACAACACTATTAACATAACTAATGTAATAAATAAATAACAAAACAACTCCATACTTTTTTTAATTTATTTTTTCTTATTTATTATTACCATGTAAATGAGACATCACTCATCTGCTGCAACAACGAGATAACGCAAAAATAAACTTTTGACTTATGCCAAACATTTGACTGTATAATGAACCATTCAACCTATGTTGTTTTAGTCGGTAGAACTTATATTTGAGCTTCAACTATTCACTAAGAGAGAGCAGGATATTTCACCATTGTGTGTCTAAAGATCGTCCTATACTTTATTCACAAGACTGACCTTCTGCAAAATTTACGTTTTTGAGTTATGTCGTTGTTGCAGCAAATTAGCGGTATATTACGAATATTATTTTTCTGTTTTAAAACTGTTTTATTGCAAGACTACAGCGACAAGAAACTGCTCGTCGTTACAGACTACTTCAACATTTACTAGTCAAACGATCAAACCTCCCAATTCATTACAAAAGACTTATTTACATGAATGTTATTAGACCTATTTGGACGTACGGACTTGAGCTTTGGGGCTCTACTAAACCATCAAATTCATCTCGTATCCAATCCTTACAATCCAAAATCCTTCGAAAAATCCTAAATCCCCCTTACTTTGTCACCAAAAAGCTTATCCATAAAGACCTTAATGTTCCATATGTTGCTGAGTTTGCCCAAACCAGATACCTATCCTTCCATAGTAAGCTCCATAACCACTCCAATCCACTAGTCTCCCAACTTGCTTCCTCCTCCATCCCTGATAATCCTTCGAGGCGTCTGAAAAGAATATGGCCTAGAGACCTTCTAGTGTAGATTTTATTGAAGTGCTACTAGTGAGTAGTTATTTACATGCCATTGTAAACACTGTCAACACACTTACTTGTTGTATATCATTCTGTACAGTTGTAAATATCAATAAATGAAAAAAAAAAAAAAAAAAAAAAAAAAATGTTTTATTGAAAAACAATTATATCCTGCCTCGCTCAAGGGCAATAAGTAATATGGATGAAAATTAACTCACCAAGGGGCCAGTGAAGGTCTGACGAGCAGCTGGAAGAAGAAGGATTCAAATTACAATCATATTTTCGAGTTTGATATTTTTTTTTAAATAATTTTTTTAAAACTTTTTTTCAGCTCAACAGCAGCGAATCATTATTCGACAACTTCAACGCATTGCGTTCAGATGTGAGGACAAGCCACGTACAAATTTATGGTGACTACAGATTGGGTTTTCAGGAACTATTTGAATCAGACAATAATGAAGGTGAACCTAGCTCACTGGAACACGTACCTTTCGAGGTTAAATATATATTTTTTTATTTTTAATATTTTTACGTACGATTGTAATGTAAGAAATTAGTTGTTTGTAGGTACCAAAATTTTTCGATTCTCAAAACAGGAGCCAGTGCCAAAAAATTAATGCTATATTCTCGATATAGCAAATTCTTATTTAGAAAGATATGTATCCCGAAGTTCCTCAGTGTATCATTAAGGTATAGTAAAGTTCTATCTCAACAACAACGCATTTCAGAGGACTGCCCTCAACGGGATAGTTATTTTCAAGAAGCAAGAAAACATAGATACCTCCCAACTAGTTTTAGTAATAATACTAATAATATATTTATAATTCTCAAATCCCCCCAAAAAATAACTTTCAAAAAATTATCATAGAATATATTTTTTAAAAATAATATAGATTGAAGGACGGACACTAAAGAGCCTTCATATTGAGTGTCCATAATAAATCCAACCCAACCTCAGTGTTTCATTTTTTACTTAAGGAATCACAAATGTTACTAACGCTGTAGATCTGAGGATGATATATCTCGGGGAGTTTTAAAACTGTGTTAGGGCTTGAGAACAAGGAGCAGGTGATATAATGAAAATAATCTTTAAGAATAACAAAAAAGTATAATAAAATGGTGCATATGTCTGGCTGTATTTATTCCGTTAGTGCTTCAGTAACGGCAGTTTAAAACGTTAATCCTTTTTCTTATTTTTTCCAAAAAATAGTCTATATATCCAATAATTTTACGATTGGCTTGCAGTAGAAATACTTGACTTTTAAAAAGAACTATTTTTAATTCTGTACTAAGCAATGTTAAATTTTAAATATCTTCAGGAAGAAGAATACAAAGGCTTGTTCTATCCAAATATCTTTAATGAGTACCAACAAGTATTCGATTTCTTTTCTTGCACTTGTAGGTGGTCCTTATGATTATTTTAAAATATTTCCTTCACCTTAAAGTAGATGTTAAATATTGACATTATAAATGTTTTTGTTATTTCAGAAAGATTCTGTTGTCAAAAGCAGAGACATTCCACTCTACATGGCAAGGAAGAAACTCCTAGCTGCCAAAGATCCTGGAAGTATCATTGTGAAAAAAGAAAAGCTGCAAAATATGATCAAAGTGAGTAAAAAAAAGTGATAACTAAAAATAAGTGACAGAAATATTAGTTTAAGTCAAACTTTCAGAAACTCGTAAATGTAATAAAAGTAAGATATAGATGTGGGTTTTTACCATCACAACCTATGAAGGTTTTAGTTCCTATTGCCATAAAATACAGCATGATTTATGGCTCTTAACGATGATAAGAGGTTCTACCCCGACAAAAATTTCAAACTACTTTGTATTAATTCAAACAGAAAATATGGAGCTTTCATAAAAATCTGTACTGTGGTTTTCGTCGGCATCTTATTCATACTACTTATAGCCTTATCTCTGTTATGGAAAATTCTGATAGAAAACACTAAGCTTGTTACACTTTTCTGGAATGTATTAGAAGCCTCACCTGCTAGTCATAGTACGAGTTTCTATTTCTACAGTATCCATGGTGAAATAGCTTATTTCGTGTAGACATAATTTCTTTAAGAACATCAAACAAACGTGCCACAACATTGTGCTGGATTTAACCCAAAAAAAGTCTATTTACTATTGATAGTTATTAGATTCGTTTCACTTATGTTTGTTGCTCAGTAATTTTTTTTTTTTTTTAATGTTTTTTTTTTCAAAACGCTAGATGAGCTACATCAACCAAATATTCAAATACTTCCAAAAAATACTAGAGAAAGTTTATTCAATTTGTGTTGTGTTCAAAAAAGCGTTTTGTGTTTAAATAGGTAACCACATTATATTAAAGATTTTCTTTTCTTTTTCTTTGTTCCTATAATTATTTCTTCGTGTTTGTTGCAAGTTTAAATTTAACATTTTTTCATAAAATTAAAAAATAAATATTTTTTTTTTTATGGTTAAAAATTGTTTTTCTATTTTATTATCGCATTGATTTTTCTTGTAAATAAAGCATCAATATGAACTTGGAGCACTATTACTTATCGCCCTCAACTTTGATATATTGATTGCAGAGTTTTATCCATTCCAAGAATAGTTTATAAAAAAAAAAAATGTTTAAAATACTTTAGCTACACGACCCACAGTGGTTTGGGAGCGGTTAAAACCTTCATTTTCGAGTTGTTCAGAAAACGGAAATTTACTATAGAGTTATTGATAACGTCACGAAGTTGTGGTTAGGTCACATTAATATATGTTTCGATTGAGAAATCATGGTGGAGTAAATTATAGCACACATTTCCCCAACATTCTGCCAAAAAAAAAAAGTTCTTTTTGTTTGCTAACTACATTTTTCACATCACATCATCATAACTAGAATACTTTTTTTGTATTTTGAGTAAGACTGCCAACATTCTTTATCAATAAACGAAAAAGATAGTCATAAAAAAACAAAAAGAGTCATTATGTTTTGGGAATTTACTGTACATCAGTTGCTTCCGAACCAAAGATTTGTATAAATTAAAGACTTAAAGAACTGCAGTTAGTGTCTTCAGATAAGAAGAAAATTATGTTTCTGAATATAAATTAGTGACTTTAGTGTTATAAATAAACATGCTTTATTTTTATTTCGTAAAGGTTAATAACCTACAAAGGATATTTTAAATACGCCATATTTTAGATGATGTACTACATAAAAGCGATTTAATCTTATTTCGATATTTCCAGGCTCGCAACTTCGCTGACAAGTTGATCTCAAAAATATTGGATGTATACACTGAAGGAGACGTTGATTCAAAATCCGATTTGGAATCAACAATATTGAGGCTTCACCCGGATATGTTGACTTGTTACGACGACTTGATTGATGCATTTGAAACAAACTGCTTCAAAATTCCTGAGGTAATTTTAATTTTCAATATTGTATCTAATCTTATTATTTTATATATAATTTTCAAATCCAATACATCCCTAAGTTTTTAATACTTTTTGAAGTAACCTATGAATGGATTAATGAAAAACAATTTTCGTGCTCAGATATTGTCCATAAAAGTAAAAAACATGCATAGTTAATGTTACACTATGTCTGGGTAGTAATTTCAGTAAATTAGAAAAAATGGTATAATAAATATACTGACAGGAAAAAAATTTCACAGACAATGCTTTTTATTATTTTTTTGGCTGAAGTTTCATTTTTATTTAGGTTTCCACGAACACATATTCTTTGACATGGGCATATGAAACGTTTTAGGGTTATAAAAAGTTTAATTAAATAAAAGCAAACAGTATTTAAAAAAAAAAAAAAAAAAAAATTACGAAATCCTTCCTTAGCAGCTTTTATTAATTTAATTTACTTAATAATTACATTTACACATTTTATTATTTTTTCAGAACACATACTTTCTAAAGCATCTATACAAGTTCTCCAACATTTGCGTAGAAGATTTGGTCTCCACCAAGGCAGCAAAAGCAATTGAAACTGTTTGCCGAGAGAAAATGCCAACCATCAATAATATTGGCATTGACATTGAATAAATATCGTTGTTTGATATTTTATTGAAACGTTGAAGAAAACTTTTAATACAAGGCTTTAAATCATGTCGTTGATTTCTTTTTTTTATTTACCCTAAATACGTGTGTGTGTCTGTCTTTGAAGAAAATAAGGTGCTTCACATTTTTATGTATAGCTATTAACCTATAAGAGAGTTATATGAGTTATAAAACTTATAATTACATGAATTATTATTATTGTTGCAACATTTATAACAAAGTGTCGTTATACCACTAAACTAATAGAGTTATGTTTTGCCGGTAACTGATCATTACTATTTATTAAACCAGCTAATTCTGTGTAGCTATCTGATGATTAATTACCTAGGTTTGGTGTGAATTAAACCGAATGATCTGAAATCCCACTCAGTTAATTTAATCAGAGAATTAATGATAGTTGGATCAGAATTATTTTCTAATAAACATAGGTGCTTAGTAAGATCTCTTAGCTTGCTAATCGATTAAATCCCTGGATATTGTATTAAAAATATTATATATTATATTAGGATATAGTAATTAACAGGTAATATCATAAAAAATAATTTATAGATATTTATATATTTTAATATTTTATTGAGTAAGTATTAAAATCTGCCCTAACTGTAGGCAAGTAATATGGATGGTTTTATGATTCCATTCAATCAATGAATATAATAAGAAATAAATGAAAAAGAAGGGAGGAAAAATAAAAACATTTAAAGAACTACACAATATATAAATATAAAAATAATATATATGTATAAATAATATGTAAAATTAATTATTTTATCAAGTCACCATATGATATATAAATATATCATATGGTGATTGCTATATTGTGTCTATATAAAATGGTAGCTAAGGACTGTTAAACAATTCTTATTTTAGGCATCGTTTAACGTCTATTTTACTGGAGACCCAAAAGGTATTAGAAATTGTTTAACTATGGCTGAATTGAAGAAGAGGTTATATGTTCACATAATTAAGATTGGAGAGATTCAGGACGAATTGGCAGCTATATCTAGCGATTAGATTGTTTGGTATGCCGTTCCCGCTGAATTGAAGGATCTAGCCTTACATCAGGAGTTACTGGCAACAAAATCAATTACAAGTAGTATAAATTCTATTACTAGGTTAGGAGGTTATCGAAAAGTTGCTATTTCATTTAATACAGAATTACAAAAAAATACTGGGATGAGGAAGAGAATTTTTGTATACCTAAATGATTATTATCTAGAGGAATGCACCGAGAGGATCGATGCACGCCATAATGTAGTAGCTGAGGCCAAGCCATCTAACGAACTTTTTTTTATTGAAAGGATTAGAGAGTTTGAGAGTCGTATTTCGGTTGCTAGTGAGGTGCTAAATTTAATATAACAGATGTTAGAAAAGTTGAGGTTATGAAAATGTTTATTGATGCCAATATCTATGAATGGTACAATGCTAATTTAATAAAACTATCTGCAGTAGACTGGGAATCTTGGAAAAGGTCATTTTTATCAGTTTATAGTAAGAAGGATTGGTCTACTATTCGATCGTCATTTAATTACAGATATATGTTTGGTTCTCTAATTGAATTTGTTCTTAAGAAAGAACCCCTACTGTTGGAGGCAGACAGAGATATTCCAGAGACATTTAGGGTTTATCAAATAGTCTGCAATCTACCGATAGATATCCAAGATAAATTAGATAGAGAAAAAATTAAAAATGTAGATAATTTGATTCAAGAATTGAAGAAATTTAATGATTCATTTACTACACAAAAAAAAAAAAACAAAAAAAAACAGATGACTAGAAATAAGAGGTTAAGAGGAATTATGAGGATAAAAACAAACAGAACCTCAACAGAATATAAACATTAAACCAGGGTAAAATTAATTTATTGCAACAAGAAGATGAAAGTGAGGAAAAGAAAAATAATAAAATAGGGCTTGAAGATCGGGATGAAAAAAAAGCTAATAGGCCCGGAAAAATTTACACCATGTTCGCTGATTAAAATTAAAATAATTGTAGATAAGCGTAAAGTTCTAAAGGCCATATATGATAATGGCTTTACATGCTCTTTAGTTAGCGAAAATGTAATTAGATTATTGAAGTCTAAATTATGCAGTAATAGGAGTATTTTAAAGACTTTAACTGGTGTAAACAAATGGAGAATAAAAGTTAATGAATCTAAATGCACCCACATGACTTTTACTCTACACCGTAGTTCCTGCCCAACTGTCCTATTCAATAAGATCCCATTACCCAGATGTGATACAGTGCGATATCTTGGTTTCACCTTAGACAAAAGACTCACTTGGAACCCACATACTAGACTTAAAAGACAAGAACTTAACAGAAGATTCGGCCAACTATACCCCATACTATCCAAAACTTCAAAACTTTCAATAGACAACAAGCTTTTAATTTACAAGACTATCCTAAAGCCTATCTGGACCTACGGACTAGAAATTTGTGGATCAGCAAAACACTCGAACATCAAACGTATCCAATCCTTCCAATCCAAATTCCTGAGAACCATAACGATCTTAATATACCTTTTGTCCTACAATTCATACCTGTCAAATTTTCAAAATTCCATCAAAAACTTTCCCATCATCCTAATCCACTAGCACGATCCCTATCTAGCTCAATGGCCAGCTTCTCCACTCATGCTTTGAGTGACTGTGCTATAGGGCTCTCACTCAGCCTACATTGGTATTATCTACACCAGTGACGCAGCTGAGAGAGAAGGGCTGGGGTCTCTCAGGACCTGGAGTGGAGTCCTCCATAAGTGGAGGGACAAGTCTCGTTGGGGGATCCCTCGGATTTGTATATATTGTAAATAAAGTACAAATGTATTTTTAAGATTTAATTTAATTTTTTTTCTATTGTATTATATATTATACAAAGATTATTTACTTATTTTATTTTATTATATTTTATTTTGTATCTTTTCTTTGTATCTATTTCTTGTAAATATTGTGTGAATGGATCATAAGCCATCCATATTACTTATTTCCCACATCGAGGCAGATTGTAATACTTTATTTAAATAAATAAAAAAAATAATAATAATAAAAACTGGTGTAAATATTTGTCAGAGCCGGGCTAACTTACATTTAAAGATAGGCGAAATAGAAGATAAACTAGATTTTATTGTGGTGAAAAATAGTAACTTCGATTATGACTTATTACTAGGTTTGGATACAATCAAAAGATTTAAACTGTTACAAGATGAAAATTTAGAAATCAAACAAAAATTAAATAATAAATTCATAGATATTGAAAATGCGAGTGATAAATATGTAAATATCACCAGACCTAGTAAGTCGGCGCTTAATAATCCTCACTTAGACTCAGATATTGAAAAGTTTAATTTAAATTTAGACCATTTGGAGCAAGATAAACAGAATCAAATATTTAAATTAGTCAAGCAATATGAAGAATGCTTTACTAAAAATAAATTTGAACGTTGGGTCAATGAGGTATGGAGAAGGACAGATTAAACTAAAAGAAGATAAATATGTTTCCAAAAAACCATACAGATGCTCTATTCCAGACCAAGAAGAAATAGATTCACAGGTTTCTAAACTTTTGGAATATAATCTCATTAAGGAATTAGATTCACCGTTTGCTAGTCCAGTGACTTTAGCATTCAAAAGAGAAGAGGGGAAAATAACAAGGCTATGTGTGTATTACAGAGAGCTGAATAAGATCGTCATACCTGAATTCCATCCTTTTCCTAGGATAGATGATCTTGTTATCAATGTGGGTAATAGTCCATGGTTTACAGCATTGGACATTAACTCCGCTTTTTGGTCCATTCCAGTCAGAATTAAAGATCGCAAGAAAACAGTGTTCATAACTCAATGGAATGGAAAGTATTACCTTTTGGTTTCAAAAATTCACCCGCTATATTTCAGAGAGTGCTGGCAAACATAATTAGAAGGTATCATTTAGATAAATTCTGTGTTAATTATAGAGATGACATCTTAATATTCTCTAAATCTTTCGAAGAACATATGACCCATATCAAGTTATTTTTTGAAGCAGCTAAGCTAGAAGGTTTCAAATTGAAATTAGAAAAATGTGGTTTTGCGAAACACAATGTTAAGTACCTGGGCCATGTAATTGAAAGAGGTAAGGTTTATCCAATGAGGGATAATCTTACTGCGATAAAAAAATTTAAGCGCCCTCAGACAAGGAATATGGTTCGTCAATGGATGGGGAAAATTAATTTCTATCATAGATTTATTGATCATTGTTCTACGAGATTAGCACCTTTGCACGCTTTACTTAAAAAGAACGTAAAATTTAATTGGACAGAAGAATGCGAAAATAGTTTTGAAGAAATTAAACATTATTTGTGCTCGAAACCAATTTTAGCCATTTATGATCCCGAAAAAGAATGTGTGATAGAAGTAGATGCAAGTCGAGTAGGCTTAGGGGCTGTTTTGAAGCAACCTCAAGAGGATGGGATTTCACACCCACTTGGCAATTTTTCAAAAAAATTGTCACCAGGCCAGATGAAAAAAGAGAGATAATTTTTGGAATGTTTAGCTATAAAAGAAGCAATTCTATTTTGGCAGCATTATTTGATAGGGAAAGAATTTACTGTAACATCGGACCATAAACCACTGGTGAATTTTAAATCAAAAGCAAGAACTGATGAAGCCATGGGTGATTTAATGTTGTACTTATCCCAATACAACTTCAAAGTGATTTATAAGGAGGGAAAGGATAATGTGGAAGCCGATGCTTTATCCAGAAATCCAGTTCCAGAAAGCTTTCAGAATGAAGATGACTGCTTAAAAGTAGTCAATATCATCCGGATCGAAGATATAATCAAAGACCAAGAAATCAATAAAGCGGAAATAGAAGAATCAGAACACATTATAAGGGATGGGGAAGTCACCTTCAAAGTGATGAACAATAGGAAACGGATTTACGTATCTACAAATTTTAGTCGATAATTGATTGATAGGATACATAATTTTTATGGTCATATTGGTAGCAAGCAGATAGCCAATAAACTCCGACCATTTTACTATTTCAGAAACATGGATGAAACGATATCTGATTATTGTAAGCAGTGCGAGATATGCATAAAAAATAAATCCAGATCAGGAAGACCGATTGGAATGTTGTCACAATTAGGACCAGCTGAATATCCATACCAAATTATGTCTGTCTATAGATACAATTGGAGGCTTTGGTGGAAATAGATTTTCGCACAAATACATGCATTTATTAGTTGATCATTTTACTAGATATGCATGGATTTTAACCTCAAAAGGACCGACGGCTAATGACTTTATTAAATTAATAAAGCCAATATCTAATGAAAATATTGAAATTATTTTTGTTGACCAATACAGCGCGCTAAATTCATCTAAATTCAAATATTAAATCAAGAAGTTGGGTGCACAGTTGATCTTTACTTCAGTGAAGAGAATCCGGACAAATATAAACCGTGGACAGCAATTGCTAAATTATGTCTTCAAGAATACAATAACACAATACACAACACTACAAAATTTTCACCTGCTTATTTACTCAACGGACAGACTTCAGAAATTGTACCTAATCAGCTGAAAAAAAAAATAATTATGACTTACATACGGACAGAATCGCAGCATTAAAAAATTCAAAAAGGAGTTTTGAAAAAAATAAGAAACGGATTGATAAAAACAGAAAACAATACGAGTTCAGAGAAGGAGATTTGGTTTATTTCACAAACGGAAATAAACTAAACCGTACCAAATTGGATGAAATTATAACAGGCCCCTTCAGAATTAAGAAGAAAATTTCATCATCAATTTATGAAGTGGAGTGCAACAAGAAACGCAAAGAAGCGAACTTATTTCATTGTAGTACGCTGGTGCCTTCTTCTTTTTCCCTTGGAAAAATCTCCAACCAGTGGAGGTGTAAAATTGATAATTTTATCAAGTCACCATGAGATATATAAATATGTCATATGGTGATTGCTATATTGTGTCTATATAAAATAGTAGCTAAGGACTGTTAAACTATTCTTATTTTAGGCATCGTTTAACGTCTATTTTACTGGAGACACAAAAGGTATTAGAAATATAAAGAACTATTCAGTATATTAAGGTAATTTATTAAATATATAAATTAAAAAAATAAAATAAAATAATAATGATAGTTTAATTAATTATTATTTATTTAATTAAAAATTAAAGTTAAAAAAATTAAAAGCTCAAAATGCGATCATATTTTATTTACAATATACATTCATCCTAGGGATCCCCCAACCAAACCTGTTTCTCCACTTATGGAGGGACAAGCCAGGTCCAAAGCGATCGATTCTCTTTCAGGTGTACTACAGGTGTACTGATGTAAAAAATCCAGGTGTACTGATGTATAGAGGCTGAGTGAGAGCGCTATACATTCACTCAGGGCGCGAGTAAGAAGCTGTCCATTACCCGGACTCCATGTCGAATTTTGTTATAGATCGCGAGGCCACAGCATTTTTTACCTGCCAGGAGGATTATAGGGATGAGTGGAATTTGATAGAGATTGCACTAATGTATTTGGATAACGAGAATGATTTTGATAAAATTTCGAAAATTTAACGCGTATGCATTCTAGAACAAAAGGTATATTAAAGTCCATTATGTTAGGTTTTTCGGGGGACTTAGTAAGAGGGATTGGTTCTGAAAAATAAATATTAATTATATTACATGGTAAATGTACCGGTAGTAGTGTAAAAAATATTAAGGTCTAAATGAGCGGAATGCTTATAGGAAAAAGTATCAATTTTTATTCCTTAAAAACGAATACCAAATGCAGATACTGATATATTTCGATAGCAGAAGATATAATAAATAATTTAATGCCAAAAAGACTTGAGCTACTAAATTTTTTAGTAAACTATTATGGTCTAATTGAGCGGAATACATATCTAATACGAAAAAGTGTTAATTTTCGTTTCTTAAAAACGAGCAACAAATTTAATTACTGATATATTTCGATAGAAGAAGATCTAAGCAATAAATTAATGCTAAAGCGATAGGAGCAACTAATGTTTTCAGAAAACTACTATGTTCTAATTGATTGGAATAATTATCAAATACGAAATAGAATCGATTTTTTTTCCTTAAATACGAGCACCAAATAAAGTTGCTAATTTATTTCGATTTCAGAAAGTATAAAAAATAAATTAATGTAGAAACTATGTGAGCTACTAAATTTTTTAGTAAACTATTATGGTCTAATTGAGCGGAATTCTTATCAAATACGAAAAAGTGTTAATTTTTGTTCCTCAAAAACGAGCAACAAATTTAGTTACTAATATATTTCGATAGAAGAAGATATAATAACTACTTTAATGCCAAAAAGATGTGAGCAACTAATTATTTTAGAAAACTATTAAGGTCTAATTGAGTGGAATACTTATCAAATACTAAAAAGTATCGATTTTCGTTCCTTAAAAACGAACACCCAATTCAGTTACTGATATATTTCGATAGCAGAAGATATAATAAATAATTTAATGCCAAAAAGATGTGAGCAACTCATATTTTTAGAAAAATATTATGGTCTAAATTAGCGGAATACTTATCAAATACTAAATAGTATCTATTTTTATTCCTTAAAAACGAGCAACTAATACAGTTGTTGATATATTTCGATAGGAGAAGGTATAAACAATAAATTAATATAGAAACGATGTGAGAAACTATATTTTTCAGAAAACTGTTACGGTCTAATTTTGCGGAATACTTATCAAATACGACAAATTGTCAATTTCCGTTTCTTAAAAACGAGCAACAAATTCAGTTACATATATATTTCGATAGCAGAAAGTATCAACAATAATTTGATGCAAAAAAGATGTGAACAACTTATTTTTTTAGAAAACTATTAAGGGCTAAATGAGCGGAAAGCTTATCAAATACTAAATAGTATCGATTTTCGTTCCTTAAAAACGATAACCAAATTTAGATACTGATATTTTTCGATAGCAGAAGATACAAAAAGTACTTTAATGCCAAAAAGATGCGAGCAACTAATTTTTTTAGAAAACTATTAGCGTCTAATTGAGGGGAATATTTATCAAATACAAAAAAGTGTTGGTTTTCGTTCCTTAAAAACGAGCAACAAAGTCAGTTACACATATATTTAGATAGCAGAAGATATAATAAATAATTTAATGCCAAAAAGACTTGAGCAACTAATTTCTTTAGAAAACTATTATGGTCTAATTGAGCGGAATACATATCGAATACGAAGAAGTGTTGATTTTCGTTCCTTAAAAACGAGCAACAAAATTCAATTACTGATATATTTCGATAGCAAAAGGTATAAAAAATAAATTAATGTAGAAACGATGAGAGCAACTAATTTTTTCAGAAAACTATTATGGTCCAATTGAGCGGAATACTTATCAAATACTAAATAGTATCGATTTTCGTTCCTTAAAAACGAGCAACAAATTCAGTTGCTGATATATTTCGATAGCAGAAAGTATAAAAAATAAATTAATGTAGAAACTATGTGAGCAACTAAATTTTTTAGTAAACTATTATGGTCCAATTAAGCAGAATTTTTATCAAATACTAAATAGTATCGATTTTTATTCCTTAAAAACGAGCACCAAATAAAGTAGTTAATATATTTCGATTTCAGAAAGTATAAAAAATAAATTAATGTAGAAACTATGTGAGCTACTAAATTTTTTAGTAAACTATTATGGTCTAAATGAGCGGAAAGCTTATCAAATAAGAAAAAGTATCAATTTTTATTCCTTAAAAACGAACACCAAATTCAGATACTGATATTTTTCGATAGCAGAAAATATAATATATACTTTAATGCTAAAAAGATTTGAGCAACTAATTTTTTAAGTAAATTATTATGGTCAAATTGGGTGGAATACTTATCAAATACTAAATGGTGTCGATTTTCGTTCCTAAAAAAACGAACACCCAATTCAGTTACTGATATATTTCGATAGCAGAAGATATAATAAATAATTTAATGCCAAAAAGTTGTGAGCAACTAATTTTTTTAGAAAACTATTATGGTCTAAATTAGTGTAATACTTATCAAATACGAAAAAGGATCAATTTCAATTTCTTAAAAATGAGCAACAAAATTCAATTAATGATATATTTCGATAGCAAAAGGTATAAACAATAAATAATTGTAGAAACGATGAGAGCAACTAATTTTTTCAGAAAACTATTATGGTCCAATTGAGCGGAATACTTATCAAATACTAAATAGTATCGATTTTTATTCCTTAAAAACGAGCAACTAATACAGTTGTTGATATATTTCGATAGCAGAAGGTATAAACAATAATTTAATGTTAAAAACGATGTGAGCAACTAATTTAATTAGAAAACTATTAAGGTCTAAATGAGCGGAAAGCTTATCAAATAAGAAAAAGTATCAATTTTTATTCCTTAAAAACGAACACCAAATTTAGATACTGATATTTTTCGATAGCAGAAAATATAATAAATACTTTAATGCCAAAAAGATGTGAGCAACTAATTATTTTAGAAAACTATTATGGTCTAAATTAGTGTAATACTTATCAAATACTAAAAAGGATCGATTTTCGTTCCTTAAAAACGAACACCCAATTCAGTTACTGATATATTTCGATAGCAGAAGATATAATAAATAATTTAATGCCAAAAAGATGTGAGCAACTAATTTTTTTAGTAAATTATTATGGTCAAATTGAGTGGAGTACTTATCAAATACTAAATAGTATCGATTTTTATTCCTTAAAAAAGAGCAACAAATAAAATTATTAATATATTTCGATTTCAGAAAGTATAAAAAATAAATTAATGTAGAAACTATGTGAGCTACTAAATTTTTTAGAAAACTATTATGGTCTAAATTAGCGTAATACTTATCAAATACGAAAAAGTGTTAATTTTTATTCCTTAAAAACGAGCAACAAAATTCAATTAATGATATATTTCGATAGCAAAAGGTATAAACAATAAATTAATGTAGAAACGATGAGAGCAACTAATTTTTTCAGAAAACTATTATGGTCCAATTGAGCGGAATACTTATCAAATACTAAATAGTATCGATTTTTATTCCTTAGAAACGAGCAACTAATACAGTTGTTGATATATTTCGATAGCAGAAGGTATAAACAATAAATTAATGTAGAAAAGATGTGAGCAACTAATTTTTTCAGGAAACTATTATGGTCTAAATGAGCGGAATACTTATCAAATACTAAATAGTATCGATTTTCGTTCCTTAAAAACGATAACCAAATTTAGATACTGATATATTTCGATAGCAGAAGATATAATAAATAATTTAATGCCAAAAAGTTATGAGCAACTTATGTTTTTAGAAAAATATTATGGTCTAATCTAGCGGAATACTTATCGAATACTAAATAGTATCGATTTTTATTCCTTAAAAACGAGCAACTAATACAGTTGTTGATATATTTCGATAGGAGAAGGTATAAACAATAAATTAATATAGAAACGATGTGAGAAACTATATTTTTCAGAAAACTGTTACGGTCTAATTTAGCGGAATACTTATCAAAAACGACAAATTGTCAATTTCCGTTTCATAAAAACGAGCAACATATTCAGTTACATATATATTTCGATAGCAGAAAGTATCAACAATAATTTGATGCAAAAAAGATGTGAACAACTTATTTTTTTAGAAAACTATTAAGGTCTAAATGAGCGGAAAGCTTATCAAATAAGAAAAAGTATCAATTTTTATTCCTTAAAAACGAACACCAAATTCAGATACTGATATTTTTCGATATCAGAAGATATAATAAATACTTTAATGCCAAAAAGACGTGAGCAACTAATTATTTTAGAAAACTATTATGGTCTAATTGAGCGGAATACTTATCAAATACTAAAAAGTATCGATTTTCGTTCCTTAAAAACGAACACCAAATTCAGATACTTAAATATTTCGATAGAAGAAGATCTAAGAAATAATTTAATGCCAAAGCGATATGAGCAACTACTGTTTTCAGAAAACTATTATGTTCTAATTGATTGGAATACTTATCAAATACGAAAAAGTATCAATTTTAATTCCTTAAAAACGAGCAACAAATACAGTTGCTGATATATTTCGATTTCAGAAAGTATAAAAAATAAATTAATGTAGAAACTAAGTGAGCTACTAAATTTTTTAGTAAACTATTATGGTCTAATTAAGCGGAATTCTTATCAAATACGAAAAAATGTCGATTTTCGTTCCTTAAAAACGAGCAACACAATTCAATTAATGATATATTTCGATAGCAAAAGGTATAAACAATAAATTAATGTAGAAACGATGAGAGCAACTAATTTTTTCAGAAAACTATTATGGTCCAATTGAGCGGAATACTTATCAAATACTAAATAGTATCGATTTTTATTCCTTAGAAACGAGCAACTAATACAGTTGTTGATATATTTCGATTTTAGAAAGTATACAAAATAAATTAATGTAGAAACTATGTGAGCAACTAAAATTTGAGTAGACTATTATGGTCTAATTGAGCGGAATACTTATTAAATACTAAATAGTATCGATTTTCGTTCCTTAAAAACGATAACCGAATTCAGTTACTAATATATTTCGATATCAGAAGGTATAAAAAAGTTATTTAATACGAAAACAATGTGAGCAACTTATGGTTTTAGAAAAATATTAAGGTCTAAATGAGCGGAAAGCTTATCAAATAAGAAAAAGTATCAATTTTTATTCCTTAAAAACGAACACCAAATTCAGATACTGATATATTTCGATAGCAGAAGATATAATAAATAATTTAATGCCAAAAAGATGAGAGCAACTAATTTTTTTAGAAAACAATTATTTTCTAATTGAGAGGAATACTTATCAAATACGAAAAAGTATCGATTTCAATTTCTTAAAAACGAGCAACAAATAAAATTATTAATATATTTCGATAGCAGAAAGTATAAAAAATAAATTAATGTAGAAACTATGTGAGCAACTAAATTTTTTAGTAAACTATTATGGTCTAATTAAGCAGAATTCTTATCAAATACGAAAAAATGTCGATTTTCGTTCCTTAAAACTCAAAAACCGGGAATTATTTTCTTGAACAATATTTGGATTTTTTTACATTTTCCTATTCCTCCAGAACTCGAGAAAAATAATTTAAAAAAATTATTGATTTCAACATCACTAGGAGGTGTGACATAAATGTCACACTAGGCTCCCAGCCTACTATACTTTTCAAATTACAAGATTTGATAGATTTTCATTAGGATAGAAATAATAATCAACCTAATAATTTTTAAAGTTAGTTTATTGAACAAAATTTATAGTTAATTAATTACTTTTTAAAAAGTAATTATTAATACTAATAGGTATTATATTATAGGTACTATCTAATAATAATAATTTAGTTGATAATAATTAATTGTATCTTAATGATAATTAGTCATTTGAAGAATATATTTACATGAGTATTACTCGGATAATAATCTTAACTTTCATATATGCGTATCAGGCTAAATGCGTTTAGGATTGAACTGTTGTATTCGTTCTTTTTAAGCTTCTATTATGCTTGCTGTTTAAACAATTACATTTTATCAACGAAACTAGAGAATCTATAAATTAAAACTAATTATTTTATTTTATTTTTTTAACAATTCAATTCAAACAAAACGAGGTATGATCATTTAATTTAATGGTCTGTTAATCACTGGAATTGAAATATTAAATATAAAACTAAAGGGATAAACGATTTCACAGATTTAAGTTTAAATTTAAATGCAATATACATAGCATTTTATTCATCTTCGTGACTTAGTATTGTCATTTTTGGTTAAAAATCTAATAACTTTGCTGTAGCCTTAATCTTGATTTCTTGCTTATTTTCGTTTTTAAGAAGTTGAATATAATTGTTATAAACATTTTTTATGCATTTATAAAATGAAGTTAGCGATACAGATTTGAATGGTTTACACTTCAAAAATTTAAAATAGACTTATCAGAGTAATTTGTTTAATATTTATTCAAACCTTAGAAAAAGAATACCATTTTATCAGTTTTATAGTCAGACAGATTTTAAATTTTATATTAATAACTTTTAATTTTAATAACGGACTAACCAACTACATGAAATATTTTCCGACACCATTACAAATATCCTTAGACCAAGGGACGGAAATGAAAAATAATTTGGTAAGATAATTTTGTGAAGAAAACAACATTCTCTTACATTATACTTCAGCCAGTCATTCAAATTCGCTAGGATTATTAAACAGGGTTCATTCTACTTTAAATGAGTTATTAAGAATAATAGGGAAAGAAAAAGATAAATGTTCAATGCAGCAAAAATTAAGATTAGCCGTCATAGCCTATAATAATACTTTAAACAATAAATTAAAATTAACGCCCAATGAAATTACTTTCGGAACCTCCAGATTAGAATCAGACAAAAATACTGACCTGACTGAACAGTACGTATTAAAATATCATAAGGATCAACAGCTACTACATAAATTAATCAGATCTAAAATAAATAACGAAAAAGAAACAAGAACTGAAAAATTAAATAGAAATAGAGAAGCCCCCTTAGCTATTCAAAAACAATTAGGAGACAGAGAATATTTTAAAAAATACTCAAGCAAAAATAAAAAGTAGGGACAAGTTTAAAAAAGTCAATGTACTAATGAAAGATAAAAGACCAATTAAAACAAATATTGACAATATTAAAAGGCCCAATAGGAAAAAAAGGAAAAGGAAACAATTTATTTCCGACGACGATAATGAATCCGTTCGCGTGAATACTTCGGATGCCTCGGATAATTATGACTCAAATCACTCAGATAATGGTTCTGATTAAAAATATTTAATTTTATTTAAACAATCTTAAAATGTTTTAAAAATCATTTATTTTAATAAAACGTAATAAATATAATGGTATTAGGGAAAGATGTTTATGTTATATTGAAAGAATTATCTGTATTAAATTGACAATGCTGTAGTTATTTTAATAAAGTAGGACTTTTGTGTTTTGCTGTAAAATATTATATTCAATGTTAATAATGTAAAAGATCATTAAGCGTAATTCATGTTTTTATTAATTTAAACAAAAGTTGCCTACCATTTGGTCAGGCAAACTTTGAAGCTTACAAACTTTTATTTTTCTATTTGGATGAAATTTCGTATTTAAGGGTTCTCTTGAATGCTGAATTCGAATCCGATATCGATTCTTGTGAAAAAATTATATTGAATATACTTAACTTGAAAAATTTTAGCTTTTACACTGTAAAATGTGATAGAAAATTCTTTTAGCCCTAGAATTCCATCTTAGCACCCTCAAAACTCAGGAAACGTATGTATATATATATATAGATATCAATAAAAAAAAAAAAAAAAAAAAAAAAAAAAAAATATATATATATATACTAATTGGGAGAAATAATTTGTTACTTTAATTATTATTAAAATAATTATAATTATTAATTATTTATTGTAATGATAACTTATTACAAATTAATATTTACATTATATACAGACAGAACCACATATTAGATTTGATTGTTAAGTATTTATAATTTTTATTATATTCTTCAAACCCAGAACACATCTCTAACCCGTTTTGTAATCTTTGTTTACTGGGTTCTAATAACTGAAGCTTATTACATTACAATTTCATTTTCATTATATTCAACAAAATCGTCTGCAACGGAAGTAAGGCAGTTATTGCTATAATGTTTTTATGTCAACTATCACAATCATATTTGAACATGTTCAACTGCAAAAAATAATATATATATATATATATATATATATATATATATATATATATATATATATATATATATATATTTTTTTATTGATATATATATATATATATATATATATATATATATATATATATATACATACGTTTCCTGAGTTTTAAGGGTGCTAAGATGGAATTCTAGGGCTAAAAGAATTTTCTATCACATTTTACAGTGTAAAAGCTAAAATTTTTTAAGTGAAGTATATTCAATATAATTTTTTCACAAGAACCGATATCGGATTCGAATTCAGCATTCAAGAGACCCTTAAATACGAAATTTCATTCAAATAGAAAAATAAAAGTTTGTAAGCTTCAAAGTTTGCCTGACAAAAATGGCAGGCAACTTTTGTTTAAATTGATAAAAACATGAATTACGCTTAGACGGTTTAACGTATCAACTTTATTTTTTTACACAAAATATAGGGTGGTAATACGCTTGAAATGTATTTGGTTTCATCATCCTATCTGGTTTCAAACTCAAGTTAAAAATCAAAATGTTTTTCGGATTTTCCAATTTTTTTAATAGGTTTTTATTCATTGAATTTTACATTTATATACATCAAAAGAAAGCTGAGACCCTCCTCTTTCCAGCGATACCAACCAGTGAATTGCATGACAAAGTAATGACGATTTAAAGGTATGTAACCAATAATCGGTTTAAAAATTTCATTTTCCTGGAAGAGGGTGAAAAAAATGATATTTTTTGATTTTGTTGAATAACCGTTTTTTAATGTTTTTGAGGGTGCTGAATTAGAATCTGACCTAAATTTTTGTGTGAAAAAATCTATAGAGGTAGTTTGCTTGAAAAACTAATCATTTTTTTAGAATTTAATTAACCTAAACCAAAATCTATGGAGCGACTGTATTTTTCCTTTAATTCGCAATCAAAACTGAAAATCTTGGTGCAAGAATCACGTCGATATCTTTTTTTAAACTCGAGATAAAAATATATTAGTTTAATGCTATTTTATTTTTTTTCTCGGCTTCTAGGGCCCATTGGTCGGAACGACAAAATACGTGTCTAATATTTTTTGACCAGGAACCTCCAAAAAAATTGCCAACAAGATCCGTGAGAGACTGAGTGTGTCCTCCCCTTGTAAGCTTATTGTTAATATTAAGGAATGGACAAGGTCTAATCCTTTTGTTTATAGAAAAGTTGATATTGTATAAAATCCTATTTCAGTACAGGGTTTAATCTTTTTGTTTTCAAATGTACAAATCCTAACTTAGTAAACAGGAAATTAAGAAGTATTCAAAGTCTAATCCTTCTGTTTTTGTATAAACATATTGTATAAGGTTCAATCCCTTTGTTCATAGAATGTTATCACTTAGTGTACAAGGTATTAAGAAATTTGTAATGTTCAAACCTTTTATTTATTGAATTGTATAGAATCAAACCTATTTGCACTAAGATATTTGTTCCATCGGAGACCTCGGAACTTGGGGGGAGGAGTTATGTACACCTCAATGGTATTAGAGATATAATACAATGTATGATACCCCCTCTCCCAAAAACCCTATAAAAGGCCACCCCCACCTAACCTTATCAGACATTCTGTACGTGACCGTTAATGCGTGCGGGCATAATATGATCAAAGTATTGTAGACTATAAATTGTGTTTTTTCTTGATCAATGTATGTAATTCTCAATAAAGCTTCTTTTTAAAATCTCCACCCGCGATCCTTTTATTTAGCTATATATATATTAAAAAATAAGATAGACTAATAAAAACAAGTATACATATATTGTAAGCAATTTTTCACATCCTAGTTTATAAAAAAAAAAAAAAAAATTATTTCTAAAAATTAGTTTCTGTATAATGAGAAATAACACATAAATTCATCTCCTGAACAAATATGCCCGAAGCCGTGATTTATATTTATATCACGATTTCTCAGATACCTGTACTTCAATTTGAATCTCTAAAAAGAGCCTAGTTCGGTGTAGCTTTTTTTGAAAGACCAGGTGCAATGAAGATAAGTTTGATAAACGAAACTGCTAACTTTGAAAAATATTTAAGCAAAATGGAGATATTATAGCTTTTATTGAAAAAAACGTGGTTTTCTCAAAGAAGTCTTTGTTTTATCATATATCTGCAATGGATTGAAATAGAATGGTAAGATCTGCGGCATTTTGCTACATGTTTGATGTAGTTTCGCCCAATTTTTTTTATACACTAAGAGATCCTCACCCTGTGTATAAATAAATATATATACAGTGGACCCTCGTTATAACGCGGGTTAAGGGGAAATGAAACCTCCCGCGTTATAGACGTACCCGCGGTATAACGAGGGCGGAAGTATGAATTATTGGCGATCAAAAAATAATGAAGATGCACTCTGATATAAACTCGGGCAACAACTAAGGGAACAATACACAGTTTTTAAAAAGGAAGTGAGGGGGATTCTATGAACCAAGAAGGCAGGAATAGAGACAACTTCTCCGTACGTCATCTAGGTAGGTTACCGGAAAGATATTCAATCGACATTGTCTAAGCAACACATTTCGGCTTATTTCCAGGACGATACAAGCGATGTACCCACTCTTTCCTTAAGTTTTTTTTTTTTAAAATTCTAATAAAAATAAAACTTAAAAAAGTTCTAATATTGAAACAAAAACAATGAAACTTGGTTAGACAATCGTAATTCATTCTAAACGTCCTATTTAGTTTTACTTCCTACGTTAACAACCAGTTATAATTTTTTTCCTTTACAAATTCCTTTTAATGTTCAGTAAAATTAGAAATGTGTTAAAAAAAAAAACATTTTAACAAATGTAACAATTTGCAGAGTTCACTTTTTCCCAGAACTTATTTAACTTTGGAACCTTTTCGTTTTTTCTATTGGTTTTATGACTCAATTTTCTAATGAATTGTTTTCAAGTTTTCTACTGTTGGTTTTAAAACCATAATACGATGTAACCTTATTTTTTATTAATTTTAATTGAATCAGGATCGGGACCGGAGCTTGACCCGCGTTATATCCGAATCCGCGGTATAACGAGCCGCGTTATACCGAGGGTCTACTGTATAAATATATATATATATATATATATATATATATTTTTTTTTTTTTTTTTTTTTTTTTTTCTTAATTCATTGTAAAATGATCTGATATGATTTCTGGTTTTCTATACAAAAATAACTAACACATAACTCTTCCTCAGAAAATTAGTACCGGAATATTGCAGAAAGATTAATTTTCAAAAATAGCTCATCAATTAAAAAAAAAAAAAAAAAAATCAATTGAAAATAAAAGTTTTGGGCTTTGGGATGATCAATTTATGGGGTTATTATTTGTATCACTGAGTTCTAATTATTGCATACCTTAGTTCTCTTATGAAGATTATTATATTTATTTATTTTATTCTTTTATATCAATAGCTAGGATATTCTACCACTGGAATCATTTTCGATCATTACAGAGAACATCATTCCAGAAAGTTCTCTCGAACAGCAAGAAATGAAGATGTTTTTCATCTTATTGTGACTTCTGATCCTATGATATGTTTAAGACCGGATTATATAAAAAAAAAGTTCCCATTAAATGATAAAGATTCTCATTTACTGTTATAGAAAAAATAAACAATTCGAAATATTTTATTTTTTTACTTTTATAGTTATCTTTTATTTTTTAACCTAATATTTCATTTCATTCTCGGCGCAACAGACCCATGTAGCGGTCATTGCCCAGCTCAACCTAATGTAACGAGTGAATATAATATTTTTTATTATTTTTCATATGATTATTTTTTTGTTATCATTAGTTCATTATGTATTACATTGAAAAATATGAGGATCAAACTTCTTTGTTAATATAAGATTGATAATTGTAAATAATTATCAAGTCCATTCAAAAGAGTTCAACTGAACTTACATTGTAAAACTTATTACGTAACATTATTCATGAAATTATACTAAAAAAATTTTAATTTATTTCCAAATATAACTTAAAAATGAATTTTAACCTACTTAAAGGATTATTGGGTCTGTTATAAAGCTATATAGTAAATTTCATTAAATTTTTCAATTGACACTTTGTCGTATTTGATAAGTATTCCGCTCAATTAGACCATAATAGTTTTCTAAAAAACTTGGTTGGTTACTTCGTTTAAGTATTAAATTATTTTTTATACTTTCAGGTATCGAAATATATCAGTATCTGAATTTTTTCCCCTTTTTGAAGGAACGAAAATCGACACTTTTTCGTATTTTATTAGAATTTCGCTTAATTAGACGATGATAGTTTTCTAAAAAAATTACTTGCTCAAATCGTTTGGTATTAACTCCTTTTAAGGAACGAAAATCAACACTATGTCGTATTTGATAAGAATTCCGCTAAATTAGACGATCATACGTTTCTAAAAAAAATGGTTGGTTGCTTCGTTTTGGTATTACATTATTGTTTATATCTTCCGCTATCGAAATATATCAGTATCTCAATTTGTTGTTCGTTTTTAAGAACGAAAATCAACACTTTGTCGTATTCGATAAGTGTTCTGCTCATTTAGACCATAATAGTTTTGTAAAAAAATTAGTTGCTCATTTCCTTTTGTCATTAAATTATTGTTTATACCATCTGCTATCTAATTATAGAAGTAACTGAATTTGTTGCTCGTTTTTAAGTATCGAAAATCGACACTTTGTCGTATTTCATAAGAATTCCCCTCAATTAGACCCAAATACTTTTCTAAAAAAATTAGTTGCTCAAATCGTTTTGATATTAAATTATTCTTTATATCTTCCGCTATCGAAATATATCAGTATCTGAATTAGTTTTTAGTTTTTAAGGAACGAATATCGACACTATGTCGTATTTGATAAGAATTCCGCTCAATTAGACGATAATACGTTTTTTAAAAAATGGTTGATTGCTTCGTTTTGGTATTAAATTATTTTTATATACCTTCTGCTATCGAAATATATCAGTAATTGAATTTTGTTGCTCGTTTTTAAGGAACAAATATCGACACGTTGTCACATTTGAAATCACGAAATTCGACACTTTTTGGTAATCGATAAGAATTCCGCTCAATTAGACGATAATACGTTTTCTAAAAAAAATTAGTTGCTCACATCTTTTTGAAATTAAATTATTGTTTTTAATTTCTGCTATCGAAATATATGTGTGACTGACTTTGTTGCTCGTTTTTAAAGAACGAAAACCGACTCATTGTCGTATTGGATAAATATTCCGCTCAATTAGACCATAATAGTTTTCTAAAAAAATTAGTTGCTCACTACGTTTCGGTACTAATATATTGCTTATACCTTCCGCTATCGAAATATATCAGTAATTGAATTTTGCTGCACGTTTCTAAGGAACGAAAATCGACTCATAGTCGTATTGGATAAATATTTTGCTGGGTTTGACCATAATAGTTTACTACGAAAATTAGTTGCTCACTTCGTTTCGGTATTAAAATATTGTTTATACCTTCCGCTACCGAAATATATCAGTAATTTAATTTTGTTGCTCGTTTTTAAGGAACAAAAATCGGCATGTTGTCGTATTCGATAAGTATTTCGTTAATTTAGACCATAATAGTTTTCTAAAAAAATAGTTGCTCAGATCTGTTTGGCATTAAATTTTTGTTTTTTTACTTTCTGCTATCGAAATATATAAGTAACTGAATTTGTTGATCGTTTTTAGGGAACGAAAATCAACACTTCGTCGTATTTAATAAGAATTCCGCTCAATTAGACCCAAATACTTTTCTAAAAAAAATTAGTTGCTCAAATCGTTTTGATATTAAATTATTTTTTATATCTTTCGCTATCGAAATATATCAGTATCTGAATTAGTTTTTAGTTTTTAAGGAACGAATATCGACACTATATCGTAGTTGATAAGAATTCCGCTCAATTAGACGATAATACGTTTTTAAAAAAAAATGGTTGGTTGCTTCGTTTTGGTATTAAATTATTTTTTATATACCTTCTGCTATCGAAATATATCAAGAACTGAATTTGTTGTTCGTTTTTAAGAAACGAAAATCGACACTATATCGTATTTGATAAGAATTCCGCTCAATTAGACCGTAACAGTTTTCTAAAAGAATTAGTTGCTCAAATCGTTTTGATATTACATTATTGTTTATACCTTCCGCTATCGAAATATATCAGTAATTGAATTTTGTTGCTCGTTTTTAAGGAACAAAAATCGACACGTTGTCACATTTGATAAGAATTCCGCTCATTTAGACCATAACAGTTTTCTAAAAAAATTAGTTGCTTACATCTTTTTGACATTATATTATTGTGTATACTTTCTGCTAACAACATATATATGTAACTGAATTGGTTGCTCGTTTTTAAGGAACAAAAATCGACATGTTGTCGTATTTGATAAGAATTTCGCTCAATCAGACCATAACAGTTTTCAAAAAAAATTAGTTGCTCAAATCGTTTTGATATTACATTATGGTTTTTTTCTTCCGCTATCGAAATATATCAGTAATTGAATTTTGCTGCTCGTTTCTAAGGAACGAAAATCGACTCATTGTCGTATTGGATAAATATTTTGCTGGGTTTGACCATAATTGTTTACTACAAAAATTAGTTGCTCACTTTGTTTTGGTATTAAAATATTGTTTATACCATCCGCTATCGAAATATATTAGTAACTTAATTTTGTTGCTCGTTTTTAAGGAACAAAAATCGGCATGTTGTTGTATTCGATAAGTATTCCGTTAATTTAGACCATAATAGTTTTCTAAAAAAATTAGTTGCTCACATCGTTTTGGAATTAAATTATTGTTTGTACCTTCTGCTATCGAAATATATCAGTATCTGAATTAGTTTTTAGTTTTTAAGGAACGAATATCGACACTATATCGTATTTGATAAGAATTCCGCTCAATTAGACGATAATACGTTTTTAAAAAAAATGGTTGATTGGTTCGTTTTGGTATTAAATTATTTTTATATACCTTCTGCTATCGAAATATATCAGTAATTGAATTTTGCTGCTCTTTTCTGAGGAACGAAAATCGACTCATTGTCGTATTGGATAAATATTTTGCTGGGTTTGACCATAATAGTTTACTACAAAAATTAGTTGCTCACTTCGTTTCGGTATTAAAATATTGTTTATACCTTCCGCTATCGAAATATATCAGTAATTTAATTTTGTTGCTCGTTTTTAAGGAACAAAAATCGGCATGTTGTTGTATTCGATAAGTATTCCGTTAATTTAGACCATAATAGTTTTCTAAAAAAATTAGTTGCTCAAATCGTTTTGAAATTAAATTATTGTTTATACCCTCTGCTATCGAAATATATCAGTATCTGAATTAGTTTTTAGTTTTTAAGGAACGAATATCGACACTATATCGTATTTGATAAGATTTCCGCTCAATTAGACGATAATGCGTTTTTAAAAAAAATGGTTGATTGCTTCGTTTTGGTATTAAATTATTTTTTATATACCTTCTGCTATCGTAATATATCAAGAACTGAATTTGTTGTTCGTTTTTAAAAAACGAAAATCGACACTATATCGTATTTGATAAGAATTCCGCTCAATTAGACCGTAACAGTTTTCTAAAAGAATTAGTTGCTCAAATCGTTTTGATATTACATTATTGTTTATACCTTCCGCTATCGAAATATATCAGTAATTGAATTTTGTTGCTCGTTTTTAAGAAACGAAAATCGACACTATATCGTATTTGATAAGAATTCCGCTCAATTAGACCGTAACAGTTTTCTAAAAGAATTAGTTGCTCAAATCGTTTTGATATTACATTATTGTTTATACCTTCCGCTATCGAAATATATCAGTAAGTGAATTTTGTTGCTCGTTTTTAAGAAACGAAAATCGACACTATATCGTATTTGATAAGAATTCCGCTCAATTAGACCGTAACAGTTTTCTAAAAGAATTAGTTGCTCAAATCGTTTTGATATTACATTATTGTTTATACCTTCCGCTATCGAAATATATCAGTAATTGAATTTTGTTGCTCGTTTTTAAGGAACAAAAATCGACACGTTGACACATTTGATAAGAATTCCGCTCAATTAGACCATAACAGTTTTCTAAAAAAATTAGTTAATCACATCGTTTTGGAATTAAATTATTGTTTGTACCTTCTGCTATCTAAATATATCAGTATCTGAATTAGTTTGTTTTTTTTTTTAAGGAACGAAATTCGACACTTTTTGGTAATCGATAAGAATTCCGCTCAATTAGACGATAATACGTTTTCTAAAAAAATTAGTTGCTCACATCTTTTTGGCATTACATTATTGTGTATTCTTTCTGCTATCGAAATATATGTGTGACTGACTTTGTTGCTCGTTTTTAAAGAACGAAAATGGACACATTGTCGTATTGGATAAATATTCCGCTCATTTAGACCATAATAGTTTTCTAAAAAAATTAGTTGCTCACTACGTTTCGGTACTAATATATTGCTTCTACCTTCCGCTATCGAAATATATCAGTAATTGAATTTTGCTGCTCGTTTCTAGGGAACGAAAATCGACTCATTGTCGTATTGGATAAATATTTTGCTGGGTTTGACCATAATAGTTTACTACGAAAATTAGTTGCTCACTTCGTTTCGGTATTAAAATATTGTTTATACCTTCCGCTATCGAAATATATCAGTAATTTAATTTTGTTGCTCGTTTTTAAGGAACAAAAATCGGCATGTTGTCGTATTCGATAAGTATTCCGTTAATTTAGACCAGGGGTCTCCAAACTACGGCCCGCGGGCCAAATCCGGCCCGCCAGTGCCATCAATCCGGCCCGCGGCGGCGGCGGGGGGCAAAAAAAATAAAAATAAAAATAAAAAATCATCGATTAATAATAACTCCGTTTTATTTACTTAAGCTAGGTAAATGTTAATAACAAGTGCCTATAATAAGCATAAAATTAAAATTTACTTTAGCAAAGAAATGAAATGAATCCAACAAACATTATAAATATATGTAAACATTATAACATATAAAATACTAATAAGATTTATGTAGTTGTGATTTCTCACTGATAATAGATTGTAGTTTTCTGGCACTTGATTCAAATGTTTGAAAAAAAGTGAAATAAACATTTGTTTTCTCGATAATTATCGATTTTTAATTACTTATATCTCGAAGACCGTTGAGAATTGGACAAATATGTACAGAAACAATTTTATAGGAAATTTAATTAGCTTTAATTTCGATCCATAGATTATTTTTCTAGAGTCCACAGTTTCCGAAATATAATCGAAAAACCTAAACACGGGATCTTCTCCCCTTCCCTCACAATTTCTCGTAACCCCAGGGACCGGAACTTTTAGTATATTTACCTTCTAATTACTCCTAACGAAGCTGTGAAGTCAAAAATAGTCGCATAATTCATGCATTGTACACCCCTCATTTCAGCACTCTCACTGGGGTCGCGCTTTTCCGCGAAAACACGTTTTTCGGCACTTTTTTGGCTATAACTCCGAAAGTAATAGTCTGTTTCAAAATATATTTTTTCTATTTGAAAGTTGGTTAGTTACATTTAATAGAAGAACTTGTATATTAAATTTTGATCAAGTCCCCTAAAATATCGATGTCAGCACCCTCAAAACCGCTTACTGTTGTGAAATCCACGTAATACACCCTAGCCAGCACACTACATATGTATGTTTTGGCAACATCTGACGATTTGGTCTTTTTTAGTGGCCTTGATTGGATATACTACGGAGTTTAATCAAAATTTCATATAAAGGGTCTAATAGTAAATTTAACCAGGTTATAGTTGAAAAAATGAAAGTTCAGATCGGGAGAAACAGTTATGGAGTTAAAGTGAAAAATGTGCCAAAAAAAAAAAAACTTGGATTTCAAAACAGTAAGCGGCTTTGAAGGTGCTGACATCGATATTTTATGGGACTTGGGACACTGGGAAAAAGTGTTTTCACGGAAATGAGCGACCCCAGTGAGAGTGCTGAAATTAGGGGTGTAGATGCATGAATTATGCGTCTATTTTTGATTTCATAGCTTCGTTAGGCGTAATTAGAAAGTAAATATAGTAAAAGTTCCGGTCCCTGGGGTACGGGAAATCGTGAGGGAAGGGGAGAAGATCCTGTGTTTAGGTTTTTCGATTTTATCTCGGAAACCATGTCCACCCTCAGCAATCAATTTGCACTTGTCTGCCAACTCAAAGCGGGGGCGTTTCAAAATGGCGACCACCGAAAGGGGGTAGCAAATATCAAAATATAATATTATTTGAAGATGATTTATTTAAAGCAAACCAGAAACTGCAAACCCCCTAGGTGCCAAAAAAAACGCTGTCTGCCAAAATTTGGAGGGGGCGTCGCACCGGCAGACAGAATTCAAAATCCTCGTTTTTTTTTAATCCAAAAGTGGACCATTTGAAGACGATTTATTTCAAGCACACAAGAAACTGCATGGTCACTAGATGTCAAAAAACGTTGTCTGCCAAAATTTGGAGAGGGCGTCGCACCGGCAGACAAAATTCAAAACCCGCGTTTTTTTTAGTCCAAAAGTTGACAATTTGAAAACGATTTATTTGAAACACACAAGAAACTGCATACTTCCTAGATGTCAAAAAACGTTGTCTGCCAAAATTTGGAGGGGGCTAAGCACCGGCAGACAAAATTAAAAATCCGCGTTTTTTCAGTCCAAAAGTGGACAATTTGAAGACGATTTATTTGAAGCACACAAGAAACTACATACTTCCTAGATGACAAAAAAACGATGTCTGCCAAAATTTGGAGGGGGCTAAGCACCGGCAGACAAAATAATCAAAATCCGCGTTTTTTCAGTCCAAAATTGGACGATTTGAAGACGATTTATTTGAAGCACACAAGAAACTGCATACTTCCTAGATGACAAAAAACGATGCCAGCCAAAATTTGGAGGGGGCTAAGCACCGGCAGACAAAATTCAAAATCCGCGTTTTTTCAGTCCAAAATTGGACGATTTGAAGACGATTTATTTGAAGCACACAAGAAACTGCATACTCCATAGATGACAAAAAACGTTGTCTGCCAAAAATTGGAGGGGGCTAAGCACCGGCAGACAAAATTCAAAACCCTTGTGAAGGCGTCACACCGGCTGACATTGTTCAAAACTCACATCCATTTCGTCCAACAGTTAACTTTTTGAACATGATTTCCTTTTTTTTTATTTGATTTATAAGTAGTTTTTCTCTAGAATAATTTAAGGAAATTATATTATGTTGCTTCCTACGTATGGTACAATATGATTATTTTAATATAAAATAATCTTGTTTAAAAATTTTAATGTTAAAAATACCAATTTATACATATGAACAGTAATAATATAAATACCGGCGATATAATTAAAAAATGAATAATATTTCAACTTATAAAGTTATCAAATATGTACTATCCTGGAACAAAATACGTGGAAAACATGTAGTTCTTCGTAAACGTATGTTCTTGGAAAATCGAATGTGCTTAGTCGTTTGATCGAAGAACTCGGAAACCGTTCCTATTAGTATATTTTGAGCTATGTACATTATGAAGCAAATCAAATTTGCAAGAAATTTGGCACTATTCATTTCTTTTTCTTTCATCTATAGTTTTCAAACGGTTTGGCCACCAATGATTGGCTAACTTGTGGTAAGTAACTGGCTAAATTTCCTACCATACTGCATATATGAAATTTATATAAAGTCATGTTAAATACCCACGCCGGAATTTTTTGGTACATTTTTCGTTAAAACCTTAAAACTATTCGTTCGAACTAAAATTTATTTTTTCTCAACTGATAGCTGACTAAATTTGCAATCAGACGCTATATATTAAATTGATATAAAGTCTTGAAAAATACCAATTCCAGCACATCAAAACCTTGTACTGGTGTGAAATCCAAGTTTTTTGGCACATTTTTCGTTATTACCCCAAACATTTTCTTCCGATCCAAAATATGTTTTTTCTCAACTGATAGCTGACTAAATTTGCAATCAGGCCCATATATTAAATTGATATAAAATCATGTAAAATACCAATGCTAGCACACCAAAACCTCGTACTGTTGTGAAATCCAAGTTTTTTGGCACATTTTTCGTTATTACCCCAAAACTATTCTTCCGATCCAAAATTTATTTTTATCAACTGATAGCTGACTGAATTTGCAATCAGGCCCATATATTGAATTGATATAAAGTCATGTAAAATACCAATGCCAGCACACCAAAACCTCGTACTGTTGTGAAATCCAAGTTTTTTGAAACATTTCTCGCTATAACCCCCAAAAATTTTCTTCCAATCCAAAATTTATTTTTCTCAACTGATAGCTGACTAAATTTTCAATCAGAACCATATATTAAATTGACATAAAGTCACGTAAAATACCAATGCCAGCACACCAAAACCTTGTACTGGTGTGAAATCCAAGTTTCTTGGCACATTTTTCATTATTACCCGAAAACTATTCTTCCGATTCGATATTTATTTTTCTTAACTGATAGCTGACTATATTTTCAATCAGACCCATATATTAAATTGATATAAAGTCACGTAAAATACCAATGCCAGCACTCTAAAACCTCGTAATGTTGTGAAATCCAAGTTTTTTGGCACATTTTTCGCTATAACCCCCAAACTATTTGTTTTATCCAAAATTTATTTTTTTCAATGAAAGCTTACTAAATTTACAATCAAATCAAATTATATAATGATGAATGAATCCCGCAAAATACCCACACCAGCCCACTGTAACATGTAAAATTGTTATGTTTTTACCAAAACATACACATTTAGCCTGCTGGCATGGATTTTTCAATTAAATATTCATGTATAAAATGTGATATCAAATTCAGTCAAATTTCAGTTGAAAAAAGTAAATTTTGGTTTAGACAAATTGTTTTGGACTAGTATCGAAAAATAATCTAAATAATTTGTATTTAACAACAGAACTTGTTTTTAGCGTGCTGGCACGGGTATTTTACAGAGCTTGATCAAATTTTATATATAGGGTCTGATTGCAAATATAGTCAGCTATCAGTTGAGAAAAATAAATTTTGGATTAGACGAGTAGTTTTGGGGTTATAATGAAAAATGTACCAAAAAACTTGGATTTTACAACAGTTCGGGGTTTTAGCGTGCTGGCACGGGAACTTTACATGACTTTATATAAATTTCATATATGAGGTCTGATAGAAAATTTAGCCAGCTATCAATTGAAAGAATAAATAAATTTTGGATCGGATGAATAGTTTTGGTGTTATAACGAAATATGTGCCAAAAACTTTAACTTTACAATAGTACGGATTTTTAGCGTGCTGGCATGGGTATTTTAAATAACTTTATATACATTATATAGATAAATTATATTATATTATACAAATAAATTTTATATATAATGTCTGAAAGGAAATTAAGTCAGCTAAATTTTGGATTAGAGCTATAACCGACAACGGAAAAGTACCAACTGCTTCTTTTCACAAAGAAGTGCGACTTATATGAAGTGTGTCAATCTTTGGTGGCCAAACCGCTCTAAAACTATTGATCTGAGAACAAAGTGACTATTACAAAATTTGTTGCAAAGTTGATTTGCTTGAATAACGTATAATAGAACACAAAATATACTAAAAGTAACGATTTCCGAACTTCTAAGAAATACTATTTTCAACCTCTTTCCCCCACTGTCATTTTTGCGGCACTCACCTTTATTGGAAAATTCATAAATTTTCATTCATAACAGTGGACAGGTTACACCCATGCATTACAAAAAAAGGGTGAAATAACTCGGTGTGTTTTCCTATCGGGCTCTTGGTCTATCATTTTACAAATCAATTAACTGGACTACTATACGAGTTTTATACGAATTTTGTTCCAGGATAGTACATATTTCATAACTTTATATGTTGAAATATTATTCTTTTTTAATTATGTGGCCGGTATTTATATTATTATTGTTCATATATATTAATTGGTATTTTTTACATTAAAATTTTAAAACAAGATTATTTTATATTAAAATAATTTTATTGTACTATACGTAGGAAGCAATATAATATAATTTCCTCAAATCATTCTAGAGAAAAACTACTTATAAATCAAATAAAAAAGGAAATCATGTTCAAAAAGTTCTCTGTTGGACGAAAAGGATGTGAGTTAAGAACAATGTCAGCCGGTGTGACGCCTTCACAGGGATTTAGAATTTTGTCTGCCGGTGCTTAGCCCCCTCCAAATTTTGGCAGACAACGTTTTTTGTCATCTAGGGAGTATGCAGTTTCTTGTGTGCTTCAAATAAATTGTCTTCAAATTGTCCACTTTTGGACTGAAAAAACGCGGATTTTTAATTTTGTCTGCCGGTGCTTAGCCCCCTCCAAATTTTGGCAGACAACGTTTTTTGACATCTAGGAAGTATGCAGTTTCTTGTGTGCTTCAAATAAAACGTCTTCAAATTGTCAACTTTTGGACTGAAAAACGCGGATTTTGAATTTTGTCTGCCGGTGCGACGCCCCCTCCAAATTTTGGCAGACAACGTTTTTTGTCATCTAGTGAGCATGCAGTTTCTTGTGTGCTTGAAATAAATCGTCTTCAAATGGTCCACTTTTGGACTAAAAAAACGAGGATTTTGAATTCTGTCTGCCGGTGCGACGCCCCCTCCAAATTTTGGCAGACAGCGTTTTTTGGCACCTAGGGGGTTTGCAGTTTCTGGTTTGCTTATATAAATCATCTTCAAATAATACCATATTTTGATATTTGCTACCCCCTTTCGGAGGTCGCCATTTTGAAACGCCCCCGCTTTGAGTTGGCAGACAAGTGCAAATTGATTGCTGAGGGTGGACATTTAATGGCTGTATGTCTAAAAGTTTCCTCGAAATAAGTCATGAAATTTGGCCTCGGCTCTTGGACTATCAAGGTAGGTGGGGAGAGATCCAGGAACCCTGCACCACTCTCACTGGCCCTGATCAGCCACACCTCTCTCCCTTCACTTTTGCCCAAGTGCCATCAGCCAGCGCTCAGACTATAACATCCTTTAAACATCATCTATTTCTTTACCTTCTCAATTATCATTCTTCCGAACGTATATAAAATATGAATATTTTAGTAATATATATTATTATAATATACGTATGTTCTATTTTTTTGTCGTTATCTTTTTTATTTTGTAACTCATAATGCAATTATTAATCACTTGTCATAGCCAAACGATTGTCCTATGTATTGCACTCATATTTTATTCATAAGGGACAAACTGTCCCAGAATAAAGTTTATTTTCTTCTTTCTTTTTTCTGTATGCTCCATCAATATAAGCCAATGATTCTTTTGGTGATCATTGCATAGAAAAGAAACCCAGGTTTCAGGATTTTTCATCTTTTCAATAGGCATGTAATCAGCGACCGTCGATTAGCTGACAGTTTTTATTTTCCGCTTCTTTTCCACACTAGTAATTAAGTCAAATCAAAATACTGTTACAAAGATGTTTTTGAAACACACACAAACCCGCTAAGGCGTTACGAACTATTACTATAGCACCTCTATTAGCGTTTTTATACGTCAATTACTGTCATCAAGAAATGAGTAGAATACACAAGAATTTCGTAACATTACAGTACAACACAATAATGATTGAACTAGGGACTTTAACTAGCTTCTTCTCGCTGAGGGTGCGTACTCGGAGACTATTCTATAAATTATAGGTACCGGCAGGAAAATTAAAATAGTGTTGGCCCGCGGAGCCCTTGGAAGTAGTTAGTGTGGCCCGAAGGCTGAAAAGTTTGGAGACCCCTGATTTAGACCATAAAACTTTTTTCTAAAAAAATTAGTTTCTCACATGTTTTTTGCATTAGATTATTGTTTTAATCTTTTGCTATCGAAATATATATGTTACTGAAATTGTTGATCGTTTTTAGGGAACGAAAATCAACACTTTGTCGTATTTAATAAAATTCCGCTCAATTAGACCCAAATACTTTTCTAAAAAAATTAGTTGCTCAAATCGTTTTGATATTAAATTATTTTTTATATCTTCCGCTATCGAAATATATCAGTATCTGAATTAGTTTTTAGTTTTTAAGGGACGAAAATCGACACTATGTCGTATTTGATAAGAATTCCGCTCAATTAGACGATAATACGTTTTTAAAAAAAATGGTTGGTTGCTTCGTTTTGGTATTAAATTTTTTTTATATACCTTCTGCTATCGAAATATATCAAGAACTGAATTTGTTGTTCGTTTTTAAGAAACGAAAATCGACACTATATCGTATTTGATAAGAATTCCGTTAATTTAGACCATAATAGTTTTCTAAAAAAATTAGTTGCTCAAATCGTTTTGAAATTAAATTATTGTTTATACCCTCTGCTATCGAAATATATCAGTATCTGAATTAGTTTTTAGTTTTTAAGGAACGAATATCGACACTATATCGTATTTGATAAGAATTCCGCTCAATTAGACGATAATACGTTTTTAAAAAAAATGGTTGATTGGTTCGTTTTGGTATTATATTATTGTGTATACTTTCTGCTAACAACATATATATGTAACTGAATTGGTTGCTCGTTTTTAAGGAACAAAAATCGACATGTTGTCGTATTTGATAAGAATTTCGCTCAATCAGACCATAACAGTTTTCAAAAAAAATTAGTTGCTCAAATCGTTTTGATATTACATTATGGTTTTTTTTTTCTTCCGCTTTCGAAATAAATCTGTATCTGAATTAGTTGTTCGTTTTTAAGAAACAAAAATCGACTCATTGTCGTATTATATAAATATTCTGCTTGGTTTGACCATAATAGTTTACTACGAAAATTAGTTGCTCACTTCGTTTTAAAATTAAAATATTGTTTATACCTTCCGCTATCGAAATATATCAGTATCTGAATTTGTTGTTCGTTTTTAGGGAACAAAAATCGACACTATATCGTATTTGATAAGAATTCCGCTCAATTAGACCGTAACAGTTTTCTAAAAGAATTAGTTGCTCTAATCGTTTTTTTATATTACATTATTGTTTATGTCTTCTGCTATCGAAATATATCAGTATCTTAATTTGTTGTTCGTTTTTAAGAACGAAAATCAACACTTTGTCGTATTCAATAAGTGTTCCGCTCATTTAGACCATAATAGTTTTCTAAAACAATTAGTTGCTTACATCTTTTTGGCATTATATTATTGTGTATACTTTCTGCTAACAAACATATATATGTAACTGAATTGGTTGCTCGTTTTTAAGGAACAAAAATCGACATGTTGTCGTATTTGATAAGAATTTCGCTCAATCAGACCATAACAGTTTTCAAAAAAAATTAGTTGCTCAAATCGTTTTGATATTACATTATGGTTTTTTTCTTCCGCTTTCGAAATAAATCTGTATCTGAATTAGTTGTTCGTTTTTAAGAAACTAAAATCGACTCATTGTCGTATTGAATAAATATTCTGCTTGGTTTGACCATAATAGTTTACTACGAAAATTAGTTGCTCACTTCGTTTTAAAATTAAAATATTGTTTATACCTTCCGCTATCGAAATATATCAGTATCTGAATTTGTTGTTCGTTTTTAGGGAACAAAAATCGACACTTTTTCGTATTCGATAAGAATTCCGCTCCTTTATACCATAAAAGGTTTCTTAAATAAGTAGTTTCTCACTACGTTTCGGTACTAATATATTGCTTATACCTTCCGCTATCGAAATATATCAGTAATTGAATTTTGCTGCTCGTTTCTAAGGAACGAAAATCGACTCATTGTCGTATTGGATAAATATTTTGCTGGGTTTGACCATAATAGTTTACTACAAAAATTAGTTGCTCACTTCGTTTCGGTATTAAAATATTGTTTATACCTTCCGCTATCGAAATATATCAGTAATTTAAGTTTGTTGCTCGTTTTTAAGGAACAAAAATCGGCATGTTGTTGTATTCGATAAGTATTCCGTTAATTTAGACCATAATAGTTTTCTAAAAAAATTAGTTGCTCAAATCGTTTTGAAATTAAATTATTGTTTATACCCTCTGCTATCGAAATATATCAGTATCTGAATTAGTTTTTAGTTTTTAAGGAACGAATATCGACACTATATCGTATTTGATAAGAATTCCGCTCAATTAGACGATAATACGTTTTTTAAAAAAATGGTTGATTGCTTCGTTTTGGTATTAAATTATTTTTATATACCTTCTGCTATCGTAATATATCAAGAACTGAATTTGTTGTTCGTTTTTAAAAAACGAAAATCGACACTATATCGTATTTGATAAGAATTCCGCTCAATTAGACCGTAACAGTTTTCTAAAAGAATTAGTTGCTCAAATCGTTTTGATATTACATTATTGTTTATACCTTCCGCTATCGAAATATATCAGTAATTGAATTTTGTTGCTCGTTTTTAAGAAACGAAAATCGACACTATATCGTATTTGATAAGAATTCCGCTCAATTAGGCCGTAACAGTTTTCTAAAAGAATTAGTTGCTCAAATCGTTTTGATATTACATTATTGTTTATACCTTCCGCTATCGAAATATATCAGTAATTGAATTTTGTTGCTCGTTTTTAAGGAACAAAAATCGACACGTTTTCGTATTTGATTAGAATTCCGCTTATTTAAACCAGTATAGTTTTCTAATAAAATTAGTTGCTCAAATCGTTTGGTATTAACTCCTTTTAAGGAACGAAAATCAACACTATGTCGTATTTGATAAGAATTCCGCTAAATTAGACGATCATACGTTTCTAAAAAAAATGGTTGGTTGCTTCGTTTTGGTATTACATTATTGTTTTATATCTTCCGCTATCGAAATATATCAGTATCTCAATTTGTTGTTCGTTTTTAAGAACGAAAATCAACACTTTGTCGTATTCGATAAGTGTTCTGCTCATTTAGACCATGATAGTTTTCTAAAACAATTAGTTGCTCACATCTTTTTGGCATTAAATTATTGTTCATACTTTCTTCTATCGAAATATATATGTAACTTAATTTGTTGCTCGTTTCTAGGGAACGAAAATCAACACTTTTTCGTTTTTGATAAGTATTCTGCTCAATGAGACCCAATACTTTTCTAAAAAAATTAGTTGCTCACATTTTGATGCATTAAATTATTTTTTATACCTCCCGCTATCGAAATATATCAGTATCTGAATTAGTTTTTAGTTTTTAAGGGACGAAAATCGACACTATGTCGTATTTGATAAGAATTCCGCTCAATTAGACGATAATACGTTTTTAAAAAAAATGGTTGGTTGCTTCGTTTTGGTATTAAATTTTTTTTTATATACCTTCTGCTATCGAAATATATCAAGAACTGAATTTGTTGTTCGTTTTTAAGAAACGAAAATCGACACTATATCGTATTTGATAAGAATTGCGTTAATTTAGACCATAATAGTTTTCTAAAAAAATTAGTTGCTCAAATCGTTTTGAAATTAAATTATTGTTTATACCCTCTGCTATCGAAATATATCAGTATCTGAATTAGTTTTTAGTTTTTAAGGAACGAATATCGACACTATATCGTATTTGATAAGAATTCCGCTCAATTAGACGATAATACGTTTTTAAAAAAAATGGTTGATTGGTTCGTTTTTTGGTATTATATTATTGTGTATACTTTCTGCTAACAACATATATATGTAACTGAATTGGTTGCTCGTTTTTAAGGAACAAAAATCGACATGTTGTCGTATTTGATAAGAATTTCGCTCAATCAGACCATAACAGTTTTCAAAAAAAATTAGTTGCTCAAATCGTTTTGATATTACATTATGGTTTTTTTTTTCTTCCGCTTTCGAAATAAATCTGTATCTGAATTAGTTGTTCGTTTTTAAGAAACAAAAATCGACTCATTGTCGTATTATATAAATATTCTGCTTGGTTTGACCATAATAGTTTACTACGAAAATTAGTTGCTCACTTCGTTTTAAAATTAAAATATTGTTTATACCTTCCGCTATCGAAATATATCAGTATCTGAATTTGTTGTTCGTTTTTAGGGAACAAAAATCGACACTATATCGTATTTGATAAGAATTCCGCTCAATTAGACCGTAACAGTTTTCTAAAAGAATTAGTTGCTCTAATCGTTTTTATATTACATTATTGTTTATGTCTTCTGCTATCGAAATATATCAGTATCTTAATTTGTTGTTCGTTTTTAAGAACGAAAATCAACACTTTGTCGTATTCAATAAGTGTTCCGCTCATTTAGACCATAATAGTTTTCTAAAACAATTAGTTGCTTACATCTTTTTGGCATTATATTATTGTGTATACTTTCTGCTAACAACATATATATGTAACTGAATTGGTTGCTCGTTTTTAAGGAACAAAAATCGACATGTTGTCGTATTTGATAAGAATTTCGCTCAATCAGACCATAACAGTTTTCAAAAAAAATTAGTTGCTCAAATCGTTTTGATATTACATTATGGTTTTTTTTCTTCCGCTTTCGAAATAAATCTGTATCTGAATTAGTTGTTCGTTTTTAAGAAACTAAAATCGACTCATTGTCGTATTGAATAAATATTCTGCTTGGTTTGACCATAATAGTTTACTACGAAAATTAGTTGCTCACTTCGTTTTAAAATTAAAATATTGTTTATACCTTCCGCTATCGAAATATATCAGTATCTGAATTTGTTGTTCGTTTTTAGGGAACAAAAATCGACACTTTTTCGTATTCGATAAGAATTCCGCTCCTTTATACCATAAAAGGTTTCTTAAATAAGTAGTTTCTCACTACGTTTCGGTACTAATATATTGCTTATACCTTCCGCTATCGAAATATATCAGTAATTGAATTTTTTGCTCGTTTCTAAGGAACGAAAATCGACTCATTGTCGTATTGGATAAATATTTTGCTGGGTTTGACCATAATAGTTTACTACAAAAATTAGTTGCTCACTTCGTTTCGGTATTAAAATATTGTTTATACCTTCCGCTATCGAAATATATCAGTAATTTAAGTTTGTTGCTCGTTTTTAAGGAACAAAAATCGGCATGTTGTTGTATTCGATAAGTATTCCGTTAATTTAGACCATAATAGTTTTCTAAAAAAATTAGTTGCTCAAATCGTTTTGAAATTAAATTATTGTTTTATACCCTCTGCTATCGAAATATATCAGTATCTGAATTAGTTTTTAGTTTTTAAGGAACGAATATCGACACTATATCGTATTTGATAAGAATTCCGCTCAATTAGACGATAATACGTTTTTTAAAAAAATGGTTGATTGCTTCACATTTTTTGGTATTAAATTATTTTTATATACCTTCTGCTATCGTAATATATCAAGAACTGAATTTGTTGTTCGTTTTTAAAAAACGAAAATCGACACTATATCGTATTTGATAAGAATTCCGCTCAATTAGACCGTAACAGTTTTCTAAAAGAATTAGTTGCTCAAATCGTTTTGATATTACATTATTGTTTATACCTTCCGCTATCGAAATATATCAGTAATTGAATTTTGTTGCTCGTTTTTAAGAAACGAAAATCGACACTATATCGTATTTGATAAGAATTCCGCTCAATTAGGCCGTAACAGTTTTCTAAAAGAATTAGTTGCTCAAATCGTTTTGATATTACATTATTGTTTATACCTTCCGCTATCGAAATATATCAGTAATTGAATTTTGTTGCTCGTTTTTAAGGAACAAAAATCGACACGTTGTCACATTTGATAAGAATTCCGCTTAATTAGACCATAACAGTTTTTCTAAAAAAATTAGTTGCTCAAATCGTTTGGTATTAACTCCTTTTAAGGAACGAAAATCAACACTATGTCGTATTTGATAAGAATTCCGCTAAATTAGACGATCATACGTTTCTAAAAAAAAATGGTTGGTTGCTTCGTTTTGGTATTACATTATTGTTTATATCTTCCGCTATCGAAATATATCAGTATCTCAATTTGTTGTTCGTTTTTAAGAACGAAAATCAACACTTTTGTCGTATTCGATAAGTGTTCTGCTCATTTAGACCATAATAGTTTTCTAAAACAATTAGTTGCTCACATCTTTTTGGCATTAAATTATTGTTTATACTTTCTGCTATCGAAATATATATGTAACTTAATTTGTTGATCGTTTTTAGGGAACGAAAATCAACACTTCGTCGTATTTAATAAGAATTCCGCTCAATTAGACCCAAATACTTTTCTAAAAAAATTAGTTGCTCAAATCGTTTTGATATTAAATTATTTTTTATATCTTCCGCTATCGAAATATATCAGTATCTGAATTAGTTTTTAGTTTTTAAGGGACGAAAATCGACACTATGTCGTATTTGATAAGAATTCCGCTCAATTAGACGATAATACGTTTTTAAAAAAAATGGTTGGTTGCTTCGTTTTGGTATTAAATTTTTTTTATATACCTTCTGCTATCGAAATATATCAAGAACTGAATTTGTTGTTCGTTTTTAAGAAACGAAAATCGACACTATATCGTATTTGATAAGAATTGCGTTAATTTAGACCATAATAGTTTTCTAAAAAAATTAGTTGCTCAAATCGTTTTGAAATTAAATTATTGTTTATACCCTCTGCTATCGAAATATATCAGTATCTGAATTAGTTTTTTAGTTTTTAAGGAACGAATATCGACACTATATCGTATTTGATAAGAATTCCGCTCAATTAGACGATAATACGTTTTTAAAAAAAATGGTTGCTTGGTTCGTTTTGGTATTATATTATTGTGTATACTTTCTGCTAACAACATATATATGTAACTGAATTGGTTGCTCGTTTTTAAGGAAAAAAATCGACATGTTTTGTCGTATTTGATAAGAATTTCGCTCAATCAGACCATAACAGTTTTCAAAAAAAAATTAGTTGCTCAAATCGTTTTGATATTACATTATGGTTTTTTTCTTCGCTTTCGAAATAAATCTGTATCTGAATTAGTTGTTCGTTTTTAAGAAACAAAAATCGACTCATTGTCGTATTATATAAATATTCTGCTTGGTTTGACCATAATAGTTTACTACGAAAATTAGTTTGCTCACTTCGTTTTAAAATTAAAATATTGTTTATACCTTCCGCTATCGAAATATATCAGTATCTGAATTTGTTGTTCGTTTTTAGGGAACAAAAATCGACACTATATCGTATTTGATAAGAATTCCGCTCAATTAGACCGTAACAGTTTTCTAAAAGAATTAGTTGCTCTAATCGTTTTTATATTACATTATTGTTTATGTCTTCTGCTATCGAAATATATCAGTATCTTAATTTGTTGTTCGTTTTTAAGAACGAAAATCAACACTTTGTCGTATTCAATAAGTGTTCCGCTCATTTAGACCATAATAGTTTTCTAAAACAATTAGTTGCTACATCTTTTTGGCATTATATTATTGTGTATACTTTCTGCTAACAACATATATATGTAACTGAATTGTTGCTCGTTTTTAAGGAACAAAAATCGACATGTTGTCGTATTTGATAAGAATTTCGCTCAATCAGACCATAACAGTTTTCAAAAAAAAAAAATTAGTTGCTCAAATCGTTTTGATATTACATTATTTTTTTTTCTTCCGCTTCGAAATAAATCTGTATCTGAATTAGTTGTTCGTTTTTTAAGAAACTAAAATCGACTCATTGTCGTATTGAATAAATATTCTGCTTGGTTTGACCATAATAGTTTACTACGAAAATTAGTTGCTCACTTCGTTTTAAAATTAAAATTATTGTTTATACCTTCCGCTATCGAAATATATCAGTATCTGAATTTGTTGTTCGTTTTTAGGGAACAAAAATCGACACTTTTTCGTATTCGATAAGAATTCCGCTCCTTTATACCATAAAAGGTTTCTAAAATAAGTAGTTTCTCACTACGTTTCGGTACTAATATATTGTTTATACCTTCCGCTATCGAAATATATCAGTAATTGAATTTTGCTGCTCGTTTTTTTAAGGAACGAAAATCGACTCATTGTCGTATTGGATAAATATTTTGCTGGGTTTGACCATAATAGTTTACTAAAAAAATTAGTTGCTCACTTCGTTTTCGGTATTAAAATATTGTTTATACCTTCCGCTATCGAAATATATCAGTAACTTAATTTTGTTGCTCGTTTTTAAGGAACAAAAATCGGACATGTTGTTGTATTCGATAAGTATTCCGCTTAATTTAGACCATAATAGTTTTCTAAAAAAATTAGTTGCTCAAATCGTTTTGAAATTAAATTATTTTTATACCCTCTGCTATCGAAATATATCAGTATCTGAATTAGTTTTTTTTTTTAAGGAACGAAATCGACACTATATCGTATTTGATAAGAATTCCGCTCAATTAGACGATAATACGTTTTTTAAAAAAAAATGGTTGATTGCTCTTCTTTTTGGTATTAAATTATTTTTATATACCTTCTGCTATCGAAATATATCAAGAACTGAATTTTTGTTCGTTTTTAAAAAAATAAAATCGACACTTTTCGTATTTGATAAGAATTCCGCTCAATTAGACCATAACAGTTTTCTAAAAAAATTAGTTGCTCAAATCGTTTTGATATTAAATTATTGTTTATACCTTCCGCTATCGAAATATATCAGTAACTGAATTTTGTTGCTCGTTTTTAAGAAACGAAAATCGACACTTATCGTATTTGATAAGAATTCCGCTCAATTAGACCATAACAGTTTTCTAAAAAAATTAGTTGCTCAAATCGTTTTGATATTAATTATTGTTTATACCTTCCGCTATCGAAATATATCAGTAATTGAATTTTGTTGCTCGTTTTTAAGGAACGAAAATCGACACGTTGTCACATTTGATAAGAATTCCGCTCAATTAGACCATAACAGTTTTCTAAAAAAAAATAGTTGCTCAAATCCCTTTGGAATTAAATTATTGTTTACACCTTCTGCAATCTAAATAAATAAGTAACTGAATTAGTTGTTTTTTTTTTAAGGAACGAAAATCGAACTTTTTCGTATTTGATTAGAATTCCGCTTAATTAGACCATGATAGTTTTCTAAAAAAATTAGATGCTAATATCTTTTTGGTATTAAAATATTGTTCATGCATTCTGCTATCGAAATATATTAGTAACTTAATTTGTTGCTTTTTTTTAAGGAACGAAAATAGACAATTAGTCGTATGTGATAAGTATTCCGCTCATTTAGACCATAATAGTTTTCTAAAAAAATTAGTTGCTCACTACTTTTTCGGTACTAATATATTGCTTTATACCTTTCCGCTATCGAAATATATCAGTAATTGAATTTGTTGCTCGTTTTTAAGGAACGAAAATCGACTCATTGTCGTATTGGATAAATATTTTGCTGGGTTTGACCATAATAGTTTACTACGAAAATTAGTTGCTCACTTCGTTTCGGTATTAAAATATTGTTTATACCTTCCGCTATCGAAATATATCAGTAACTGAATTTTGTTGCTCGTTTTTAAGGAACGAAAATCGGCATGTTTTCGTATTCGATAAGTATTACACTAATTTAGACCATAATAGTTTTCTAAAAAAATTAGTTGCTCACATCTTTTTGGCAAATTTAATTATTGTTTTTACTTTCTGCTATCGAAATATATAAGTAACTGAAATTGTTGATCGTTTTTAGGGAACGAAAATCAACACTTTGTCGTATTAAATAAAATTCCGCTCAATTAGACCATAACAGTTTTCTAAAAAAATTAGTTGCTCAAATCGTTTTGATATTACATTATTGTTTATACCTTCTGCTATCGAAATATATCAGTAACTGAATTTTGTTGCTCGTTTTTAGGAAACGAAAATCGACACTATATCGTATTTGATAAGAATTCTCGCTCAATTAGACCGTAACAGTTTTCTAAAAAAATTAGTTGCTCAAATCGTTTTGAAATTAAATTAATGTTTATACCATCTGCTATCTAAATATATTAATAGTTGAATTTGTTGCTCGTTTTGAAAAAACAAATATCGACACTTTATCGTCTTTTACAAGTATTCCGCTTAATTAGACCATGATAGTTTTCTAAAAAATTAGATGCTAATATCTTTTTGGTATTAAATTATTTTTTATACCTTCTGATATCGAAATATATTAGTATCTGAATTTGTTGGTTTTTTTTAAGGAATGAAAATGGACAATTTTTGGTAATCGATAAGAATTCCGCTCAATTAGACATAATACGTTTTCTAAAAAAATTAGTTGCTCACATCTTTTTGGCATTACATTATTGTGTATTTTTCTGCTATCGAAATATATGTGTGACTGACTTTGTTGCTCGTTTTTAAAGAACGAAAATGGACACATTGTCGTATTGGATAAATATTCCGCTCATTTAGACCATAATAGTTTTCTAAAAAAAATTAGTTGCTCACTACGTTTTGGTACTAATATATTGCTTCTACCTTCCGCTATCGAAATATATCAGTAACTGAATTTTGTTGCTCGTTTTTAGGAACGAAAATCGACTCATTGTCGTATTGGATAAATATTTTTGCTGGGTTTGACCATAATAGTTTTACTAAAAAATTAGTTGCTCACTTCGTTTCGGTATTAAAAATATTGTTTATACCTTCCGCTATCGAAATATATCAGTAATTTAATTTTGTTGCTCGTTTTTAAGGAACAAAAATCGGACACATTTGTCGTATTCGATAAGTATTCCGCTCATTTAGACCATAATAGTTTTCTAAAAAAATTATTTGCTCACATCGTTTTGGCATTAAATTATTCTTTATACTTTCTGCTATCGAAATATATAAGCAACTGAATTTGTTAATCGTTTTTAAGGAACGAAAATCAACACTTTGTCGTATTTAATAAAATTCCGCTCAATTAGACCATAACAGTTTTCTAAAAAAATTAGTTGCTCAAATCGTTTTGATATTAAATTATTTTTTATATCTTCCGCTATCGAAATATATCAGTATCTGAAATTTGTTTTTCGTTTTTAAGGAACGAAAATCGACACTTGTCGTATTTGATAAGAATTCCGCTCAATTAGACGATAATACGTTTTTAAAAAAAAATTGGTTGATTGCTTCGTTTTGGTATTAAATTATTTTTTATATACCTTCTGCTATCGAAATATATCAAAAACTGAATTTGTTGTTTTTTTTAAGAACGAAAATCGACACTTATCGTATTTGATAAGAATTCCGCTCAATTAGACCATAACAGTTTTCTAAAAAAATTAGTTGCTCAAATCGTTTTGATATTAATTATTGTTTATACCTTCCGCTATCGAAATATATCAGTAATTGAATTTTGTTGCTCGTTTTTAAGGAACAAAAATCGACACGTTGTCGTATTTGATAAGAATTCCGCTCAATTAGACCATAATAGTTTTCTCAAAACAATTAGTTGCGTCAAATCGTTTTGGAATTAAATTATTGTTTATACCCTCTGCTATCGAAATATATTGTATCTGAATTAGTTTTTTTTTTTTTTTTAAGGAACGAAATAGACACTTTTTCGTATTCGATAAGAATTCCGCTCATTTAAACCATAAAATAGTTTCTTAAAAAGTAGTTGCTCACTCCGTTTTGGAAATTAAATTATTGTTTATATCTTCCGCTATCGAAATATATCAGTAACTGAATTTGTTGCTCGTTTTTAAAGAACGAAAATGACACACTCATTGTCGTATTGGATAAATATTCCGCTCATTTAGACCATAATAGTTTTCTAAAAAAATTAGTTGCTCACTACGTTTTGGTACTAAATATTGCTTATACCTTCCGCTACGAAATATATCAGTAATTGAATTTTGCTGCTCGTTTTTAGGGAACGAAAATCGACTCATTGTCGTATTGGATAAATATTTTGCTGGGCTCAACTTTGACCATAATAGTTTACTAAAAAATTAGTTGCTCACTTCGTTTGGTATTAAAATATTGTTTATACCTTCCGCTATCGAAATATATCAGTAATTAATTTTGTTGCTTTTTTTAAGGAACAAAAATCGACAGTATGTCGTATTTGATAAGAATTCCGCTCAATTAGACCATAATACGTTTTTAAAAAAATTAGTTGCTGCTTCGTTTTCGTATTAAATTATTTTTTATACCTTCTGATATCGAAATATATTAGTAACTAAATTTGTTGCTTGTTTTTAAGGAACGAAAATCGACACTTTTTCGTATTTGATTAGAATTCCGCTTAATTAGACCATGATAGTTTTCTAAAAAAATTAGATGCTAATATCTTTTTGGTATTAAAATATTGTTTATACATTCTTCCGCTATCGAAATATATTAGTAACTGAATTTGTTGCTCGTTTTTAAGGAATTAAAATCGACACATTTTTGGATTTAATAAGTATTCCGCTCAATTAGACCATAATATTTTTCTAAAAATATGAGTTGCTCACATCTTTTTGACATTAAATTATTTTGTATACCTTCTCCTATTGAAATATGTATGTAACTGAATTTGTTGGTCGTTTTTAAGAAACGAAAATCGACACATTTTTCGTATTTGACAAGAATTTCGCTCAATTAGACCATAACAGTTTTCAAAAAAAAATTAGTTGCTCAAATCGTTTTGATATTACATTATTTTTTTTTCTTCGCTTCGAAATAAATCTGTATCTGAATTTGTTGTTCGTTTTTAAGAACGAAAATCGACTCATTGTCGTATTGAATAAATATTCCGCTTGGTTTGACCATAATAGTTTACTACTAAAAAATTAGTTGCTCACATCGTTTTTAAAATTAAATTATTGTTTATACCTTCCGCTATCGAAATATTACAGTATCTGAATTTGTTGTTCGTTTTTAGGAACGAAAATCGACACTTTTTCGTATTCGATAAGAATTCCGCTCATTTAGACCATAATAGTTTTCTAAAAAGTAGTTTCTCACTACGTTTTCGGTATTAATATATTGTTTTATACCTTCCGCTATCGAAATATATCAGTAACTGAATTTTTTTGCTCGTTTTTAAGGAACGAAAATCGACTCATTGTCGTATTGGATAAATATTTTGCTGGGTTTGACCATAATAGTTTACTAAAAAAAATTTCTTGCTCACATCGCTTTGGCATTATATAAATATTTATACCTTCTGCTATCTAAATATATTAATAGTTTAATTTGTTGCTCGTTTTGAAAAAACGAATATCGACACATTTGTTGTATTCGATAAGTATTCCGCTCATTTAGACCATAATAGTTTTCTAAAAAAATTAGTTGCTCAAATCATTTTTGAAATTAAATTATTGTTTATACCCTCTGCTATCGAAATATATCAGTATCTGAATTTGTTTTTCGTTTTTAAGGAACGAAAATCGACACTTTTCGTATTTGATAAGAATTCCGCTCAATTAGACCATAATACGTTTTTTAAAAAAAATAGTTGCTGGTTCGTTTTGGTAATTAATTATTTTTATATACCTTTTTGCTATCGAAATATATCAGTAACTGAATTTTGCTGCTCTTTTTAAGGAACAAAAATCGACTCATTGTCGTATTGGATAAATATTTTGCTGGGTTTGACCATAATAGTTTACTACAAAAATTAGTTGCTCACTTCGTTTCGGTATTAAATATTGTTTATACCTTCTGCTATCGAAATATATCAGTAATTTAATTTTGTTGCTCGTTTTTAAGGAACAAAAATCAACACATTTGTTGTATTTGATAAGTATTACACTAATTTAGACCATAATAGTTTTCTAAAAAAATTAGTTGCTCAATCTTTTTTGAAATTAAATTATTGTTTATACCTTCTGCTATCGAATATATCAGTAAATGAATTTGTCGTTTTTAAGAAACGAAAATCGACACTTATCGTATTTGATAAGAATTCCGCTCAATTAGACCGTAACAGTTTTCTAAAAAAATTAGTTGCTCAAATCGTTTTGGTATTAAATTATTGTTTATACCTTCTGCTATCGGAAATATATCAGTGATTGAATTTGTTGCTTGTTTTTAAGGAACGAAAATCGACACTTTTTCGTATTTTATAAGAATTCCTCTTACTTAGACCATGATAGTTTTCTAAAAAATTAGATGCTAATATCTTTTTGGTATTAAATTATTTTTTATACCTTCTGATATCGAAATATATTAGTATCTGAATTTGTTGCTCGTTTTTAAGGAACGAAAATCGACATGTTGTCGTATTTGATAAGAATTTCGCTCAATCAGACCATAACAGTTTTCTAAAAAAAAATTAGTTGCTCAAATCTTTTTTTGATATTACATTATGGTTTTTTTCTTCCGCTTTCGAAATATATCTGTATCTGAATTTGTTGTTCGTTTTTAAGAAACTAAAATCGACTCTTTGTCGTATTGAATAAATATTCTGCTGGTTTGACCATAATAGTTTTACTAAAAAATTAGTTGCTCACTTCGTTTTAAAATTAAAATTATTGTTTATACCTTCCGCTATCGAAATATATCAGTATCTGAATTTGTTGTTCGTTTTTAGGGAACGAAAATCGACAATTTTTTCGTATTCGATAAGAATTCCGCTCATTTAGACCATAAAGTTTTCTAAAAAAAGTAGTTTCTCACTACGTTTCGGTATTAATATATTTTTTATACCTTCCGCTATCGAAATATATCAGTAACTGAATTTTGTTGCTCGTTTTTAAGGAACGAAAATCGACTCATTGTCGTATTGGATAAATATTTTGCTGGGTTTGACCATAATAGTTTACTACAAAAATTAGTTGCTCACTTCGTTTCGGTATTAAATTATTGTTTTATACCTTCCGCTATCGAAATATATCAGTAATTTAATTTTGTTGCTTTTTTTAAGGAACAAAAATCACATTTGTTGTATTCGATAAGTATTCCGCTAATTTAGACCAGAAATAGTTTTCTAAAAAAATTAGTTGCTCAAATCGTTTTGAAATTAAATTATTGTTTATACCCTCTGCTATCGAAATATATCAGTATCTGAATTTGTTTTTCGTTTTTAAGGAACGAATATCGACACTATTTATCGTATTTGATAAGAATTCCGCTCAATTAGACGATAATACGTTTTTTAAAAAAATGGTTGCTTAGTTATTTTTGGTATTAAATTATTTTTATATACCTTCTGCTATCGAAATATATCAGTAATTGAATTTTGCTGCTCTTTTTAAGGAACGAAAATCGACTCATTGTCGTATTGGATAAATATTTTGCTGGGTTTGACCATAATAGTTTACTACAAAAATTAGTTGCTCACTTCGTTTGGTATTAAAATATTGTTTATACCTTCCGCTATCAAAATATATCAGTAATTTAATTTTGTTGCTCGTTTTTAAGGAACAAAAATCGGCATGTTTTGTATTCGATAAGTATTCCGTTAATTTAGACCATAATAGTTTTCTAAAAAAAATTAGTTGCTCAAATCGTTTTGAAATTAAATTATTGTTTATACCCTCTGCTATCGAAATATATCAGTATCTCTTTGTTTTTAGTTTTTTAAGGAACGAAAATCGACACTATATCGTATTGATAAGAATTCCGCTCAATTAGACCATAATACGTTTTCTAAAAAAAATGGTTGATTGCTCACATCGTTTTGGTATTAAATTATTGTTTATACCTTCTGCTATCGTAATATATCAAGAACTGAATTTGTTGTTCGTTTTTAAAAACGAAAATCGACACTATATCGTATTTGATAAGAATTCCGCTCAATTAGACCGTAACAGTTTTCTAAAAAAATTAGTTGCTCAAATCGTTTTGATATTAAATTATTGTTTATACCTTCCGCTATCGAAATATATCAGTAACTGAATTTTGTTGCTCGTTTTTAAGAAACGAAAATCGACACTTTTCGTATTTGATAAGAATTCCGCTTAATTAGAGAACAGTTTTTTCTAAAAAAATTAGTTGCTCAAATCGTTTTGATATTAATTATTGTTTATACCTTCCGCTATCGAAATATATCAGTAATTGAATTTTTTGTTGCTCGTTTTTAAGAAACGAAAATCGACACTATATCGTATTTGATAAGAATTCCGCTCAATTAGACCGTAACAGTTTTCTAAAAAAATTAGTTGCTCAAATCGTTTTGATATTACATTATCGTTTATACCTTCCGCTATCGAAATATATCAGTAACTGAATTTTGTTGCTCGTTTTTAAGGAACAAAAATCGACACGTTGTCGTATTTGATAAGAATTCCGCTCAATTAGACCATAACAGTTTTCTAAAAAAATTAGTTAATCACATCGTTTTGGAATTAAATTATTGTTTGTACCTTCTGCTATCTCTATATATAAGTATCTAAATTTGTTGCTTTATTTTTTTTAAGGAACGAAATTCGACACTTTTTGGTAATCGATAAGAATTCCGCTCAATTAGACGATAATAGTTTTCTAAAAAAATTAGTTGCTCACATCTTTTTGGCATTACATTATTGTTATATCTTTCTGCTATCGAAATATATATGTAACTGAATTTGTTGTTCGTTTTTAAAGAACGAAAATGGACACTTTGTCGTATTGGATAAATATTCCGCTCATTTAGACCATAATAGTTTTCTAAAAAAAATTAGTTGCTCACTAATCTTTTTGGTATTAAATATATTGCTTATACCTTCCGCTATCGAAATATATCAGTAATTGAATTTTGTTGCTCGTTTTTAGGAACGAAAATCGACTCATTGTCGTATTGGATAAATATTTTGCTGGGTTTGACCATAATAGTTTTTTACTAAAAATTAGTTGCTCACTTCGTTTTCGGTATTAAATATTGTTTATACCTTCCGCTATCGAAATATAGCAGTAATTTAATTTTGTTGCTCGTTTTTAAGGAACAAAAATCGGCACTTTGTTGTCGTATTCGATAAGTATTCCGCTTAATTTAGAACATAATAGTATTCTAAAAAAATTAGTTTCTCACATCTTTTTGGCATTAAATTATTGTTTTTACTTTCTGCTATCGAAATATATATGTTACTGAAATTGTTGATTGTTTTTAGGGAACGAAAATCAACACTTTGTCGTATTTAATAAAATTCCGCTCAATTAGACCGTAACAGTTTTCTAAAAAATTAGTTGCTCAAATCGTTTTGATATTAAATTATTTTTTATATCTTCCGCTATCGAAATATATCAGTATCTGAATTAGTTTTTAGTTTTTAAGGAACGAAAATCGACACTATGTCGTATTTGATAAGAATTCCGCTCAATTAGACGATAATACGTTTTAAAAAAAAAAATGGTTGATTGCTTCGTTTTGGTATTAAATTATTTTTATATACCTTCTGCTATCGAAAATATATCAAAAACTGAATTTGTTGTTCGTTTTTAAGAAACGAAAATCGACACTATATCGTATTTGATAAGAATCCGCTAAATTAGACCGTAACAGTTTTCTAAAAGAATTAGTTGCTCAAATCGTTTTGGAATTAAATTATTGTTTATACCCTCTGCTATCGAAATATATCAGTATCTGAATTAGTTTTTTTTTTTTTTTTTAAGGAACGAAATTCGACACTTTTTGGTAATCGATAAGAATTCCGCTCAATTAGACATAATAGTTTTCTAAAAAATTTAGTTGCTCAAATCATTCTGGCATTAAATTATTTTGGATACCTTCTCCTATTGAAATATGTATGTAACTGAATTTGTTGGTCGTTTTTAGAGAACGAAAATGGACACATTTGTCGTATTGGATAAATATTCCGCTCATTTAGACCATAATAGTTTTCTAAAAAAATTAGTTGCTCACTACGTTTCGGTACTAATATATTGCTTCTACCTTCCGCTATCGAAATATATCAGTAACTGAATTTGTTGCTCGTTTTTAAGGAACAAAAATCGACACGTTGTCACATTTGATAAGAATTCCGCTCAATTAGACCATAACAGTTTTCTAAAAAAATTAGTTGCTAAATCGTTTTGGAATTAAATTATTGTTTATACCCTCTGCTATCGAAATATATCAGTATCTGAATTATTTTTTTTTTTTTTTTAAAGGAACGAAAGTAGACACTTTTTGGTATTCGATAAGAATTCCGCTCATTTAAACCATAAAAGGTTTCTTAAAAAAGTAGTTGGTTACTCCGTTTTGGAAATAAATTATTGTTTATATCTTCCGCTATCGAAATATATCAGTAACTGAATTTGTTGCTCGTTTTTAAGAACGAAAATGGACTCATTGTCGTATTGGATAAATATTCCGCTCATTTAGACCATAATAGTTTTCTAAAAAAATTAGTTGCTCACTACGTTTCGGTATTAATATATTGCTTCTACCTTCCGCTATCGAAATATATCAGTAATTGAATTTTGCTGCTCGTTTCTAGGGAACGAAAATCGACTCATTGTCGTATTGGATAAATATTTTGCTGGGTTTGACCATAATAGTTTACTACGAAAATTAGTTGCTCACTTCGTTTCGGTATTAAAATATTGTTTATACCTTCCGCTATCGAAATATATCAGTAATTTAATTTGTTGCCCGTTTTTAAGGAACAAAAATCGACAGTATGTCGTATTTGATAAGAATTCCGCTCAATTAGACGATAATACGTTTTTTAAAAAAAATGGTTGCTGCTTCGTTTTGGTATTAAATTATTTTTATATACCTTCTGCTATCGAAATATATCAAAAACTGAATTTGTTGTTCGTTTTTAAGAAACGAAAATCGATACTATATCGTATTTAATAAGAATTCCGCTCAATTAGACCGTAACAGTTTTCTAAAAAAATTAGTTGCTCAAATCGTTTTTGATATTACATTATTATTTTTATACCTTCCGCTATCGGAATATATCAGTATTGAATTTTGTTGCTCGTTTTTAAGGAACAAAAATCGACACGTTGTCACATTTGATAAGAATTCCGCTCATTTAGACCATAACAGTTTTCTAAAAAAATTAGTTAATCACATCGTTTTGGAATTAAATTATTGTTTATACCTTTTGCTATCTAAATATATCAGTATCTGAATAAGTTGTTTTTTTTTTAAGGAACGAAAGTAGACACTTTTTGGTAATCGATAAGAATTCCGCTCAATTAGACGATAATACGTTTTTTTTTTTAAAAAAATTAGTTGCTCACATCTTTTTGGCATTTAATTATTGTGTTTTTCTTTCTGCTATCGAAATATATATGTAACTGAATTGGTTGCTCGTTTTTAAAGAACGAAAATCGACTCATTGTCGTATTGGATAAATATTCCGCTCATTTAGACCCAAATACTTTTCTAAAAAAATTAGTTGCTCACATTTTGATGCATTAAATTATTTTTTATATCTTCCGCTATCGAAATATATCAGTATCTGAATTAGTTTTTAGTTTTTTAAGGAACGAAAATCGACACTATGTCGTATTTGATAAGAATTCCGCTCAATTAGACGATAATACGTTTTTAAAAAAAATGGTTGTTGCTTCGTTTTGGTATTAAATTATTTGTATATACGCTCTGCTATCGATATATATAAAAACTGAATTTGTTGATCGTTTTTAAGAAACGAAAATTGACACGTTCTCGTATTTGATGAGTATTCCGCTCAATTAAACCGTAACAGTTTTCTAAAAAATTAGTTGCTCAAATCGTTTTGATATTACATTATTGTTTATATCTTCTGCTATCGAAATATATCAGTATCTTAATTTGTTGTTCGTTTTTAAGAACGAAAATCAACACTTTGTCGTATTCGATAAGTGTTCCGCTCATTTAGACCATAATAGTTTTCTAAAACAATTAGTTGCTCACATCTTTTTGGCATTATATTATTTTGTATACTTTCTGCTAACAACATATATATGTAACTGAATTGGTTGCTCGTTTTTAAGGAACAAAAATCGACATGTTGTCGTATTTGATAAGAATTTCGCTCTATCAGACCATAATAGTTTTCAAAAAAAATTAGTTGCTCAAATCGTTTTGATATTACATTATGTTTTTTTTTTCTTCCGCTATCGAAATAATCTGTATCTGAATTAGTTGTTCGTTTTTAAGAAACAAAAATCGACTCATTGTCGTATTGGATAAATATTCTGCTTGGTTTGACCATAATAGTTTTACTACGAAAATTAGTTGCTCACTTCGTTTTGAAATTAAAATATTGTTTATACCTTCCGCTATCGAAATATATCAGTATCTGAATTTGTTGTTCGTTTTTAAGGAACGAAAATCGACACTTTTTCGTATTCGATAAGAATTCCGCTCATTTAAACCATAAAAGTTTCTTAAATAAGTAGTTGGTTACTCCGTTTTGGAATTAAATTATTGTTTATATCTTCCGCTATCGAAATATATCAGTAATTTAATTTTGTTGCTCGTTTTTAAGGAACAAAAATCGGCATGTTGTTGTATTCGATAAGTATTCCGTTCATTTAGACAATAATAGTTTTCTAAAAAAATTAATTCCTCACATCGTTTTGGAATTAAATTATTGTTTTTTCCTTCTGCTATGGAAACATATAAGTATATGAATTTGTTGCTTGGTTTTATGAAACGAAAATCGACACTTTGTCGTATTTGATAAGAATTCCGCTCAATTAGACGATAATAGTTTTTTAAAAAAAATGGTTGATTGGTTCGTTTTGGTATTAAATTATTTTTATATACCTTCTGCTATCGAAATATATCAGTAATTGAATTTTGCTGCTCTTTTCTAAGGAACGAAAATCGACTCATTGTCGTATTCGATAAGTATTCCGTTAATTTAGACCATAATAGTTTTCTAAAAAAAATTAGTTGCTCACATCTTTTTGGCATTAAATTATTGTTTTTACTTTCTGCTATCGAAAATATATGTACTGAAATTGTTGATCGTTTTTAGGGAACGAAAATCAACACTTTGTCGTATTTAATAAAATTCCGCTCAATTAGACCGTAACAGTTTTCTAAAAAATTAGTTGCTCAATCGTTTTGATATTAAATTATTTTTTATATCTTCCGCTATCGAAATATATCAGTATCTGAATTAGTTTTTAGTTTTTAAGGAACGAATATCGACACTATGTCGTATTTGATAAGAATTCCGCTCAATTAGACGATAATACGTTTTTTCTAAAAAAATGGTTGATTGCTTTGTTTTGGTATTAAATTATTTTTATATACCTTCTGCTATCGAAATATATCAAAAACTGAATTTGTTGTTCGTTTTTAAGAAACGAAAAAATCGACACTATATCGTATTTGATAAGAATTCCGCTCAATTAGACCATAACAGTTTTCTAAAAAAATTAGTTGCTCAAATCGTTTTGATATTACATTATTGTTTATACCTTCCGCTATCGAAATATATCAGTAATTGAATTTTGTTGCTCGTTTTTAAGGAACAAAAATCGACACGTTGTCACATTTGATAAGAATTCCGCTCAATTAGACCATAACAGTTTTCTAAAAAAATTAGTTGCTCAATCGTTTTGGAATTAAATTATTGTTTATACCCTCTGCTATCAAAAATATATCAGTATCTGAATCAGTTTTTTTTTTTTTAAGGAACGAAATTCGACACTTTTTGGTAATCGATAAGAATTCCGCTCAATTAGACGATAATACGTTTTCTAAAAAAATTAGTTGCTCACATCTTTTTGGCATTACATTATTGTGTATTCTTTCTGCTATCGAAATATATGTGTGACTGACTTTGTTGCTCGTTTTTAAAGAACGAAAATGGACACATTGTCGTATTGGATAAATATTCCGCTCATTTAGACCATAATAGTTTTCTAAAAAAATTAGTTGCTCACTACGTTTCGGTATTAATATATTGCTTCTACCTTCCGCTATCGAAATATATCAGTAATTGAATTTTGCTGCTCGTTTTAGGGAACGAAAATCGACACTATATCGTATTTGATAAGAATTCCGCTCAATTAGACCGTAACAGTTTTCTAAAAAAATTAGTTGCTCAAATCGTTTTGATATTAAATTATTGTTTATACCTTCCGCTATCGAAATATATCAGTAATTGAATTTTGTTGCTCGTTTTTAAGAACGAAAATCGACACTATATCGTATTTGATAAGAATTCCGCTCAATTAGACCGTAACAGTTTTCTAAAAAAATTAGTTGCTCAAATCGTTTTGATATTACATTATTTTTATACCTTCCGCTATCGAAATATATCAGTAATTGAATTTTGTTGCTCGTTTTTAAGAAACGAAAATCGACACTATATCGTATTTAATAAGAATTCCACTCAATTAGACCGTAACAGTTTTCTAAAAGAATTAGTTGCTCAAATCGTTTTGATATTACATTATTGTTTATACCTTCCGCTATCGAAATATATCAGTAATTGAATTTTGTTGCTCGTTTTTAAGGAACAAAAATCGACACGTTGTCACATTTGATAAGAATTCCGCTCAATTAGACCATAACAGTTTTCTAAAAAAATTAGTTAATCACATCGTTTTGGAATTAAATTATTGTTTGTACCTTCTGCTATCTAAATATATCAGTATCTGAATTAGTTTTTTTTTTTAAGGAACGAAATTCGACACTTTTTGGTAATCGATAAGAATTCCGCTCAATTAGACGATAATACGTTTTCTAAAAAAATTAGTTTCTTACATCTTTTTGGCATTAAATTATTTTTTATACGTTTTACAATTTAAATATATGTGTAACTGACTTTGTTGCTCGTTTTTAAGGAACGAAAACCAACACTTTTTCGTATTTGATAAATATTCCGCTCAATTAGACCATAATAGTTTTCTAAAAAAATTAGTTGCTCACTACGTTTCGGTACTAATATATTGCTTCTACCTTCCGCTATCGAAATATATCAGTAATTGAATTTTGCTGCTCGTTTTTCTAGGAACGAAAATCGACTCATTGTCGTATTGGATAAATATTTTGCTGGGTTTGACCATAATAGTTTACTACGAAAATTAGTTGCTCACTTCGTTTCGGTATTAAAATATTGTTTATACCTTCCGCTATCGAAATATATCAGTAATTTAATTTTGTTGCTCGTTTTTAAGGAACAAAAATCGGCATGTTGTCGTATTTGATAAGTATTACATTAATTTAGACCATAATAGTTTTCTAAAAAAATTAGTTGCTCACATCTTTTTGGCATTAAATTATTGTTTTTACTTTCTGCTATCGGAATATATAAGTAACTGAAATTGTTGATCGTTTTTAGGGAACGAAAATCAACACTTTGTCGTATTTAATAAAATTCCGCTCAATTAGACCGTAACAGTTTTCTAAAAGAATTAGTTGCTCAAATCGTTTTGATATTAAATTATTTTTTATATCTTCCGCTATCGAAATATATCAGTATCTGAATTAGTTTTTAGTTTTTAAGGAACGAATATCGACACTATGTCGTATTTGATAAGAATTCCGCTCAATTAGACGATAATAGTTTTTAAGAAAAAATGGTTGATTGCTTCGTTTTGGTATTAAATTATTTTTATATACCTTCTGCTATCGAAATATATCAAAAACTGAATTTGTTGTTCGTTTTTAAGAAACGAAAATCGACACTATATCGTATTTGATAAGAATTCCGCTCAATTAGACCGTAACAGTTTTCTAAAAAATTAGTTGCTTAAATCGTTTTGATATTACATTATTGTTTATACCTTCCGCTATCGAAATATATCAGTAATTGAATTTTGTTGCTCGTTTTTAAGGAAAAAAAATCGACACGTTGTCACATTTGATAAGAATTCCGCTCAATTAGACCATAACAGTTTTCTAAAAAAATTAGTTGCGTAAATCGTTTTGGAATTAAATTATTGTTTATACCCTCTGCTATCGAAATATATCAGTATCTGAATTAGTTTTTTTTTTTTTTAAGGAACGAGAGTAGACACTTTTTGGTATTCGATAAGAATTCCGCTCATTTAAACCATAAAAGGTTTCTTAAAAAAGTAGTTGGTTACTCCGTTTTGGAAATAAATTATTTTTATATCTTCCGCTATCGAAATATATCAGTAACTGAATTTGTTGCTCGTTTTTAAAGAACGAAAATGGACTCATTGTCGTATTGGATAAATATTCCGCTCATTTAGACCATAATAGTTTTCTAAAAAAATTAGTTGCTCACTACGTTTCGGTACTAATATATTGCTTATTTCTACCTTCCGCTAACGAAATATATCAGTAATTGAATTTTGCTGCTCGTTTTAGGGAACGAAAATCGACTCATTGTCGTATTGGATAAATATTTTGCTGGGTTTGACCATAATAGTTTACTACGAAAATTAGTTGCTCACTTCGTTTTCGGTATTAAAATATTGTTTATACCTTCCGCTATCGAAATATATCAGTAATTTAATTTTGTTGCTTTTTTTAAGGAACAAAAATCGACAGTATGTCGTATTTGATAAGAATTCCGCTCAATTAGACGATAATACGTTTTTAAAAAAAAATGGTTGATTGCTTCGTTTTGGTATTAAATTATTTTTATATACCTTCTGCTATCGAAATATATCAAAAACTGAATTTGTTGTTCGTTTTTTAAGAAACGAAAATCGACACTATATCGTATTTGATAGGAATTCCGCTCAATTAGACCGTAACAGTTTTCTAAAAGAATTAGTTGCTCAAATCGTTTTGATATTACATTATTGTTTATACCTTCCGCTATCGGAATATATCAGTAATTGAATTTTGTTGCACGTTTTTAAGGAACAAAAAAATCGACACGTTGTCACATTTGATAAGAATTCCGCTCATTTAGACCATAATAGTTTTCTAAAACAATTAGTTGCTTACATCTTTTTGGCATTATATTATTGTGTATACTTTCTGCTAACAACATATATATGTAACTGAATTGGTTGCTCGTTTTTAAGGAACAAAAATCGACATGTTGTCGTATTTGATAAGAATTTCGCTCAATCAGACCATAACAGTTTTCAAAAAAAATTAGTTGCTCAAATCGTTTTGATATTACATTATGTTTTTTTTTTCTTCCGCTTTCGAAATAAATCTGTATCTGAATTAGTTGTTCGTTTTTAAGAAACTAAAATCGACTCATTGTCGTATTGAATAAATATTCTGCTTGGTTTGACCATAATAGTTTACTACGAAAATTAGTTGCTCACTTCGTTTTTAAAATTAAAATATTGTTTATACCTTCCGCTATCGAAATATTACAGTATCTGAATTTGTTGTTCGTTTTTAGGGAACAAAAATCGACACTTTTTCGTATTCGATAAGAATTCCGCTCATTTAAACCATAAAAGGTTTCTTAAATAAGTAGTTTCTCACTACGTTTCGGTACTAATATATGCTTATACCTTCCGCTATCGAAATATATCAGTAATTGAATTTTGCTGCTCGTTTTAAGGAACGAAAATCGACTCATTGTCGTATTGGATAAATATTTTGCTGGGTTTGACCATAATAGTTTACTACTAAAAAATTAGTTGCTCACTTCGTTTCGGTATTAAAATATTGTTTATACCTTCCGCTATCGAAATATATCAGTAATTTAATTTTGTTGCTCGTTTTTAAGGAACAAAAATCGGCATGTTGTTGTATTCGATAAGTATTCCGTTAATTTAGACCATAATAGTTTTCTCTAAAAAAATTAGTTGCTCAAATCGTTTTGAAATTAAATTATTGTTTATACCCTCTGCTATCGAAATATATCAGTATCTGAATTAGTTTTTAGTTTTTAAGGAACGAATATCGACACTATATCGTATTTGATAAGAATTCCGCTCAATTAGACGATAATACGTTTTTTAAAAAAAATGGTTGATTGGTTCGTTTTGGTATTAAATTATTTTTATATACCTTCTGCTATCGAAATATATCAGTAATTGAATTTTGCTGCTCTTTTCTAAGGAACGAAAATCGACTCATTGTCGTATTGGATAAATATTTTGCTGGGTTTGACCATAATAGTTTACTACAAAAATTAGTTGCTCACTTCGTTTCGGTATTAAAATATTATTTTATACCTTCCGCTATCGAAATATATCAGTAATTTAATTTTGTTGCTCGTTTTTAAGGAACAAAAATCGGCATGTTGTTGTATTCGATAAGTATTCCGTTAATTTAGACCATAATAGTTTTCTAAAAAAATTAGTTGCTCAAATCGTTTTGAAATTAAATTATTTTTTTATACCCTCTGCTATCGAAATATATCAGTATCTGAATTTGTTGTTCGTTTTTTAAGAAACGAAAATCGACACTATATCGTATTTGATAGGAATTCCGCTCAATTAGACCGTAACAGTTTTCTAAAAGAATTAGTTGCTCAAATCGTTTTGATATTACATTATTGTTTATACCTTCCGCTATCGGAATATATCAGTAATTGAATTTTGTTGCTCGTTTTTAAGGAACGAAAAAATCGACACGTTGTCACATTTGATAAGAATTCCGCTCATTTAGACCATAATAGTTTTCTAAAACAATTAGTTGCTTACATCTTTTTGGCATTATATTATTGTGTATACTTTCTGCTAACAACATATATATGTAACTGAATTGGTTGCTCGTTTTTAAGGAACAAAAATCGACATGTTGTCGTATTTGATAAGAATTTCGCTCAATCAGACCATAACAGTTTTCAAAAAAAATTAGTTGCTCAAATCGTTTTGATATTACATTATGTTTTTTTTCTTCCGCTTTCGAAATAAATCTGTATCTAAATTAGTTGTTCGTTTTTAAGAAACTAAAATCGACTCATTGTCGTATTGAATAATATTCTGCTTGGTTTGACCATAATAGTTTACTACGAAAATTAGTTGCTCACTTCGTTTTAAAATTAAAATATTGTTTATACCTTCCGCTATCGAAATATATCAGTATCTGAATTTGTTGTTCGTTTTTAGGGAACAAAAATCGACACTTTTTCGTATTCGATAAGAATTCCGCTCATTTAAACCATAAAAGGTTTCTTAAATAAGTAGTTTCTCACTACGTTTCGGTACTAATATATTGCTTATACCTTCCGCTATCGAAATATATCAGTAATTGAATTTTGCTGCTCGTTTCTAAGGAACGAAAATCGACTCATTGTCGTATTGGATAAATATTTTGCTGGGTTTGACCATAATAGTTTACTACAAAAATTAGTTGCTCACTTCGTTTCGGTATTAAAATATTGTTTATACCTTCCGCTATCGAAATATATCAGTAATTTAATTTTGTTGCTCGTTTTTAAGGAACAAAAATCGGCATGTTGTTGTATTCGATAAGTATTCCGTTAATTTAGACCATAATAGTTTTCTAAAAAAATTAGTTGCTCAAATCGTTTTGAAATTAAATTATTGTTTATACCCTCTGCTATCGAAATATATCAGTATCTGAATTAGTTTTTAGTTTTTAAGGAACGAATATCGACACTATATCGTATTTGATAAGAATTCCGCTCAATTAGACGATAATACGTTTTTAAAAAAAATGGTTGATTGGTTCGTTTTGGTATTAAATTATTTTTTATATACCTTCTGCTATCGAAATATATCAGTAATTGAATTTTGCTGCTCTTTTCTAAGGAACGAAAATCGACTCATTGTCGTATTGGATAAATATTTTGCTGGGTTTGACCATAATAGTTTACTACAAAAATTAGTTGCTCACTTCGTTTCGGTATTAAAATATTGTTTATACCTTACGCTATCGAAATATATCAGTAATTTAATTTTGTTGCTCGTTTTTAAGGAACAAAAATCGGCATGTTGTTGTATTCGATAAGTATTCCGTTAATTTAGACCATAATAGTTTTCTAAAAAAATTAGTTGCTAAAATCGTTTTGAAATTAAATTATTGTTTATACCCTCTGCTATCGAAATATATCAGTATCTGAATTAGTTTTTAGTTTTTAAGGAACGAATATCGACACTATATCGTATTTGATAAGAATTCCGCTCAATTAGACGATAATACGTTTTTAAAAAAAATGGTTGATTGCTTCGTTTTGGTATTAAATTATTTTTATATACCTTCTGCTATCATAATATATCAAGAACTGAATTTGTTGTTCGTTTTTAAAAAACGAAAATCGACACTATATCGTATTTGATAAGAATTCCGCTCAATTAGACCGTAACAGTTTTCTAAAAGAATTAGTTGCTCAAATCGTTTTGATATTACATTATTGTTTATACCTTCCGCTATCGAAATATATCAGTAATTGAATTTTGTTGCTCGTTTTTAAGAAACGAAAATCGACACTATATCGTATTTGATAAGAATTCCGCTCAATTAGACCGTAACAGTTTTCTAAAAGAATTAGTTGCTCAAATCGTTTTGATATTACATTATTGTTTATACCTTCCGCTATCGAAATATATCAGTAATTGAATTTTGTTGCTCGTTTTTAAGAAACGAAAATCGACACTATATCGTATTTGATGAGAATTCCGCTCAATTAGACCGTAACAGTTTTCTAAAAGAATTAGTTGCTCAAATCGTTTTGATATTACATTATTGTTTATACCTTCCGCTATCGAAATATATCAGTAATTGAATTTTGTTGCTCGTTTTTAAGGAACAAAAATCGACACGTTGTCACATTTGATAAGAATTCCGCTCAATTAGACCATAACAGTTTTCTAAAAAAATTAGTTAATCACATCGTTTTGGAATTAAATTATTGTTTGTACCTTCTGCTATCGAAATATATCAGTATCTGAATTAGTTTTTTTTTTTTTTAAGGAACGAAATTCGACACTTTTTGGTAATCGATAAGAATTCCGCTCAATTAGACGATAATACGTATTCTAAAAAAATTAGTTTCTCATATCTTTTTGGCATTACATTATTGTGTATTCTTTCTGCTATCGAAATATATGTGTGACTGACTTTGTTGCTCGTTTTTAAAGAACGAAAATGGACACATTGTCGTATTGGATAAATATTCCGCTCATTTAGACCATAATAGTTTTCTAAAAAAATTAGTTGCTCACTACGTTTCGGTACTAATATATTGCTTCTACCTTCCGCTATCGAAATATATCAGTAATTGAATTTTGCTGCTCGTTTCTAGGGAACGAAAATCGACTCATTGTCGTATTGGATAAATATTTTGCTGGGTTTGACCATAATAGTTTACTACGAAAATTAGTTGCTCACTTCGTTTCGGTATTAAAATATTGTTTATACCTTCCGCTATCGAAATATAGCAGTAATTTAATTTTGTTGCTCGTTTTTAAGGAACAAAAATCGGCATGTTGTCGTATTCGATAAGTATTCCGTTAATTTAGACCATAATAGTTTTCTAAAAAAATTAGTTGCTCACATCTTTTTGGCATTAAATTATTGTTTTTTACTTTCTGCTATCGTAACATATATGTAACTGAAATTGTTGATCGTTTTTAGGGAACGAAAATCAACACTTTGTCGTATTTAATAAAATTCCGCTCAATTAGACCGTAACAGTTTTCTAAAAGAATTAGTTGCTCAAATCGTTTTGATATTAAATTATTTTTTATATCTTCCGCTATCGAAATATATCAGTATCTGAATTAGTTTTTAGTTTTTAAGGAACGAATATCGACACTATGTCGTATTTGATAAGAATTCCGCTCAATTAGACGATAATACGTTTTAAAAAAAAAATGGTTGATTGCTTCGTTTTGGTATTAAATTATTTTTATATACCTTCTGCTATCGAAATATATCAAAAACTGAATTTTTTTTGTTCGTTTTTAAGAAACGAAAAAATCGACACTATATCGTATTTGATAAGAATTCCGCTCAATTAGACCGTAACAGTTTTCTAAAAGAATTAGTTGCTCAAATCGTTTTGATATTACATTATTGTTTATACCTTCCGCTATCGAAATATATCAGTAATTGAATTTTGTTGCTCGTTTTTAAGGAACAAAAATCGACACGTTGTCACATTTGATAAGAATTCCGCTCAATTAGACCATAACAGTTTTCTAAAAAAATTAGTTGCGTAAATCGTGTTGGAATTAAATTATTGTTTATACCCTCTGCTATCGAAATATATCAGTATCTGAATTAGTTTTTTTTTTTTTTTTAAAGGAACGAGAGTAGACACTTTTTGGTATTCGATAAGAATTCCGCTCATTTAAACCATAAAAGGTTTCTTAAATAAGTAGTTGGTTACTCCGTTTTGGAAATAAATTATTGTTTTATATCTTCCGCTATCGAAATATATCAGTAACTGAATTTGTTGCTCGTTTTTAAAGAACGAAAATGGACTCATTGTCGTATTGGATAAATATTCCGCTCATTTAGACCATAATAGTTTTCTAAAAAAATTAGTTGCTCACTACGTTTCGGTACTAATATATTGCTTCTACCTTCCGCTATCGAAATATATCAGTAATTGAATTTTGCTGCTCGTTTCTAGGGAACGAAAATCGACTCATTGTCGTATTGGATAAATATTTTGCTGGGTTTGACCATAATAGTTTACTACGAAAATTAGTTGCTCACTTCGTTTCGGTATTAAAATATTGTTTATACCTTCCGCTATCGAAATATATCAGTAATTTAATTTTGTTGCTCGTTTTTAAGGAACAAAAATCGACAGTATGTCGTATTTGATAAGAATTCCGCTCAATTAGACGATAATACGTTTTTAAAAAAAATGGTTGATTGCTTCGTTTTGGTATTAAATTATTTTTATATACCTTCTGCTATCGAAATATATCAAAAACTGAATTTGTTGTTCGTTTTTAAGAAACGAAAATCGACACTATATCGTATTTAATAAGAATTCCGCTCAATTAGACCGTAACAGTTTTCTAAAAGAATTAGTTGCTCAAATCGTTTTGATATTACATTATTGTTTATACCTTCCGCTATCGGAATATATCAGTAATTGAATTTTGTTGCTCGTTTTTAAGGAACAAAAATCGACACGTTGTCACATTTGATAAGAATTCCGCTCATTTAGACCATAACAATTTACTAAAAAAATTAGTTAATCACATCCTTTTGGAATTAAATTATTGTTTGTACCTTCTGCTATCTATATATATATAAGTATCTAAATTTGTTGCTTTTTTTTTAAGGAACGAAAGTAGACACTTTTTGGTAATCGATAAGAATTCCGCTCAATTAGACGATAATACGTTTTTTAAAAAAATTAGTTGCTCACATCTTTTTGGCATTTAATTATTGTGTTTTCTTTCTGCTATCGAAATATATATGTAACTGAATTGGTTGCTCGTTTTTAAAGAACGAAAATCGACTCATTGTCGTATTGGATAAATATTCCGCTCATTTAGACCCAAATACTTTTCTAAAAAAATTAGTTGCTCAAATCGTTTTGATATTAAATTATTTTTTATATCTTCCGCTATCGAAATATATCAGTATCTGAATTAGTTTTTAGTTTTTAAGGAACGAATATCGACACTATGTCGTATTTGATAAGAATTCCGCTCAATTAGACGATAATACGTTTTTTAAAAAAAATGGTTGGTTGCTTCGTTTTGGTATTAAATTATTTTTATATACTTTCTGCTATCGAAATATATAAGTAACTGAATTTGTTGATCGTTTTTAAGAAGCGAAAATTGACACGATAACCTATTTGATAAGTATTAGGCTCAATTAGACCATAACAGTTTTCTAAAAGAATTAGTTGCTCAAATCGTTTTGATATTACATTATTGTTTATATCTTCTGCTATCGAAATATATCAGTATCTTAATTTGTTGTTCGTTTTTAAGAACGAAAATCAACACTTTGTCGTATTCGATAAGTGTTCCGCTCATTTAGACCATAATAGTTTTCTAAAACAATTAGTTGCTCACATCTTTTTGGCATTATATTATTTTGTATACTTTCTGCTAACAACATATATATGTAACTGAATTGGTTGCTCGTTTTTAAGGAACAAAAATCGACATGTTGTCGTATTTGATAAGAATTTCGCTCTATCAGACCATAATAGTTTTCAAAAAAAAATTAGTTGCTCAAATCGTTTTGATATTACATTATGGTTTTTTTCTTCCGCTTTCGAAATAAATCTGTATCTGAATTAGTTGTTTGTTCGTTTTTAAGAAACAAAAATCGACTCATTGTCGTATTGGATAAATATTCTGCTTGGTTTGACCATAATAGTTTACTACGAAAATTAGTTGCTCACTTCGTTTTGAAATTAAAATATTGTTTATACCTTCCGCTATCGAAATATATCAGTATCTGAATTTGTTGTTCGTTTTTAGGGAACGAAAATCGACACTTTTTCGTATTCGATAAGAATTCCGCTCATTTAAACCATAAAAGGTTTCTTAAATAAGTAGTTGGTTACTCCGTTTTGGAATTAAATTATTGTTTATATCTTCCGCTATCGAAATATATCAGTAATTTAATTTTGTTGCTCGTTTTTAAGGAACAAAAATCGGCATGTTGTTGTATTCGATAAGTATTCCGTTAATTTAGACCATATTGGTTTTCTAAAAAAATTAGTTGCTCAAATGTTATTGGAATAAAACAATTGTTTATATATTCTGCTATCGAAATGTATAAGTAACTGAATTAGTTTTTAGTTTTTAAGGAACGAATATCGACACTATGTCGTATTTGATAAGAATTCCGCTCAATTAGACGATAATACGTTTTTAAAAAAAATGGTTGATTGCTTCGTTTTGGTATTAAATTATTTTTATATACCTTCTGCTATCGAAATATATCAGGAACTGAATTTGTTGTTCGTTTTTAAGAAACGAAAATCGACACTATATCGTATTTGATAAGAATTCCGCTCAATTAGACGATAATACGTTTTCTAAAAAAATTACTTGCTCAAATCGTTTTCATATTAGTTTATACCTTCTGCTATCTAAATATATAAGTAACGGAGTTTGTTGCTCTTTTTTAAGAAACCAAAATTGACACTATGTCTCCTCGGACATGTTAAGTCATCCAGTAGAACTGGTTCTGTTTATTAATAGAATATATTTATTTTTTATGTTTAATTTATACTGTTTTAATTCATTATATATTTTTAATAGATTTCGTTACATTGTTGTTGTTGCTTTAAGATAGCTTGAAATTATTTTTGATGAAATTTCATCATTTACGGGTAAGCGGTAAACACTCGTATGTGACAAGTTTTTTTTTTTTTTAAGTTACAGAATTTTTAACATGTTTTAATGCTATCTTAGTGCAATAAAATTCTGGCATAAGCAGTTTTTTGAAATTCCTTTTCTTTCTCACAGGGGGGGGGGGGGCAGCTTTATATTAAGTTTAGCCCCCCCACCTTTGATCGTTAATACCTGCCAAGCGGTGAGAGCAACAAAATCCGTACTTCGGCAACAAATTAGCACAAAATTATGCAATAGGTTTCAATTCGTTTGGCGATGGGGGGGGGGGGGGGTGGCAGCTTAATAGGGGTTAGTTTCCATGAAATACGGTAAGACATCCATTCTACTGAATACGGTCCGTTGTAAAATATGGGTTAGCAAGCTAGCTCTGTGAGAGAAGGACGCAAGTCGACGCACAAAATAAAAGCGTAGTCTGTTTTTATTCACTGCTAAGAAGTGTATAACCTTAGTGTTGAAGAGGCACAAACTTTTTAGGATATATAATAATCTGAAAGACGAAAAGTCAAAATTTGGCAAAGTTAATTTTCAAATTCATCTCGGTTCATTCCCTACCAAAATCAAAAATGACAAAATTTAAATAACAATTTCCGAAATCCCCACGAAATTGAAATGAAATGATTATGATTTTTAGTGAAAATTATTTTCACTTAGAAGGCTCTACATTGCTTAGCAATTAACAAAACTATGTAAAACTCAAGCACTATTAGCCTTAAGCGGCACACATATTTGCCGCTAATTTAGTGGAAGAAAGAACTATGAAAAAATGTATTTTAAACAGTTTTTTTTTTTTTTTTTTTTTACAGTGTTTGCGAATGCGCCAACTGTGCTAGTTCTACGTTCATATCGCTCTCCAATAATTATCCTTTTTACTAAGGTTTTTCTCAGTTTTTCATCAAGAAAAGTGTACAACAGTTGTTATTAATAGCTGTGGTGAACATTGACTATATAAAAGAGTAAGTACAGCCATTAAACATTTATATAGTTAATACGTAAATTAACATGTGCTCTATGGGCAGGTAGAGAGGGAAGAAATCATAGAAAACGTCACTCTGAAATCACTAGAGTGGACAGTGGCTGGCTGCCTTCCGTACGGAGAGGTCCCGTACTGCTCCTTAACTCGCGCACTCTGCGATCTTTTTATTCCTTTTTCTTTCTTTTTTCTTTTTTTTTTTTTTCTCTCTTCTCTGTTCTTTTCCTCTACTATTCAATGATATCCAATGATATATTTTCATATGGTTATGTCATGAACAACTAACAAGACTTAAAGAAGTAGATCATTCGAAACGGTAAGAATGAGCCCAGCCAAGCAAAAGCCAAAGAGATCAAAGGTTAAAACGCCCTCTAACTCATCACCAATTAATGAATCTATGCCAGGGACTCCAACCCAAGGAGTTAACAAAGAATCTCCTTTTTTTCACTCCTAATCCCTTTCAGGCACTCAGTAGCACAGCTGCTGAAACTATGGAGTCATCTTCAACACCGCAGCCTTCTAAACCTCCTCCTATCTTCGTACGTAATATAGGAAATTTTTCATTAATATGCAACCACTTAAATAAAATTGTCGGTCAAGGAAGGTATTCATGTGTTAGCCGCACAAATGACACCAAAATTTTCCCTGATTCCCCCGATACCTACCGAAAGATCGTAAAATATCTGTCAGATACAAAAGCGAATTTCCATAGGTACCAACTCAAGGAAGAGAGATCGCTTAGGGTAGTCGTAAGAAACCTTCATCCTACAACTCCTCCTGATATAATTAAAGAAGAATTATTGTCCATGGGTATTAAAGTAAGGCAAGTTACCAATGTGCAAAAAGATAGCCGGGAACACCCAGGAGAAGGTGACAAAATATCATTGCCACTATTCTTCTTACCTATGCCACTATTCTTAGAACCTGCACCTGGAGTAGAAAAGATCTACGATGTCACCTCAATTTACTATACCAGAGTTCAAATTGAAAACCATACCGTAAACGTGACCTAGTACAATGCCACAGCTGCCAGGCATACGGGCATACGAAAACTTATTGCCATCATATCCCTAGATGTGTTCAGTGTGGGAAAATGCACAAATCTGAAGAATGCACAAAAACCCGAGACGTATGTGCCCTATGCCAGCAAGGGCACCCAGCTAATTATAAAGGGTGCCAAACATACAAAAATCTACGCAACAGGTTTCTGAAAAATCCAAGAATGAACCAAGAAGTTCTACCAACAAAAGGAAGACATCCCTCTGAAATAGCCAGCTCATCAATCTCTTTCGCTCAAATGCTGGGAAGAAACGGATGTCAAAATGAAAATGGGGCCATGCCGCCTCCTTCTCAACAACCTGAATTTCATGACCCTCACTCACAGCAACCACTGCCTCAATCGCAATATCAACAAACCATTCAACATACTCCATTACCATTAAACCAACCTAATCCACATGCCCTTCATCAGATCCCCCATATTCCTCCTCCCACAATTACTTCAGATCTCACATCATTATTCTACTCCTTCTTATCAGACCTCAAAACTATCATTACTCCACTGATATCACTCCTTTCAAATGTTATCCCTCTTCTTCTCCCTCTCCAAAAAAAAAAAACCCTTAAATGCCCCACAAAAAACCCTTATCCATTCTCCTTTGGAATGCGAATGGTATTCGTAATCACACTGACGAACTAACATCCTTGCTGCATGACAAAGAAATCGATGTAGCTTTAATTACAGAAACTAGACTGACCAGTAAGCAACGTTTCAATATATCACATTACCAAACTTACCGAACAGACCACCCTGACGGTAGAGCCCACGCCGGAACTGGTGTCATCATTCACCATTCCATCCCTCACCACGTATTCCCTTTATCAGCCAATGAATTTCTACAACCAACAGAAATTGTTATCAAAACCTTCTCCTTTCCCTTCACGATTGCAGCGGCCTACTGCCCACCAAATAAACCAATTTCCAAATCCCAGTTCCACTCATTTTTAATTCCTTAGGTCAACGCTTTCTCCTTGGTGCTGACTTCAATGCTAAGCACCAGCAATGGGGTTCAAGAACCACCAACTCCCGTGGCCGAGCATTGCAGTCATCACTTAATTCCCGAAGATCATTTATTTCTCCCGGCACTCCTACCTATTGGCCCACAGATCCTAACCGAAACCCCGACCTTCTTGACTTTTTCATTCATTCAGGCTTAGGACCTCTTCGTTACTCCATAGAACGCCTGGATGAACTTTCCTCCGATCACAGCCCTTTGATCCTAACCATTTCCGTCACTCCAATCCCAAAACCTCCTCCTCCCTCATTTATAAGAGGGCCAGTAGACTGGAACCGAGAAATAATAACCGACTCAATAGACCTCAGAGTATCCCTAAAGACCTCCCAGGACTTAGACAATGCTACTAATTCCTTCACAACCACGATCCAGCAAACAGCCTGGGCTGCATCCTCACCTCGTTCCCCTCCCAAAGTTCGAAAGAAAAATCCTTTACTCCAACATCTACGAGACTTTATCCAATCTAAACGTCATGCCAGAGCTATCTGACAAGGAACCAGGCATCCAGATGATCGGAAATCCTATAATTACCTTACCAAACTCCTCAAAAAATGTGTCTACCTTTATGAATGAATGAATGAAATGAATGAAAAAATAATCTTTATCCTGGGACACCTTGTCCCCTAAGAATAACACAATAGAACAATAAAATGGTATTATTGTCTGGCTGTACATATCAGGCAGCAAGTTATATAGAGTGTAAATTATATACTACAAGTCTTTGGGTTTACATAAGAAAAACAAAATAAGTAAATAACAAAATTAAAATAAAATAAAAAGAAATATTCAAACACTAAAATATTATTACATAATTTCGGAGATTGATAATTGAGGAGGTAGATGAATAAATTATGTTTAAAGGAAGTGAGAGAAGGAGCATTGCGGATCGAAATGGGTATGGAATTCCAGAATAAAGCTGCACGATTAATAAAGGATTTTTCAAAGGAAGCAGCTCGATGAGAAGGGATATACAAATCTATAGGCTGAGATCTGGTGTTCAAAAGATGAATGGAAGAACGAAGGGCAAGGATGTCGTAAATGTACGAAGGTTTTTTGGACTTTAAGGATTGGAATAGAAAGGAAACGAGGAAGTATTGTCGCCGAAAACTTGAATAAAGCCACCTCAACTCGGTAAACCAGCAAGTGATGTGAGAACGCCTGGGGATCCCAAAAATGAATCTTATAAAGGAGTTCATTAATCTTTTCCCCTTCATTTCAAGCTCGCGAGATAGTCCTCCGTATACTAAGCATCCATAATCGAGGTGGGGAAGGATGATGGAAGATACTAACAATTGACGGGTATTGCGAGGGAAAGATTCACGGAATCTTAGGAGCTGTTTGAGGATGGAGATGGTTTTTTGGGTAATGTGGGAAATATGGTTATTCCAATACAGATGTTGTTCGAGTACTACTCCGAGGTTTTTGACAGAGTTTGTGAACTGAATAGGAACGTTATTGAGATAAAGAAGTGAATAACAGGAAAGGGAATTAAGGGAGGGTTTCGATCCAATTAGCATTGCTTTAGTTTTTTCTGGGTTCAGTCGTAACTTATTCTCTACTGCCCATTGGTGAATGCTATAAATGTCATCTTGAATCTTACTAGTTGCCTCAAAAATCTCACAAGGATGAAACGATAAGTAGATTTGAAAGTCATCAGCATATAAATGATACTGGGAATTATTAATAGCGTCTGTCAAATCATTAATGTAAACGGGAAAGAGAGTTGGTGAAAGAGAAGATCCCTGAGGAACACCTCGTTTTCCTTGAAGGAGGTTGGTTTGGAACAATAACTGTTTGGGAACGGAGAGATAAGAAGGACTGGAACCAGCCAAGAGCACTATTGGAAAGGGAGAGTTTTTGTAATTTAGTCAGAAGAATTTTATGATCCACGGAATCAAAGGCCTTGGAGAAATCGAAGAGGATTAGGATCGTAATTTTCTGTTGGTCAATTGAGGAATAAATGTCTTGGGTAATTTTTAAAAGAGCGGATTGGGTAGAATAACCTGAACGGAAGCCTGATTGAAGAGGAGTTAGGAGATTTTTATTTTCAAGGTATGTAGCAAGTTGAGAATGGACTATTCTTTCTAGAGGTTTAGATAGGTTTGATAGGATGGAAATAGGCCTAAAATGGGATGCTGTGGTTGGTGAAGGAACTTTATTCAATGGACGAACTAATACCTTTTTCCAAGCTGTGGGAAAGGAAGAGGTTTGTAAGAAGTTATAAATATGCATGAGAGCAGGAAGGATGACAGGAAGAGTGATTTTGATAATTTTTACCGGTATTTGATCGGCACCGAAATCATTTGTCCGGGATTTAAAAACAGAACCTATTATATCATCCGGGGGAATATAAAGAAAGTGAAAATTATCTGGATTAAATGGAAATTGAGGAATGGAATTCCTATTCATCATACTTTATCCTTAAAGTATTGATTGGAGGCTCATTGAGAGAGGAATCTACAAAAAAGAAATTAAGTTCGTCAGAAGTCACAGGATAATATGTACTGGAAGAGTAACTCGTAACCAAAAACTTCCTTAGAATTTTCCACTTAGATTTTGAATCTGGAGCTTCGGATAGGATGTTACGAAAATACTGCGCCTTGGCAGGTCGCATGGTAGACTGGGTGAGGTTTCGAAGGGATTTGAAAGTGGAGTAATCATCAGGAAATCTGGAACGCCTGAAACGCCTTCTAGCTGCATCTCTTCTTTTCATCAGATTTCTAAATTCTTGATTAATCCAAGGAGCAGGTAAACGTCGGAAGGTAGAGGTTTTGAGTGGTGCTAGATGATAATCATCTAGCACCACTCAAAACCTGTCTTAAAGACATGTTAGTAGATTAGATGAAAGGCATTCCACCATTTCATCTATAAAGTGGAAGGAATAGATTGGTTCAATAGAAAGGGATAATGAGTCTAGTTGAGGGTTTATATTTTCTGGACTTAAGGAACTAAGATTACGCCAGGAAATTTTTTTATTGAGGATTATAGGTGTGGAAATATTGTAGGAGATTTGGATAAGATCGTGACAAGAGAGAAAGGATATTGGATTTGAGAAAAGAAAAGTAAATTTTGAGAAGAATCAACTATAAATAAATCAAGTAAAGTGTCTGAAAACTGAGTATGGTGAGTAGGTTCAAAAGGTACGATGAATAGATTAAGAGAATAAGCTAGGTCTATCAAATAAGATTTATCAGGAGAAACGGAAAGGAGATTTGTGTTAAAATCGCCGGATATTATTATGTTATTGTAAGCGGGAACATAGGTAAAAAGTGAGGATTCGAAGGTTGAATCAAATTTGACTTGAGGAGGACGGTTCACTATGACATAGAGGAGGGTAAACAAGTGAGAAGAAATTTCTGTGAAAAGATATTCTAGGTGATGTGTATCGGTTAACGGAGATTTGAAAAAGATTTGAACCCTCAGACTGTCATGAACGAACAAACCAACGCCGCCACCAGTCCGTTCCGCCCGATCATGACGAATGAGGATATAATTAGGAATGGATGCCGATGAGGAGGGAATATGTGGTTTGAACCAGGTTTCCGAGACGGCAACAATATGGTAAAAATTGTGAAGGAAATAATCATGAAATTCATCGAAATGTGCAGGAAGGGATTGGGAGTTAACATGACAGGTCAACAGGGTGTTATTCATATTGATTGAATAAAGGATAAGCTACAGGGGAAAATGGGAGCTAAGGGAATATTTGGAGAGGAAAAGCAAGGTAAAATTCCTAAAAGGTAATATGCATTATATGTACTATCAGAACAATGAAATAAATAAAATAAATGAACTAGTAATCTTTGATAGAAAATCTGAAATAAAAAATAAACGGAACCTGCCAAATTTATCTTGGCGTATAATAATAAATAAAGTATGATACAACGAAAAATATCATCAATAAATATGTAATTTAAAGAATAAATAATTATTTTTAAAATAAATGTGAGCAATAATAAAATGTACACAACTATATCAAATCCTAAAAAGCTAAAGAAATAAATATAAAAACAAAACAAATAATTTTGTGGGGTAACAGTCAATCAACCGTCAATTAAACGTTTCCAAATCTTCTTCTTTGTTAATTACCATAACAGGTTGACCATCGTCACGCCGGCAGCGAACCCTTCCTCGAGCAAACCATACATACTTCACTTTGCCAGCCGCCCTCTTCTGCCTCGCTAGCCAGTAAAGCTGCCGGTTACCAGGGGCCATCTCTTCGAAGATTTAGATCCAGATCCTATAATTCCTATCTTTCTTCAGATAACTCCCTCAGCATCACCACTGGAAAAATCCTAAAATATCAATCCACCACCCATCCCCTCCGGTGTGAAGATGGTTCATGGGCGGCTTCTGACGAGAGCAGATCCGAAGAATTTGCCCAGCACCTCTCTGGCATATTTGTTCCTCATCCTGATTCTAATCACACCCACACTGCAACGGTCAATGAATCCCTTGATTCACCGATTCCTCTATCCTTACCTCCTAAGGCAATTAACCCCTCTGAGGTCAAATTCCTTTTAAGAAAATTAAAATCCAGTAAATCCCCCGGATATGATCTCCTTACCTCACAAATCCTCAGGCAACTTCCTCACAAAGCAGTCATATTTCTTACCTCCCTATATAATTGCATCCTCCGAACAACCTATTTCCCTTTACAATGGAAGCATTCCATCATTATCCCTTTCCTGAAACCGGGCAAACCTTCTTCCCATCCTTTCAAAAATTTTTGAAAAACTCCTTCTCAAACGCATCCTACCCATCCTTGAATCCAAAAATATTCGCACCAGTTTGGATTCCGTTCTAAGCATTCCACTGTCCAACAAGGCCTTAGTGTTGTAGACCATATATCCTCTGCACTTGAAAGCAAAGAATATTGCTCCGGCGGATTTCTGGACATAGCGCAAGCTTTTGACTGAGTTATGGTGACGGACTCTGCTGAGTTAACATTTTGTACCACCTCCCACTCCTCTCCCTATATATACCTCCATAAATCCTAGGCAAGTAAGAGATTTGTTCCAGTAGTAATTAGCTAGTCGTAATGTCAGTTGTAACATTTGTTTACCGATAAAGTTTTTTTTTTCACTTCTCCGGGACGGAATTTCTTAATTGGCGCCCAAATAGGGACCACATGCGTATAACATCGTGGTTCTTGACTCGAACTCTGCAGTACCTGAGATCAAGATTCGATCTACCTTTCGAGGATATCGAACCTGTAGGAGACTGGCACCCCGCTTAGGCTCTTAGATCTTGAAGAAGAACGCTGCTCAGCTCAAGACTCGTCTGATCACCCCGACAGACACCGAAATTCTGGGGAGAAATTGTGAGTGAAGCTTTTTTGGAAACATCAATTTTATTTTGTTTTCTTTATAACAAATATTTTTTGTTTTAATTTTTAATAACATTTATTTTTACATATATATGTTTACTTATAATTATTATAAGAACTATTAATTAATATATGTCAAAATTGTTTTTAAGATTAGCACTTAATAGAGCAATTGACCTTAACGAATTTAATTTAGACGAAATGGCAACCACATTTGCAATTAAATCCGCGGACTATGACCATCTCCCTACTTTTAATGGAGATCCGCACAATCTATTAAAATTTGTAACCGTATGTCGACAAGTTTATAACATTGTCTGTAAGCCTGATAATGGGCTCAGGGAACTGAACGACCAGCGCTTACTAAGCAAGATTCTAGCCAGACTAACCGGCGACGCCGATTATATTAATACGACATGTGAATTTACAGGCGTGAACGAATTATTACAATACCTGGAAAATACTTTTAGGGATTCTAGGTCGATAGAACAATTACAATTCGAATTGTTTAACATGAAAATAGGACATAAAGAACATCCTTTAGACTTTTTACAGAGAATCGATAAAAGTCGTACTTTAATAATATCCAAATACAGAATAGAAAATATACCAGAAAGGGCATTAATTGTTTCGGTTTTAGAGAAAAATATTTTATATTATTTCTTCACAAATATGGAACTTCATATTCGTACGTATTTAATGACAAAAACGGATAAATTGAAAACTCTAGACGATTTGCGAAACCTAATTCAGAATGAAAATCATCTTCTGTTTGAAGATTTAATAAATTCGGGAAATATGAGAAGACCCGGGGAACAAGAAAACCAAAAGAGACAGTTCGACAATAAGAAACATTTCGATAGAAATAAAAACTACCGAAATAATTGGCAAAACCACAATAATAGGCAAAATTATAGGCAACATGAGTCTCCTCCCCCCCCATAACAATCAATATAATAATCGCAGGAATCCAAATGGTTCAGGGCAATATAATCGGAACCAAAATAATAATAGGAACCAAAATAATAACAGGAACCAAAATAATATGGATAGTCAAACAGCCTCGATGAGAACGGTCTCAGCCTTCGGTGGAAATCCAAGGCAACCTAACTTTTAAATTGATCAAGAAGATCCTAAAGATCGGGAAATTAGAGAACTCAGAGAGCAATTAGAGAGATTAAATCCCTCCAATGACTCTTTTTTAGAACAAGACCCGCCAGACCATCAAAGCACTTAGGTTCTGATAACTCAAATCAATTACCATATGTTGTTGACCACGCGAATAGAAAATGGCTTATAGACACTGGTTCTTGGAAGAATTATATTAGGAGAGACATCGTTCCCCCAGAAGTAGAAAGGGAAAAGGAAAATTTTATCATAAAAACGGCAACTGGAGAAGAAACAGGTACAGAAACCATATCAGTTTATTGCAGGAATAATTTTCTCAAATGCCCCGAGAAAATAAAATTTTATCTTTTCGATTTTAGTAGCAATTATGATATTTTATTGGGCAATGAAAGCATGAAAAAAATGAAATTTAAAATTGATTTTGAAGAAAATAAGATAAGATCACAATATAATGAATTCGACTTCATAATGGAAGACGAAGTGTTAAAATTGGAACTAAAAAGGGGGCGAAACGAAGTAAAAGTAAAACAAAAAAATAGTCATTATTTTATTGATTATGAAGATGACAGAATAAAAATCAAACCTGGTATTTATAATGAAAATGTCATCATCGAAAGCCAAGTCGATGATACCGTCTATCTTCCGTTGTACTATCTTCAAAAAGACGAAGTCGAAATAACAGATCGTGATCAATGCAAAAATGAAGAACTTATCGATCAAATTCCAAAATTAATTAGAACAGATCACATTCCTCCTCAAGTAAAATTAAATCTTATCAAATTGTTAAAAGAATATCCAACGGTGTTTAAAACAGAAAATGACCCACTATCAGCTACTGATCTATTAGAACATAAAATTGAAACGAAAACAGACGATCCAATTTATTAAAAAAATTACAGATACCCTCACCAATTCAAAGAGAATATTAACCCTCCTCCCCTACCCATTTATCCTATGACACAATTGCTACTAAAAAAAAAAAAAAAAAAAATTGAAATTCACCTTGCCATTTAAAAATCAATCATTTAGGGTTTAAAATAAAAAGTACAAGACTTATAATTATAGAAACATAATATTTATTTATGAAAAGGCGAACAATAGTTTAAAAAAAAGAAGTAATTAATTGAAGTAACAAGTTATATAAAAAAAATCACGAATAGATAAATATTACTTGACAATTAAATTATAGTATATTACAAAGTTCCATTAAACTATGTACATTATGTATTATAATACAATATAGGTTTTCTTCTATTCCAATCTTGTTTCTAAATTATTTATTCGCGCTTTTTTCCAAACAAGATGGGCAATCCCATTTTGTGCTCACCACAAATGGATTGTTGGCAAAGCTGACAATTCGAATTACTTTTTCGATCCTTCCTCCAAGGGCAGGCACTGCACCTAGCACGTTTTGAGGTAGAAGATTTTTTGGGCTCTGGCTCAACAATGTCTTTTTGAAGAAAATGGTTTATTGTCAACGTGGAGTTGTAAAATTCTATGAATTCTGGTTTGTGGATAGCTTCATCTACAGCATCTAATAAGTGCATCGCGGACAGAAGTACAACACATTTTTTTTTTTTTTTTGGGGGGGGGGGGTGTAACACAAGATGGTTTTTGTGTCATCATAAAAATATTTTGATGATCCAACACCTTGGCCTCTTGGATCGACCATAGATGGAGAAAGCTCTCTCTTGGTTTTTCTTAGGGTCCCGACCAATGTATGTCTTCTCCAGAGTGAAGAAGTATAAAATGAATATATATCTCCCTGGTCAGAAATATATTCGGCTACATCGTCATCGTTCACGATAAATTCGTATAAATAACGGGATAAATTTGTCGTCAGGTTTACTGCTTACTGCTAAACCATCTTCTTCCGTAATGAATAAGCGACTTTCGGCCATATTTGCTGCAAAGCAAAGCGAAATAATTAGACCAGACATACGAAAACAGTTAATAATATTCATGACATATAAGCTACCCCTTGGGTCATACGCGACCCACACGAAGAGTTTTCTAGATAAAATCAGAATATAAGTTAGAAAAGGCAACAGATTACTTACCTTATCGCTAGTATGGCTCCTGGAAGACATGCTGGGAGGGTATTTGGGCACCTCGCACCTTAACTTCTCACTCAGGAGAGTGCAGGTGTCGACAAAACAGCACTGGGTCGCTCACGACCCAGTGGGTAGGGGAGGAGGGTTAAAGAAGAAATTAAAAAAATGTTGGAATCTAAAATAATCAGACCCAGTAATTCACCTTATAATTCCCCTGTGTGGATTGTTCCTAAGAAAACAGACGCCTCCGGAAAAAGAAAAGTACGGATGGTAATTGACTACAGAAAGTTAAATCGGGAAACCACAGCGGACAAATTTCCTCTCCCTAATATTGAAGATCTACTTGGAAAATTGGGAAAAGCCACTCTATTCACGGCTATGGATCTCTGTTCTGGATTTCATCAAATAAAAGTTCACAAAGATTCAGTTCATAAAACTGCATTCAGTACTGACCAAGGGCACTACGAGTTTTTAAGGATGCTGTTTGGGTTATGCAACGCACCTGCCACATTTCAAAGAGCTATGAATATTATTTTTGCCGATATGCCACATGTACTTGTATACATGGATGACATAATTATTTTTTCTGAAACCTACAATGACCATTTAAAACATATAAAAGCCGTTCTTGAAAAATTGAAAAAACCTAATTTAAAAATACAAATGGATAAAACCGAGTTCTGCAAAAGAGAGTTATTATTCCTAGGTCATATAATAAGTGAAAATGGAATCCAACCAAACCCGGATAAAATAAAGACGGTTAAAGAATTTAAATTACCGAAATCTGAAAAAGAAATTAAAAGTTTTTTAGGTTTGAAAGGATTTTACAGGAAAATGATTCCTAATTATGCAAAAATAGCCTCCCCTATGACAAGATGCCTGCGTAAAGGAGAAAGCGAGATAAAACCAGAATGTAGCAGTCCAATAATTCAAGTTCCTAATTTCGAAGAGGATTTTTATTTAACAACTGATGCAAGCAATTACGCAATAGGAGCTGTATTAGCTCAAAAGAAAAATGGTAAAGAACTTCCCGTTTGCTACGCGTCTAGAACATTAAATAAAGCAGAGCAGAATTATTCAACTACAGAAAAAGAATGCCTTGCAATTATATGGGCCTGCAACCACTTCAGACCTTATCTTTACGGACGTAAGTTTTTTATCTACACTGACCACAAGCCTCTCGAATATCTGAAGACTTGCAAGACACAAAACGCTCGTCTTATCAGGTGGAAACTGCTGTTAGAAGATTACGAATACGATATCAAGCACATCGAGGGCAAAGCAAACAAAGTAGCTGACCACTTGTCGCGACATCCTGTTGACAAGCATGTCTCTGAGATACCTGAATATGATCTGTATCATATCTCAGAAGAAGATGAGTCATCCCTCGCCACCCAACACTCTGCCGAGTCCTCTGATAACAGGATACTTATCGTGGACGACGGTCAAAGACCTGTCAACGTAGAGAAAAATCAGATAGTCATCATAAAAGGCTATAACGACACGAAAACCGAGCGCATATTTAACAAAATTAGGCACACTTTAGAATTAACTTATCCTTATAATCAAAGCTCAGAACAGGTAGAGAACAAGTTACTAGAAATAATTAAACCAAACACGACGTATGGAATTTACTGCCTTCCAAGAATAAAAAGAGTAGAAAGTGAAGTCAATTGGTATGAAGGACTTTACAATAAAATAACAGAAATCATTAGAGAAAAATTTCCCACTAACAGAATAAAAAAGTATTCTTTATTATTACCAGATATTACAGATAAGAATGAACAAAAATCCTTTATTTTAGACCAACATATTGGTAAATCATGCCATAGAGGCATAAATGAAACCTACATGAAATTAAAAACAAGATATTATTGGCCGAATATGAAAGATCACATTGCCGATATAATTAATAATTGTGATGTATACAGTAAAATTAAATATGACAGAAGACCTATCAGGCCTAAATTTATGATAACACCAACACCCGAAAAAAACCGTTTGATTCAATCATGATGGACACTCTCCATATGAGGAATTACTACGTGTATATAATTGATACCTTTTCAAAAAAACTATTTACTAGATATAGCCAGACAGCAAACGCTATTGAATCAATGGCGACTTTACGAAAATATTTAGCTCATTTCCCAAAACCATTAACTATCACTACTGATAATGGACGTGAATTTGATAATAATTTATTCCGTGATTTTCTAAAATATTTAAAAATTGATAAACACGAAACAACACCTAATCATCCAAATTCTTTAGGACTTTTAAATAGAGCAAGCTCCACATTACTAGACTTAATTAAAATAATTAACATTCAGTCTAAGGAATCTGAAGAAGAAAAATTAGAATTGGCTACTATAGCCTATAACAATTCGCTGAATCAGGATTTGAAACTAAGTCCTAATGAAATCACTTTCGGTATAAGTCGTGAAAATTACAATGAAAATCCAGAGGTACAAGAATATTTAGTCCAAGAATATCACACAAATTTAAGAAATACCAGGGAAGCCATTAAAATAAATATTGAAAAAAATAAAGAAAAATATATAAATAAAATAAACGAAACTAGGGAAGATATACCTAAATTACCAGAAGACGTATATATCAGAAAACCCAGTTCTAATAAAAAAGACGTCAAATATCAAAAAGGCAAACAATTAAATGGGAAATTTATAGCACAGAAGGGAAAACAGAAAAAGCTACATGCCAGTCAAATAAAAAGGCCAAAGAAAAATAAGGGAGAAACAGAAACAACGCGTCCCAGCACAAGTAATAACGAATGTCTTGCTGATAATCCATACGCCCAAAAATTGAATGAAGAAATTGAAAAAAGGACTCAAGAATTACGGATTAACCCAAACAATCTTCCTGTTGCAGATTTCGATGATGAAGGGCTCTTTCAAGTTTCTTCAGATCCTCATTCTTCTGGCTCTGACCAAGCAAATGGAAATGTTGAAAATCCAGACGCTATCGAATGGCCCTGGGGCTTCGATCATTCAGATGAATTCGTCGTTTCTGATGACGGAATGGTACACTTTCCTGCATTATAAAAACTTGTCCCAATTGAACGATGAAATTTTCACTCTAAAAATACACATTAACAATTTAAAAAGTGATAATGATTCAAAAATATTACACCAAATATTAGAGACCAGGTATGATAGAATAATAAATCAAATTACTCACCTTGTTAAAAGAAAACATATTAACAGAAAAAAAAGAGGCATTATTAACGGATTGGGTTCAGCCCTCAGTTGGTTGACAGGAACGATGGACGCTGATGATAAAGAAAAATATGACGCCATCCTACAAAAAGTCGAAAATAATTTATATCACGTTGAACACAATGAGGAAACCAGACTTAGCCTCAACCGTAAATTAACTGCTGAGTTAAATAAAGATATTATAATTTTAAATCATTTTAAAAACAATATAGACACAAACAACAAAATTTTAGATGCTGCCCTTGTTAAATTATCCTACCATGATCTTTTAGCTTATCTCACTCTTATAGAAGCGCAGTTGCAAGAAATTGAAGACGCTTTAGAACAATGTAAAATCGGTATGACTCATTCCAGTATTTTATCTTATGATGATATTAAAAATATAAAAATCCCTTACAACACGTTATTAACGAGAGATGTAGAATTAAATTGGCTATTGAGCAAAGCAGTTTGTTCAATGTCTGAGTCGGGAATGATTTATTTCTTTATTAAATTACCATTAATGGTTGCCCCTTCGCCTACTTATTTTATTTTATCATATCCAACTATATATAATGAAAATATTGTGACTATTCCGGTAGAGAATAGCTTAGTAATAAGATATAATAATCAATATTATAAAGGAGAATGTTTAAAATACAATTCTAACTTTTATTGTAATCAAGAAAGTATTAGTTTAGTTAATGATAAGTGTATTTTAGAATTAAGTAATAATCTAAAACTCGATAATTGTAAAATAATTAGAATTTCACAAACACCATTTATTAAACTTATACCAACTCTTAATCAGTATCTTACTTTTAATGTATCTACCATAGAAACTAACACTACGCAAGCCATGTTATATCATTTACCAATCACTAGCTTAATAAGTCTTGATAAAAATGAAATCTTTGTAAACAAATCCTTAGCTGTAAGATATCAAGAATATGTAAATATACCTATTATATCTCTATATAATATTAAGAATGTTATTAATACAAATTATACCTTTGATGAGTTAAATACATTAGATTTAGGAACTTTAAAAATAGAAACATTAGAAGATTACTCTGTAACTACTTATCCAGAAATTATGATCTATATAACAATTTCATTATGTGCATATCTATTTGTTCACCATGTATTATTTTATTATGTTAAATTTAAGGAGTATTTTGTAAACAAAACTAACATCCCCATACCTTTAACAAAAATTGTAACTCCTGGCCTAAACCCAATCTCAAGTCCTACTGAATCATCCTTTTGCGACGCTAGATCCAGAGCGTGGTATTCCTACCTCACCGAAAAACAAAAATCGTAGTTCGGAGGACCTCACTTTTTAAGGAGGGAAGAGTTATGGCGACGGACTCTGCTGAGTTAACATTTTGTACCACCTCCCACTCCTCTCCCTATATATACCTTCCATAAATCCTAGGCAAGTAAGAGATTTGTTCCAGTAGTAATTAGCTAGTCGTAATGTCAGTTGTAACATTTGTTTACCAATAAAGTTTTTTTTTCACTTCTCCGGGACGGAATTTCTTAATTCTGGGTATAGCATGCCGGTTTGCTTTTCAAACTCAAAAACTTTTTACCTAAATCCCTACTCCTAGTCCTTCGATCCTACCTCACTAACCGTTCCTTTCGAGTTCGCTTCGGAATGGAATACTCTCTCTGCTACCCAGTTGAGGCAGGTGTTCCACAAGGCAGCGTTCTTGGTCCAGTCCTATATATCCTCTACGCTGCAGATATCCCTACAACTCCTGATACTTTCCTAGCAACATTTGCCGATGACACTGCTATCCTTTCATTTCATCCAGATCCCTTAATAGCTTCCAATAATCTCCAAACCCACTTATCACTGATTGAAGACTGGTGTAACAGCTGGAGAGTCAAAGTTAATGAATCGAAATGTACCTACGTAACTTTTACCCTCCGCCGCACAACCTGCCCTCCTGTTTATATCAATAATATTCTGCTACCCATAGCTGACACAGTACACAATCTTGGCTTCTACTTAGACAAAAGACTTACTTGGAACCCTCACACTAGACTTAAAAGGCCAGAGCTTCAGCCAATTGTACAGACTACTAAATAGAACATCCCAGCTCTCTATTGAAAACAAAATCCTCATATACAAAACCATCATTAAACCTATCTGGACCTATGCACTCGAACTGTGAGGGACAGCAAAACGATCGAATATCAAACGTATTCAATCCTTCCAATCCAAAGTCCTTCGTACTATCCTAAATGCTCCATATTATGTTTCCAACAAAATCCTTCATAATGATCTGAATATACCTTTTGTCCTTGATCTGATACCAGTTAAATTCTCCAACTTCCATCAAAATCTTTCCAACCATCCTAACCCTCTGGCTCATTCATCATCCAGTTCCACGCATCCTTATAACCCACCTCGCAGATTAAAACGGCAATGGCCCCGAGACTTATTGTAATATTTAATATTGGAGTTCTGGCAATGGCCAGCTTCTCTACTCAAGTCCTGTGCTACTGTGCTATTGCGCTCTCTCTCAGCCTCCACTGGATTTTACTAGTGACGCAGCTGATAGAACAGCGCTGGGAACTCTCTGTGTCCGGCTTGCCCTCCTTAAGGGGGGGCGAGCTTGGATCGGGTCTTCCCTGGAATGTTTGTAAATTTTGTATATAGAGTATGAATGTAGTTATGTTCTTTCTTTTCTTTTTTAATTCTTTCTTTTCTTTCTTAATTTTATTTTTTATTTATTAGTTAAAAAAAAATTATTACCTATTTTATAATATCATTTATTCTATTCTATTTTAATTTGTTATATATTTTATTTTATTTCTTGTATATATATATATATATATATATATATATATAATAAACAGCTTTAAAAATACAAGAGAAAAAAAAAATAAATAAAATATATATATATATATATATATATATATATATATATATATATATATATATATATATATATATATATATATATATATTATTATTTTTTTTTTTCTCTTGTATTTTTAAAGCTGTTTATTTTGATTTTCTTATCATTGTACATATTTTGTGAATGAGTGTCTGTCATCAATATTACTCATTGCCCTTGAGTGAGGCAGCTTGTAATTATTCAAATAAAAAGTTTAAAAAAATAAATAAAAAATAAACAGTTTTTTGCTCAATTGTTCCAATGTGCGTCGCCAAAGGTTGAGTCTTGCCAAATGAACGCAACCATAGGCTGAATGGGTGTAGTGGAGTGGAAATTTTGACAAGTCCTCCATTTTATCCATAGTCCCTAATCATGAAAAAAGATCAATTAGTGATTCTATCCACATACATTTAAAACCAAATCCTATAAATCACAAAATTGATAAAGAATTTATATCCTCTACCTGATGATGATGATGATGATCCTCGGCTCTACAGCCCTGTGCGGGCCTTGGCCTCTCTTAGAAAATTCGCCCATTCCTGTCTGTTCAGCGCCATAGTCCACCACCTAGTTGCGCCTAATCGTCGGGCCACAGTACCTATCTGGTCCATCCAGCGGGCCTTCGGTCTTCCAACCTTCCTCTTCTCCATAGGCATGTGGTTAGCGACCCTTATCGGTATCCGATCTTGCCTCATTCTATTTAGGTGTCCTGCCCAGCGAAGTCTGTTGAGAGATTGGTAAAATCCACCACAGGTGTGTCACGGAATTCTGCGTAAACCTCTCTGTTGTGACGCCTTCTCCAGACACCATTCTCCCATACTGGTCCATAGATCTTTCTTAATATCTTCCTCTCAAATGCGGCCAGTCTTTGCTCATCAATCCTGTTGATCACCCAGGATTCTGATCCGTATGTGAGGACGGGTCTGATCAGTGTCTTATAGAGAGTGACTTTTGTGGTTTTGGTTATTAGCCTGGATTGGAAGTGCTTGAGAAGGCCATAGTAGCTCCTGTTTGCTGCTTGTATTCTTCTTTCAATCTCTTTAGAACAGTAGTTATTGACATCTATACGGGCACCTAAATACACAAAATCCTGCACCGCTTCAAAGACATAGTCTCCTACTTGTAAGTGCGGATCTCTCCGGTCGTTTCCGACAGCCATATACTTAGTTTTATGCGTGTTAATGACTAATCCCATGTTTTCTCGCGGAAGTTTCCAGGGCCGCAAATGCCTCCTTCAGGCCAGCTTCTGTTCTTGCAATCAGATCAATATCGTCCGCGTAGGCCAGGACCTGGATCTGCCTGTTAAATATGTGTCCCCCTACCTGTAGGCGAGAATCGCGAATCGCTTTTTCCAGAGCCAGGTTGAAAAGTAGGCAAGCCAATGCGTCACCCTGCTTCAGGCCATTCTCTGTTTCTACTGGGTTTGACAGGTGTGACTGTACTCTGATTCTGCATCTCGATCCAGACATTATGGCCTTAACCATTTTTATCAGCTTTGCGGGAATGTTGAATTCCTTCATAGCCTTATAGAGCATCTTCCTGTTAACCGTATCATACGCCGCACGGAAGTCTATAAAGAGATGGTGGGTTCTGATTCTATATTCCAATGACTTTTCCAATATCTGTCTCAGCGTAAAGATTTGATCTGATGTTGACCTATCCTTCTGAAAGCCGCATTGGTAATCTCCAATAATATTCTCAGCATATGGAAGTAATCTTGTGAATATTATAATAGAGAGTAGTTTATAGGCAGAGTTCAATAGGGATATTCCTCGGTAGTTTTCACATTTTAGCGTATCCCCTTTTTTATGAACCAGGCATATCAAGCCCGTCTCCCATTCCTCGGGCATCTTCTCTTCCTCCCATATTCTACCCAGTAAATGCGTTATCTCCTTTATGTAGGTTCCGCCAGCGTTTTTTAGGAGCTCATGAGGAATTCCGTCTACTCCTACTGCTTTATTATTTTTCAGCTTTTCCAGAGCCTCATAGACTTCGTCGTAAGAAGTTACTATATTTTCATTACTATCATCTTGTTCCTCCACTACATCAAAATCAAAATTCGTTCCTCCTCCCTGCGAGCCCAGCAGTTCACCAAAATGCTCATACCATCTATTCAAAATGCCTGGAGTGTCACTTATAATTTCCCCAGTTTTACTTCTGCAAGCAGTTGTTCGTGGTTTAAAGCCTCGCCTGGTGTCATTCACCTTCCCGAACATTTCTCTGCTCAAATTCCTGCTTTTATATTCCTGTATCAGTCTCATCTGCTCCATCATATGCTGCCTCTTCTTTGTCCGGTGCATCTTATCTTCCTCTTTTCTTGCCCTCCAGTAGTTCTCTGTAGCCATTCTGGTGCGTTTCTTCTGGATCATTACCTTATATGCTTCATTCTTGATTCTAGTGAGCCGTTCACAGTCTTCATCGAACCGTTCCTTCCTTTTGCTGTTCATTCTCATTCCAATCGTTTCTTCCGCTGCCACAATCAGGGCTCTTTTTAGCCTGTTCCATTCCCCATTTATGTCATCACAGACCGGCCCATTTATAATCTCATCTGTTTTACGCTCAAAATTACTCTTTATTTCTTCATCCTTTAACATGTGGATATTATATGCGGCAGTTTTAGCCCCTTTTCCATTTCTAGAGTGTGAGATTCTAGCTCTCAGTCTAGCGACAAGAAGGTAATGGTCACTATCAATATTCGCACTGCGGTGCACCCTGACATCTAAAAGATCAGAACTGTGCCGTTTGTCAATGAGGACATGATCTATTTGATTGACCGTACGCCCATCAGGTGATGCCCATGTGCCCTTGTGTATGTTCTTGTGGCTGAAAATAGTTCCCCGACTAAGAGGTTGCGGCTTATTGCAAAATTAACCAGTCGAAATCCATTATCAGAGTGCTCCTCATGCAAGCTATGTCTACCAATATTACTGCATGTTGGGTCCTTACCAATCTTCGCGTTTATATCACCTAATATAATTTTTATATCATATTTTGGGCATTCCTCATAAGCTTTCTCCAGAAGGTCATAGAATTCATCTTTTTCGTCATCAGTTTTATCCTCAGTAGGTGCATGAGCGTTTATGAGGCTATAGTTGAAACATTTTCCTCTTATTCTGAGCCTACAGAGCCTAGGCGTGTAAGGTTGGTAGTCCATTACACGAGATTTTATTTTCCTTCCAACCATGAATCCTGTCCCAAACAGATGGTTCTTTTCGTGGCAGCTATAATAGAGGGAGTAGTCCTTTCTGTCCATGATACCAGTTCCATTCCTCAGTTGTTGTTTAGACTTCGGCTAGAACGGTCGCAGAGAATTACCCACTCCAGCAGATAAGACTTATTTTCTTTCTTTTATAAACTTTTCTTCATTTCTTTATTTTTTATGGTTATATTATTCTTAAAGAGATTTTATTATTTACTTTCTTATGTTTAATGTTTTGTTTTTGTTTTTTTTTGTTTTGTTTTTATATTACAGAAGTGAAAACATTTATTTTTGAATAAGGTATATTAATTTTATTTAGGTACTTTTTGTTATTAAAACAATTAATTAATTAATTTAATTTTTTTTTGGCTATTGAGGAGAATTGAAGTTAAATTATGGGAGAGCCTCCTGATCCTCCCGATTTATCCAGTCCAAAGACAAAAAAAAGAAAGTGGGCTCGGGGCCGAATTAAATTTCCACCCGACAAAATCTTTCCCCAAAATGTAGAAAAATACTTTCCTACATATTAAGTGGCAAAAAGAATAGATGAAGAAGATTTTAGAAAAACATTACCCTTCTTTATTCAGAAAGTAATTTCCAATCTGGTAGGAGATGTTAAAAATGTAGAAAAATTGAGAGATGGATCTCTTTTAATCGAAACATTAAATAATAAGCAATCAAACAAGCTCTTATCTTGTAAAGACTTCGGGGGTCAATATCCAGTAGAGATAACGCCACACAATACATTAAATTATAGTAAAGGCGTGGTACGGTGTTATGATTTTCAATACTTGGAAATTGAGGAAATTAAAAAAGAACTAACCCCGATTATTAAAGATATAGTTAGGATTAAAACAAAAAGTAAGGGAAATGAAATATTAACCCACAGTTACATCATTACCTTTCCTACCTCTAAACCACCCGAAACTTTAAACATTGGATATGAAACGGTTCGAGTTCAGCCCTACATTCCGAATCCCTTAAGATGCTTCAACTGCCTAGGTTTTTCTCATCCAACAATCCACTGCAAAAAAGAATCCGTTTGCGTACAATGTGCTCAGCCACGACATGGTGAAAATATAAAATGTAACCAGCCAGCCAAATGTATAAACTGTAATGGCCCCCATAATGCGCTTAACCGTTCCTGCCCTGTTTTCGTCTTACAAAAGGAAATCAAGGCTATTCAAGTGAATAACAAAGTTTCACTAAACGATGCCAAAAGAATTTATAAAGAAAAAAATCCAGTTCACTTCAATGTAACATTTGCAGAAATTACAAAAAATAGAGAAAAAAAAGTAGAAAAAAAAGACGTTGCCATTCAGGCCAACATAATATATTATTTTTCAAATAATAACCAAACAATCGAGATTAATAAACCTAGCGAGGCTACAGAAAATAATGAATCAAAAAAAGAAATTAAAAATTAAATTGTACTCAAAGTACATCGATGCTTTTGGACCAAGCTCATTGTAAGTCCACTCCCCCTATCCCCTCCCTCCCCCCTCTCATCCCCTCCCTCCCCCCTCCCATCCCTATTCCTGCCCCCACCTCACCTTCTACTAATCCAGTCAGAGTGACGAGAAGTAGTAGAAATATCGTAGGGCCTGCCTTACAGCCGGAGCCCAGTACCTCTTCCATTTCCACCTCTACTGAACCTAGAGACGAAACAGCCTCAGTTCATGTAGATGACACGCCTATGTCTATTGATGACACGGGCCAGATATCCGAAGAACAAGAGTTCACTAGAGTGACCCATAAAAAAAATATTAAAAAAGAAAAAACTAAAAGATAGCACTTAAACCGTACTCTTTAAGAATGATAAAAAAAACCCAATAAAATTGTATTAATCAATAGTTATTACATTATTTACTCACTTAATAAATATATATATAACAAAAATATTTCTCTTAAAATTAAAAATAATAGCTGCTTTATAACATTTCTAATGTATAATATCCCAAACGTCATTGCTATTGAAGTTAATAACCATAACAATAACAATAATAAGATCTCTGCTTACGGATATCTTAACATCTGTTTACTATTGCCATTTATCACCATAAACATTAACGAAACATTAACACTAGCCTTTTTAAACTCTATTTACTTACCATTATTTTCGTCCTACGAATATATCTTCTACCATATAATATATACAATCAATACATTTATAATATTAATATTATAGTATGTATGCTTGACTTCTCTTTTTTTTCTCACTAAATATATTTTATATGTTTAAACATACCGCAGCCCCCGTTTTACAATCAGGGTAACAGTATAAGTTATAAGAATATAACTTATACTGTACGCACTTATGAAATATTATCGTCATTATCCCATATATATACCCCTTTTTACTTATCCCTTCTTCTCGCTATATATATTTTATCTATTTATACTCCTCTAAATTGCATCGTATATACATACTTATTTATTTATATTTTCTCAATTGTTTATATATACTTAACATTGGCTCCGAATCAAGAACAAGCTCTGTATTACTTTTCTCTCTATCTTGTATTATATATTTTATGTACTTATATTCCTCTAAATTTTATGATATTTATAATATTGTACTTACTTATTTATATTTACTCATCGTTTTCCGTATATTTATCCTTGCCATCACCTCATGATCAACAAGCTCTTAAATACTTTCCCTCTCATCTAATAATTTATATTTTATGCTTTTCTATTCCTCTAATATGTATCATATATTCTTATTGTTGTATTTACACTCATTCACTTCTTTATCTATTTTTATCTGTTTATGTATTCATTTTCATTACTTTATTTGATTATTCCTGTCTACTATATCTTTACATATTACATTACCACAATTCTGTATTACCTACCACATTATTGTGGTTATTGGTGTATTATATACATATTCTGCTACAATGGGTCATACAAAGCTATTTTATTGAAGTGAAAACTTCTTTAGGCGCGCTCAGCAAAACTTTTTTGTGAGGGCTCAGCAAAACTTTTTGTGAGGTGTGAATGAGATTGAGCCGTCACGCCCGAATATGTAACGCTGTTTCGGGTAGAATCGGCTCGACTCGACTAAGCGTGAGCTCGGCACTGAATCCGGAGCGAACTCGGCACTGAATCCGGAGTACAGTGCGCTATCTAGTCTTTTCAAAATATTCAAAATAATTCCAAACCTTATTAATATTATTATGACGCATCATACGCAACTCTACTTTAGAATACAATCAGCTATACATCAAATCATCAGCTATACATCAAATCAGCGCATACAACAAATCGGAAAAATCATGCGTGTGTAATAAGCTGGCAACACTGAGGACTCCCGGCATCCCAGCGTGCTGTTGTAACCTGTTTCGTTTGTTTACTTTTCGTGATCGGTTTTTCATTTGAAACCCCGGAAAACGTATTCTATTGTGTTAAATAATTACTCACGACTTGTTCCTGGAATTAAAACAAAATGAAATTGGTCAAGTAAGTTAACCAAAACATTTAGATTGTATATAAGAACTAAGGTTTTGTTCGGTTAACGTTATCAAACGTTCAATGAAGTTTTCACTTCCACCATGTGGTCTAGAGCACACACACTTTTTTTTATATTTATTTGTCTATATATTTCTAACCCATTACAAATAATTCTTTATGACCCTAGTTCAATAGAATTGTAACGGCTTAAAGACTCATTTCAATGACCTGAAGGTACTTATCCAGGATAAAGACCCGTTTTGCCTAGCCCTCCAAGAGACTCATCTCTCAGCAAATGACAAATTCAGTCTAAAAAATTTTAAAATCTACAGAAATGATACTTCGAACTCAAACAATAATCATCATGGGGTTTTAATAGCGGTAAACAAATCTGTATACTCCAAACAATTACCATTAAACTCCCACCTCCAGACTGTAGCAGTCTCCATTCACCTTCGCTTCAACTTGACCATTTGCAACCTCTATTTATCACAGGACCGTACAATAGATACAAAAAGCCTACTAGACATATACAAACAATTGCCACAACCTGTTCTCTTTGTTGGAGATTTTAATGGCCACAATCCCTTATGGGGTTCACAGGATACTAACGTTCTAGGTAAAGTAATAGAAAGCTTTTTAGACCACTCAAATCTTCTCCTACTTAACACCGGCGAACCTACGTTCCTTAGCTCCAGCTATAGAACATTCTCCTCAATTATAATAAACTGGACAGTTTCACCAGACCTATGTGGTAGCGACCACTTCCCTTTGCTTATGAAATTCATAAATATTAACCCCACTCACACCAAACCGAGATGGGTCCTAGACAGAGCAGATTGGAATCTTTTTAACTCCTTGACCACACCACCTCAAAACCATCCATCCGAAATGAGCATCGACATAGGGTGCGAAATTATCACTAATAAAATTATACAAGCAGCTACAGTGTCTATACCTATGACCTCAGGCTCTCCAAAAAGACCACTCGTTCCCTGGTTCAATGATGCTTGCAAAAAGGCAATTAAAGAACGTCGTAAGGCCCTTAAAAAATTTCAAAAATCAATGACGTCCGAAAACATGACGGAGTACAAAAAATAGCGAGCTTTTTGCAGAAAATTGTTCAATTCATGTAAATCAGATTCATGGAAGAAATTTACAAGCTCTATAAATTCCTCTGCTACATCAGCTGATATATGGAATAAAGTCCGTAAACTCACCAAAAATCAATCTTCCATACAATACACCATATTAACAAAAGGCCAATTATCTGACGATCCCCAAATTGTATCAAACGTATTCGCCGATTTCTATGAAGAAATTTACAAAACTGAAAACAATAGCAACAGTACCGATGAAATAGAAACAGACTTCATAGAAAATTTTGAAACAGAATATTATAACATCCCCTTCTCAATGTGGGAATTCAAAAATATCCTAAATACTGTTAAAGGAACAACGCCTGGTCCGGACCAAATCCATTATGATATGGTCAAAAACCTGCCTGCAGATACTCAAAAATGGTTACTGGAATTCTATAATCATGTTTGGCGAACGGGACACTTACCAAAATCCTGGCGCAATTCAATAATAGTTCCTGTTCTAAAAACTGGAAAAGATAAAAGGATCCCAAACAGCTATCGACCTATATTTCTTACAAGTTGCCTCAGTAAGATTATGGAGCGCATGGTGAATAAAAGATTAATGTGGGTCATAGAAAATAACAATTTGCTTCAACCATTTCAGTCCGGTTTCCGTAAGGGAAGATCCACTGTAGATCACCTGGTCACATTGGAAGCCGAAGCTCAATATTCATTTATCAATTCTCAGCATATGATTGCTATATTCTTTGATTTAAAAAAGGCCTTTGATAACATCAATCACAAAGTTATTCTAAATAAACTATCATCTATTGGAATCAGAGGACATTTTTTCAAATATGTACAACAATTTCTATCAAATCGCCACTTTAGAGTCAGGATAGGATGCGAACTTTCAGATATACATAAACAAGGCAACGGTGTTCCTCAAGGTTGTGTCCTTAGCCCAACTTTGTTTTGCCTAGCAATAAACGACCTGGGACTAAATTTACCGAGAGGTGTCAAACCCCTATTGTTCGCTGATGACCTGGCTATAATTTGTCGCTCAGAAAACATCTACAATATACAAACAAAATTACAGGAAGCCATAAATAGGCTGCACTGCTGGTCTTTATCCGTTGGCCTACAATTCTCCTCCGAAAAATCTAATTGCTTGCACTTTACTCGTAAAAGAAACACTCCTCCCTCTCCTGAACTCCGATTAGGAAACTCCATAATTCCCTACACAAACAATCACAGATTTTTGGGCATGATATTCGACCGCAGACTAACTTGGGAGTCACACATTTCCACTCTAAAATCAGCATCCACAAAAAGACTGAAAATATTAAAATATCTTAGTGGCACCTCCTGGGGTTCCGACAGACACTCATTAATACAAATCTATCGAGCTATAATATGCTCCAAATTGGACTATGGTTGTTTTATTTATGGTTCTGCCCGACTCCAATTACTAAATAAAATTGATTCCATCCACCATGCTGGAATTCGTTTATCGACGGGAGCGTTTCGAACTAGTCCCATTCTTAGTTTATGCTGTGAATCAGGGATACCCCCACTATTGTTCAGAAGAAAAAAGTTAGCAGTTAATTATATCTCCAAAATCCTACCTTATTCCGAACACCCAGCACATAAATACATTTTTAAATCAAAATTCGCTAAATTATTTTTAAAAAAGCCGAACGCAACACTTCCTTTTTCGGAAAGAGTAAAGTCAGCTATCAAATTCCTACAAGAAATACCAATATATAAACAAGAAGTTTATAACCCTCCATGGACAAACAAATCTCCTAAAACACTGCTTCAATTAACCAAACTTCCTAAAAATAATACCCCTCCTTCTGTATACAAATCTGAATTTCTCTGTCTCCTTCAAAACATACCAAAACCTTTCGAAATTTATACTGACGGATCTAAATCCGACTGCTCAACCGCATCATCTTTTTTTACCCATAACTCCACTCATAAAATAAAACTACACAAACTATGCAATATATTTACGGCCGAGCTCCATGCAATATCATCAGCTTTCCACTTCTCCATGTCAATAGATCAAAGCATCATCGCCATAGTTACGGATTCGTTGAGCTCATTAAAAGGCATCAACAACATTTACCCCAAACATCCGATTATTCTAAAAATCCATTACTACCTCAATATATTAGAAAACATGGAAAAGTCGGTCTACTTCATCTGGATTCCGAGTCACACAGGGATTATTGGCAATGAACTAGCTGACATAGCAGCGAAACAAGCACTTACCCTCCCTGGGCGTGGCGTGGCTATTTAAACACCACAAGAAATGAGCCATCCCCTCAAAAATGAAATTCTACAAAATTGGCAAAATATGTGGAATGAAAGTCCACCAAACAAGTTAAAGGAAATTAAAAAATCAGTAAAGCCATGGATCACATCGAGTCATCAGAATCGTAGGGAGGAGGTAGCCATGACTAGATTAAGGATCGGCCATACGAGGCTGACCCACTTACATCTGATAACGAAGCAGCCACCGCCAAGGTGCCAACATTGCAATGGCTCCCTAACTGTGAAACATATATTTCAAGAATGCGCTTTCTATCTCGCGAAATTAGCTAGAATAGGATTTTCAACTAACATTTCGGACACCCTCGGAAATGATATATCTAAAGCCAAAACAGTTCTTAATTTTTTAAAAGAAAATGATCTGCTTAACAATATCTAATTAATCTTCCAACAAAATAATACTTATATAACAAATTTTATCTTAATTCATTTAATATATTATAAAAATTAACATATTATAAAATATACAATATTTATTCTCTTAATCAATTTTCTCAGGGGTCCTGTGGGGCTGTGGCTGGGGGCGGGGGCTACCTGGGGTTGGGGCGGATCGGTCCCGCTTGGCGGGGAATGCGACACGGCTGCTTGGGCTAGTTTTGCTCCAAACCTCGTGGGGATGTGGACTTTTCCATATAGAATAAATGTAAATGGTTTTTATCTACATTCCACAAATGAGCTTTGTATATTAAAAAAAAAAAAATGTATATATATACAGATAAGCAAGCCGTGGCGTTTTTCCTTCTCGGCGGGTGCGACTCGTCTCTCCTCGGGGCGCGCCTCTATCCGCAGCACCCATTCCGGGCCAAATTAGAATTAGAATTAATAAAAATTACGCAGGCATTGATGACCTTAGGGTTTTATGCCTATAAACCCAAACAAACAAACAAACAAGTTCCATTCCATCTCATCTCCTGAATTCCTATTCCCACATCAATACCATGCCTAGATATCTCATCTGACAGGACCTTCACAGCTCCGGGCCTATACAAAGAACGCACATTCCACGTCGCCATAAGAATATCGTTTTGCCGTTTCCAAGTTCCAGTCCGCTTTCCAGAGTTCCGTCCGGGTTTATTTTCTTTATTGGGTTTCGTAACAAGTAATTTTTCTAGGGTGGGCTGTTAACCCTACGCCAAACCCCCAACCTGGAGGGCCAGGGTTTTTCTGTCAGGGATTTCCTTCCCTTAGCCTCTGAACTTTCATTCTAACCCAAAAGGCAGTGGGGGGATTGGGAAGTTAGGGAGTATAGGGGTAGGATATGAAAAAACATTGGAAGTGATGGGCGGGATGGAGGTAAGAGGTCAACGGGCAGTTGTCCCTTCAGTCGCCTTTTACGACAAGCGGTAAATACTGTGGGTCTATTCTTTCCCCGAACCCACAGGGGCCTATTCTCTACCTATTTAAACATATTTCACATTTTAAAACAGTAAACCTATTCCTAATTAATTTTTCTTTATTAATTCATATACATTTTTAAAATTGTAGTTTTATTAAACACCAATGATAACTGGAAAAGAATTCTAATTCAACTACTATCAGACAGAAGAAGTCTGTTTGCAATTACCAACATGTTGGTTCCTGATAAACACAGTTACTAGAAGAAGCCAAGTCATCAATGACCCACCTCCAAATGATGGTACCAACATTGGGTATAAGTTTGAAGTTAATTCAAATTCTAACAGCCTTATTACAAAACTTAAATTATCAAAATGGTGAATACCGGTTCATTTATTTTCAAGTATACATATAATTTATTTGATGATATTACCTCACAGTTACCTCATCTGAATGTTATGTATAATAATTTTTACATAATATCACGCTTTTTAATTGAGCAGCAAGTTAGAAGATTTCATTAACACTAAACATACCATGATAGGTCAAATACCACTTTTTGTCTTTCTGACAGATGTTCTTGGAAACAAGATCTATACAATGATTTTTGAAATTACTACTTTTATTTTAAAAAATATCAAAAGTGTTTTTTCCTTATCCAGTCCTCTCTCATTATTGTTTTTTACAGAGGAATTGTATTAAAAAAAATTACAAATAAAATGTCAGTTGGTTTAGTATTAAAACGCTAATTTAAGTAAACTATAAACTATAATTAATTGACTGTGTGGTGGTCATATCATGACACCACAAAGAATCGTGAAGAAAAAGATAGAAGTGACGTTACCTTCCTCGACACATGTGTTTTATAGATATTAACTAGTTTATTCTGAGTTTAATAATTGTATTCGTCTATTAAATATAACCAGTCATTTACAGTTTCATTAGAGTTATTCAGAGTATACTAAATTGGTGACCCCGAAATGGATGCGATAAAAAAACAAATCACTGCTTTAGAAAATGAAATCTCTCAGCTTAAAAGCGACTCACAACCAGAGCATCAGCAAACACCCACTGTAAGTCATGTTTCTATTAAATTTCCACCCTTTTGGAAGGCTGAAGCAGATCTGTGGTTCGCACAAATAGAAGCACAGTTGGAAATAGCAAAAATTACAAACGAAATAACAAAGTTTAATCACCTAGTAGCAAATCTGGATAGTGAAACTATAAAGTCAGTTGCCGATATTTTACGATCCACAGATCCCCCAGCCGATTATATTCTGCTTAAAAAAAACCATTATTAAACGTTGTACTGAAAGCAATGAGCAAAAAACCCGTAAGTTACTATCAGGGTTAGAATTAGGAGACAAAAAACCCTCACAACTATTGAGGGACATGAAAGCTTTGAAAACTTCGTCAATGTCAGAAGAAATAATCAAGCACCTGTGGATACAGAGACTTCCAGTAGCCACCCAAGCAATTTTACAGGCGACAGACGGGAACTTAGATAAGTTAAGCGACATTGCAGACAACATAGCCGATATTAATAACCCGTCGTCCGTCTGCACTATCACGGACAAAAATCGACAAGTTGATTCGGACCTCAGACAGGAAGTAGAGGCATTGAGAGGTGAGGTAAGAAAAATTTCTTCACAATTTAGAACACGAGCACAACAGCGGTCAGGCTTCTCACAGCGCGCATATTACAGCCCCAGCCCTAAGGAGTGCTGGTATCACCAAAAATTTGGCAAAGAAGCTAAAAGATGCCAACCACCATGCTCTTTCAGTTCAAAAAAACTAGTTCTGAGGCAGGCAACGGCGGCATGCACCTGCCACACGAAGACAAGCCGCCTTTTCTTAACTGACCGAAATACTAAAGTCCCATTTTTAGTTGACACAGGAGCAGATGTATCTATAATTCCTCCAAGATCTGGGGATAGGAAAACAACGCCCTCAAAATTCTTGCACGCAGCGAACATCTCGCGCATAGCTGTTTACGGGCAACGCAAACTTAAATTGGACTTTGGACTTTCAAAGTTATTTCATTTCTCATTTCTCATAGCTGACGTCTCCAAACCTATAATCGGATCCGACTTCATCACACATTTTAATCTTTTGGTTGATTTACCCGGACAAAGAATCGTCGATAGGAACACATTTCTTCCTCTACGTACATCCGTTTTCCAATGCGACATCGAACCAACAGGCAGAATCAGCATAATTGATCCAATCGACCCTATAAAAGCGCTACTTAAAACATACGGTTTAGACTCTCCACCCACTTTGCAAGAAGTCATAAAAGTGAAGCACTCAACACAACATCGCATCGAAACTAAAGGAAACCCCGTGAGTTGTAGACCTAGAAGATTAGCACCTGACAAACTACTGCTGGCCAAAAACGTATTTGAAACCATGGAATCTTTAGGTCTATGTCGCCCTTCGAGCAGTTCATGGGCTAGTCCCTTACATATGGTGAAGAAAAAGAACGGGGAATGGCGACCATGTGGAGATTATAGATTATTGAACTCGGTTACCATACCCGATAGATACCCACTTCCCAATATCCAGGACACGTCTAATTTTTTACACAACAAAAAAATTTTTTCTACCATCGACTTAGTACGAGCTTACCAACAGATTCCAGTAGCACCTGAACATGTCGAAAAAAAAACCGCCATAACAACCCCATTTGGTTTATATGAATTTCTTTTTATGCCATTTGGATTGAGAAACGCGGCTCAGACTTTTCAACGCTTTATTCATAAAATCCTTCACAATCTTCCATTTTGCTTCATATACTTAGACGACATCCTCATAGCTTCAGACAACCTAAACGAACACATGCAAAACCTAGAAACAGTCTTCCAACGTCTAAAAGAATGTGGCATCACGTTAAACTTATCAAAATGCGTTTTCTGCAAACCGTCGGTATCATTTCTGGGCCATGAGATTTCGGAATTTGGCATTAGACCAATTGAGAATAAAATAAAATCAATCAAGGAGTTTCCGCGCCCCAATACAATCTCACAACTCCGCAGATTTTTGGGTATGCTTAACTTCTATAGAAGATTTATTCCACATGCTGCACATAGTCAGGCACCGTTAAATGCCATAACGGGGGCAAAAAACTCCGTTATTACCTGGACAACCGAATTGGATGCCGCTTTCCAGGAAAGTAAACAAGCTTTGGAACGAGTGGCGCTTTTACATCACCCAAACCCTTTGGGCACGCTCCAACTGTACACGGGTGCTTCTGATGTAGCAATAGGCGGGGTTTTGCAGCAAATAGTTAACGGCGTTATACAGCCACTCGGGTTTTTCTCCAGAAAGTTGACCCCCACAGAGGTTTTATATTCCACATACGATAGAGAGTTACTCGCCATATACTGCGCCATAAAACATTTCAAGCACATGTTGGAAGGGCAAAGTTTTGCGTGTTTTACAGATCACAAACCTCTTACTTACGCACTGCGACGGACATCAGATTCAGCTAGTCCCAGACAAAACACGACAGCTCTCTTATATCTCGGAATTTACGTGCGACATACGACACATATCAGGAACCAAAAACATTGTGGCTGATACCTTGTCCAGGATAGAGTCCATCTCACAACGCATCCCTACATCTGAAGAACTCGCTGCAGCGCATCAGAACGACAACGAATTAAACTATCTCATACAAAGCTCGAAAACACCTGGCCTGACACCAGTGCAGTTAGATACATCATCAATCCTGTATTGCTAGGTATCCAATGGCAAACATCTTCCTTATGTACCACAACGATTCCGGCAAATAATTTGCGAACACTTACATAATTTCCCCCACCCAGGTCGGACGTCAACCTTAAAACTCATTAAGGAGCGCTATTTCTGGCCACACATATCTAAGTACATTACAACTTTCGTCAAGCAATGTATTGAGAGCCAAAAAGCCAAAATAAATCAACATGAGAAGACACCTTTGATGCCATTAAAAACACCCGATCAACGTTTTGCCTGCGTCCACCTCGACATCGTTGGACCACTGCCTTTGGCTAAAGGTAACAGGTTCCTCCTTACCTGCATGGATCGATACACCCGTTGGCCGGAAGCCATTCCTTTACCTGACCAAACTGCGGAAACAGTCGCAGCAGCCTTTTGGGAGCACAGGATTTCTCGTTTTGGCACACACCCACTCAAATTATAACCGACCAAGGACGAAATTTTGAATCGAACCTCTTTCAGGCGTTGTCACACAGAATGGGTGCTAAAATACAGCACACTACGGCTTACCACCCTCAGAGCAATGGGCTCCTCGAGAGATGGCATAGATCCCTCAAGACGGCTCTTACATGCCGACTCCAAAAAACCAACAGGCCTTGGACAGAGCATCTGCCGGCCGTTCTTCTGGGTCTGCGCTCATGCGTGAAGGAGGACTTACAATCCAGTCCAGCCGAATCAGTATACGGCACCAAGCTACGATTGCCTGGGGATCTGTTTTTAGACAAAACCGGCCCAGAGATTCCTCAGTCAACTTTTGCAGCCAACCTCGCTGACATATTGAGGCAAAGCAAGCCTTCCTCGCCAGTCTGGCACTGCCAGCCAAAAATTTATAATCAACCCAATCTGCACACCGGTAGTTTTGTTTTTCTCAGGGACGATGCTTGCCGACCTCCCCTAACACCAGCCTACACCGGACCACATAAAGTCATTGAACGAACGGAAAAGACCTTCACCATTAACATCAACGGCAAACCGGCTGTAGTATCACGAGATAGACTAAAGCCAGCCTACACAGCAGCGACAGACACACCCGAATCCCGGCAACAACTTACACAGAACACTTATCATCCACAGAAAGCCGAGGAAAGTAAGCCAAGGAAAACAGTTCGTTTCTCAAGCCCCCTCGTCACCAAGACACAATAGCATCTTCAGGCCGAAGATTTAGATTGCCTTGCCACATCTAGTAAGTGTTACACTGAGGGGGGAGTGATGTGGTGGTCATATCATGACACCACAAAGAATCGTGAAGAAAAAGATAGAAGTGACGTTACCTTCCTAGACACATGTGTTTTATAAATATTAACTAATTTATTCTGAGTTTAATAATTGTATTCGTTTATTAAATATAACCAGTCATTTACAGTTTCATTAGAGTTATTCTGAGTATACTAAAACTGAATCAATTGAATCGGTCAGTTGAAAAAGGGACATATTCCATAAATCCTAGTTTTTGATAAATTAAAATAAACTGTTTTGTGCGGAAGTAAATTTTTTTCACAACAAGAACTTTATCTACTAGGGTAATTGGTTATGTATAGACATTTATTAAAAAAATATGTTATACATTTTATGAAATATTTATATAAATATGCCTTGGAATATGTCCCTTTTTCAAGTCAACACTCGAATGTTCAATAAAAATTGTAGTTTTTTACCCCTACATTAATATTTTGAATACAGTAGTTTTAAAATTCAAATAATTTTATTAATGATAGCTTTTATTTTGTGTGAGTGATTTTTATTTTTTTTTTTTTTTACAAACGGCCGAAATTGCGCAGAATAGGCGCGACATCCGAGTTAACAATCTCTATACAAAAACCTTTTTTAAATATTGCTTTTAAGGGATGATTTTAATAAAATATAATCAACAATCAAGTAGATAATCACAGATATTTATTACAATCTATAAAATAATATAGTACAAGACACAAGTTCGTCATGAAAATGTTCTTTTTGACTTTAACCATCACTATTTTCTTCATCATCACTTGGGTTTCGATCATTGGCAGATGTTGGCCAAGAGAGTTTCTCTTCAAAGAAAGGACGGTACTCATCCGGGATGTAGTGAATTATCTTCCGTAGATCCTGAAGTTTTTCTTTTTTGATTGGTACTTTTCCCGTGGGATGCGCCTGAGTATCCGGGAGCTGAATGGTATTGGTTTTTATTCAGTTTAAATGTTTTCTTCACTGGGTTGTCAATGAAGGGCGATGTTACAACATACCCTTTAGGGTCATTTTTGAAAACAAAGTGTCTACACTGGCTGATTTTGAACTTGTCTTTCTTGTTTTCAATACTTGCAGGAAGTTTGACAAAGTACTGAGGCCACCATTTCTTAAAGTCTAAAATCGATTGACACCCAACGGTTTCAACTTGGAATGGTGGGTCATTTTTCTTTGCATTTTTGATCATTGTATTGTACTCTTTAGGCGAATATACTCGGTCATGGACGCGTACTTCCCTTTTCAATGTTCCAAACATCCTATCGCAAGGCATAAAACTATGCCCTCTTACAGGATAGTATTGGTGTACCACTTTGAACCTATTAGTCATTGTGCAAGGAACACAACAACCTGCACAAGGCATGGTTGCGGTTTTGGCCTCCGCAGGCATCGCTAAAAACATGGAGCTCTTTAACATCATCGGGAACATGGTTATCAATGAAACTCAAAACCATTGAGCAGACTTCATTAGTCCCTTTGTTAGCCTCACCTTCAGAGTATGTGTAAAAATATGCTTTGTTATTCTTCATGTCACAAACATTGAAAACGTAGAACCACAACTTTCTAAGATAAAACATTTCTTGAACAGGTAAGAAGGGAAGAGGTAGGTTCTGCATGTAGTCGAAGGCAATTCCCATTACATCTGGTCTAGTTTTGGACAGTTTTTCGATCTCGTCAACTTTCTTGTAAAATTTATTGGCTCGCCTTTTATGAACAATATATTCAGCACTAGCTGCCCGCTTTGCATTTTCATTAAGGTTAGTTGATTTCATTTTGATTATTAGGTCCTCGCAAGTACTACACACATCGACTTGCGGTCGACCAAACCTAAACCCAAAGTTCTTATTGTAATACTCTAAGTAATATTCATACTTGATTTTATTTTTATATTCTGGATATTTTTCGATAAAAAGCTCGTGCATTTTCTTAACATTGAGCGTAGCATCAAGGTATGTGACTGGGGTTGAGGAATAATGGGAAGTGCGTTTGGGAAAAGAATCTATGTGTTCATTTATTTTGATTAAGACATCAGGAGGAATCGCATTACTTCTATTCTCATGTTTCCCTCTCTTGTCTGCAGGGGTTTGGTTTGCGGCTAAAATGTGTGTCAGCCTAAGAACTATCTTATGGGACAATGCATGTAAACTAATGTAAGCTCTGCGACAAACTTCCACGCGAGTAGTTGTTTTCATTGCAAAATATTTGAACGATGAATCATGCTTTTTAGAGGTTTCATTTGAAGGCCTATGTCTGGCCACGTCAAATCTTTCAATAAGGCCTATCAAAAATGTATCTTGTTCATTTTTCGGTCGACCGTTGTATAAACTTTTAAAATGTTATCTTTTTCTTCCATACTAAAACTATCTGTACATTTACGTTTACACTCACAGTTAGGTCCTGTAGTTTTGGCTTGTACTAGAACCCCTTTGGATGTAACAAACTCTTCTCCATGACGTCTAGCTATCTTCTCCTTTTCTCGCACATGTTCTTCTTTGTGAAGCTGTCTCTTCTTACCTTTAGGTGGAACATACTCCTCATCTGAGTCTGACATTTTCGTAACAAAAACCAACTGAAACTTAGATATTATCAAATGAACACTATAAAGTTTTCACCTTGTCTGACAAAACAATAACGAACATAACCTAATACAAAACATTTAATAAAAATTTGGCAGAGCTCACAGGTATGACAGCTGATTCACTACCAGCGCTTGCGGCGGCAGTCGCCGGTACTACAGCGCTGTTGAGTAGAACAAGGGACATATTCCGGAATATGTCCCTTTTTCCACTCAGTGAACACTTGTCTCCTCAATATACCAGGGTGAGAGTTGAGGAATATGTTCCTTTTTACACTCAACAGATAGCGACTAGTTAAAAGTACAAAATGGCTATCTCAACTCATTTTGACATTCATGGAATATGTCCCTTTTTCAACTGACCGATTCAATTAACTGAGTGAAAATTTAGATCATTTAGTTTAATTCACACTGAATCTTGGTAATTAATCATCGAGTGGCATCACAATACTTTTGAATTGTGGAATTGTGGTTTAATAGTTAGCAATGCTCAGTTATCGGCATAGCATAATTATTTTAGTAGTTTAATTTTTTTTTTTTTGAAATGACACTTAGTTTTAAGTGTCATAGCCGAAACAGCAGTTCACTCCCGTTATCGCTCTGGCTTTAAACTGTTTTCCTAATGGTATTAGGCTACCTACTGTTGTGTAAACTTGTGTACGTACGCTTTATATTACACGGAACAATATTGTGATAATTGTGAAATCAGGTTAGTGCTTAAATTAACAATTACAAGTGAGAAAACTGGTGCACGTGAGGTACAAGCTATCCACGAGTGACAGTCTCTTACTTGTCGGCACTCCAGTTTGAGCTAAATATTACTTTAGCCACTGATAACTGTAGTCACTAGTAGCTCGTGGCTTAGGCACTGGACTAATATATCACCTTCCTGGGTTCGAGGCTCCGTCCCTATGAATACTTTTTTTTTTTTTTTTTTTTTTATTATTATTAGAAAAATGTTTAGATTTTTCTTTATTTTATATCTGTTTATTTTTGATTAGTAAGAATGATTTTAATTTTAATTATTACTTCGCTTTATTTTTATTTTTTATTATAAAATGGAGGTAGAGAATACTGAATCAGAGGAAGAGACACCAATGTCTGAAATATGTATATACCATACCATACCATACCAATACCAATGTCAGACTCACAATATCTTTCTCAAAGGATGTTGCAAAAACGACATCGGAACACTGCCCCTGGATCTGCCGGAAACTCACCAAACAAGAAAAAAAAAAAAACAAAATAAAAACAAAGGGAAACAGGTATCAACATCTCCTACAACTCGCAGTAAAACCACTGCAACCACAAAAATAGATCAATCTATAGTTACAATCCCCACCAGCAATAAATTTTCGGCCCTGGAAGAACATCCTACCGAGCCATCTTAACCAACTAAAGAATTTTCCGAACCTCCACCACCAGTTTTTGTCTCCAACGTACAGGAGTTCTGGCCGTTCTGTCAAGAAATATCAAATCTTATTGGTCAGACGAACTTTAAATGTTTTTCTCGTGTAAGAGACACAAAAATTAATACCACGAATAAAGACCATTATAAAAAACTTATTAATTTCCTGACTACCAAAAACTATAACTTTCATTCATACCTGCTAAAAGAAGATAAAGCGTACCGAGTAGTCTTAAGAGGGTTTCATAATAACACTCCAGCAGAATATATCGAGAAGGACATAGAAGAGATTGGACACAATGTTAGAAACATCTCGTGCGTGCTCCACCCTACACAAAAATTTCCTCTACCGCTATTTTATGTTGACTTGGAAACTGCCAGCAACAATATTGAAATATTCAAAATCACCAGACTCTGCTACTCAGTGGTGCGATTTGAGCAGCCAAAACAAAAACCTGCAGTTGAGCAATGTACTAGATGTCAAAGTCTTGGACATACAAAATCATACTGCCACCATCCAGCCAGGTGCGTCAAATGTGCTGGACCACACACTACAGGAACTTGTCTAAAGACTAGGGAAACGCCCGCAAAATGCATCCTCTGCGGTGAAGATCACCCGGCAAATTACAGAGGGTGCGTCGTGCACAAAAACCTACAAAGGCAAAAATACTTTAATGCAGCTTCGAAAATTCGACGGCACAACTCTCATGAAGCTGAAACAAAACTTATAGATCCTCCTAATACCCTCCACCAAGACCAAGAAGATCACCTTTTCACAATAAAACCTCAGCCGTCTACATCAACCATCAATCCTCCTCAGAAGAGAATTCGATCAACGTACTCAAACATAACAGGAAATCCTCAGGCTCGACATCAGGCGCCTCAAATCTCCCAACCACAACCTGTTCCTCCTAAAACTCAACCTCCTCCTCAACGTCCTAGTCAGGACATTCCCCCATATCATCTTCCCCTCCGAGTAAAACTACCACTCCAAAGGCAACACCCAGTTTCAATCCAAACTTCTTCTACGGCAAACCTTCCAACCCAAACATCATTAAAAGTTGACACTGTTCCTAGTATCCCAAGACGGGTCCAAATCCCTAGCATTCCTAGATAAAACCCTCCATCACAGCTCCCCGAACCAAATCTTGTCAGAAATCCAGCAGACATCAATATAATCCTATCATCCTTCCTATCCGAGCTAAAAGAAACGATCGCACCTCTCATTTCACTCCTCACCACAGTCCTTTATCAAGTCCCATTGAATATTCCACAATGAGCACAAAGCCCCTGACCATCATTTTGTGGAATGCGAATGGACTACATAACCACCGAGACGAACTTGACATATTTCTTCATTATAATAACATTGATATTGCCTTACTGACGGAGACCCACTTCACAAACCGATTACATTTCTTCATACGTGACTATATCACTTATAGAACAGACCATCTAGACAACACAGCACATGCTGGTTCTTGTATCCTTATCCATAAATCCTTACCCCATTCCCTTATTCCTTCCACTCCAACTATAGAAATATAAGCAACCTCGGTGAGCATATCCACAAGCCTTTACAAATTAACTTTCTCAGCTGTATATTGCCCTCAAAATATTCCCCTTTCCTATAATCACCTAGAATCCTTATTCCGATCCCTAGGACCTCGCTTCATAGCAGGAGGAGACTACAACGCTAAACACGAACGGTGGGGTTGTCGATCATCTAACTCCCGTGGCAGCATCCTATCCCGAGTCTCCACATCCAATACCTATTCCATCATTCCACCTATGAACCCTACATATAGGCCATCATCCCTCAAAAAACGACCCAATATCCTCGATATATTCATCACTTCCCAGGTATCATCATCCCAGCTCACAATAAAATCCCTAAACCCATCCTTCGTTGATTACTGGCCGAGTAGACTGGGACAGTTTTCGATATGATTTGGAAATGAAAATAGACTTAAAAATTCCACTGAAAACAAAACAAGACATTGATATTGCCATAGAAATACTAACAACATCAATACGCAACAGCATAATAGATAACACCACAAAAAGAAAAATATACAATTCTCTCCAGAGTAATTTGCCACATCTTTGCATCCTTTTGAGAGAAAAGCGAAAAGCAAGAGCTAGGTGGCACAGAACCAGATATCCATCAGACTAAAACGCTTGTATCTCATCCTAGATTCCAATAATATCATCCCAGATCACCTGTTTGGTTGTCGAATCTCACACTTCACTATCCAGCAATGTCATTATGTGGTGGACGTTGTCTCCTCCGCATAAGAGCGCGAAATGTACTGCACGGGAGCTTTTCTCGACGTAGGACAAGCTTTTGACCTAATCTGGAATCCGGGACTGCTTTACAAACTCCGTAAATTCCTATCTTCTACATATTTCCTTATTCTCCGCTCATACCTCAGTGATGGAACTTTTAAAGTTAATCATAACTTTTCCTTTTCCTCTCTTTTTACCCAATCCGCAGGTGTTCCTCAAGGATGTATCCTAGGTCCAATCCTCTACACGGTGTATACAGCTTACATCCCGACAAATCCTAGCACCATCCTCACCACGTATGCTGATGACATTTGTGTGTTATCAGTAAACAATGATCCCTTTATTGCCTCCCAGACACTCCAATCCCATATCACAAACCTTCAAGAATGGTGTCGAAAATGGAGAATCAAAATAAATCCAAATAAATCCCATCAAATAACCTTTACCCTTCGTCGTAAGCCTACGACTTCCTGACCTACGGTATCCTTTAATGATGTCCCACTAATCCCCGTTGAACAGATCCGCTACCTAGGACTCCACTTGGACAAACATCTTACTTGGAATCCACATACAAGACACATAACAGTAATTAGACCAATTTGGACATACGGAGTTGAGCTTTGGGGCTCCACTAAACCATCCAATTCATCTCGTATCCAATCCTTACAATCCAAAATCCTTAGAAAAATCCTAAATGCTCCTTACTTCGTCGCAAACAAACTTATCCACAAAGATCTTAATATACCTTGCGTTTCTGACATAGCTCATACCTGATATCTGTTCTTTTATAGCAAACTCCACAACCATTCAGATCCCTTAGTATCACAACTTGGTTCTCACCCCATTCCAGATAACCCTCCGAGGCGCCTGAAAGGAAGATGGCCTCGAGACCTTCTAATATAGTATCTCATTACATAGAGCCTGTAGAAGTGCTACCAATGGGTAGTTGCTTTAAAAACAAGTGACGAGTTATTTTTAACATTATCATCAAATTTACTTGATGTATTGTATGTTCATATTGTAAATACAGTTGTAAATTTCAATAAAAAAAATGACACTTAGTTGTACATAACACTAATTAATATAATTAAAAGCTTTTATAACTCAAATTACTCTGTTTTAGGTCAATATATATACATGAAGATATAAAGAACCTTATATCCTCTTTATAAATGTTAATGAATCCATGGTACTTAAAATATAACAAAAAAAACAAAGACATGATTTATAACCTTGTATTAAAAATTATCTTAAACATTTCAATAAAATATTAAACAACGGTATTTATTCGATTTTAATGTCAATATTTTTGATGTTTTCCTTTTCCTTTTGGCAAACTGATTCAATTGCTTTTGCTGCCTTGGTGGAGACCAAATCTTGGCTGCAAATGTTGGCGAATAGAAATAGAGGTTCCAAAAAGAATGTATTCTGAAAAAAAAAAAAATTCAATGAATCATTAATAAATGTATAATGCATTTAATTTTAACACACATGAAATTAATTAAATCAGCTCAGAAAGGAAACTGGAAAAACTCCTGAATTTTCCAAATTTGTAGCTACCAACGAAAATGTTTACCATACGCTGTTGGTTTCTTCCAATCCATAAATATGTTTTGAACGGAACGTAAGACAAAATTACTTCTTGATTTTAGTGATAGGGTCAAACGTTTATTATTGTAGAACAAATTCTAAGAATAAGTAAAAAAAATTATAAAACGATGTTGTTTATTTTACATTTTTTACTTGTTTTCACACAATTTTTTATAGATACATGAAGATATAAAGAACCTTATTTCGTTTTAATCAAATAAACTGCTTATATTCTGGATTATGTTCACTTCAACATCCTGAAAACTTATAACTTGACACTTCCAATTCAATTTAGTATCGACCAACAACCTAATTCTGGTGTAGCAAAGATCGGGTTAGTGATAAAAAATTTTCAAGAATTTTTAAGCCTTTATTATATTACGTATCTAAATTTAAGGTTTCACTATAATATTATGTCTGCTATTAATTCACGACGAAACTCGGTCGAGTGAATTCATTTGTTGGACCCTTAGGATATTTCTTAGGAAGACATATGTATTGCAGTAACTATTTGGAAAGAGCATGGTGTTATTTGCTTGGTAACGACGGAATATACATTTTTTTCGACTATTCAACGGGTAAAAAAATTTTACCCTCGATATATATCCCAATATCCTCGATATATTCATCACTTCCCAGGTATCATCATCCCAGCTCACAATAAAATCCCTAAACCCATCCTTCGTTGATTACTGGCCGAGTAGACTGGGACAGTTTTCGATATGATTTGGAAATGAAAATAGACTTAAAAATTCCACTGAAAACAAAAACAAGACATTGATATTGCCATAGAAATACTAACAACATCAATACGCAACAGCATAATAGATAACACCACAAAAAGAAAAAATATACAATTCTCTCCAGAGTAATTTGCCACATCTTTGCATCCTTTTGAGAGAAAAGCGAAAAGCAAGAGCTAGGTGGCACAGAACCAGATATCCATCAGACTAAAACGCTTGTATCTCATCCTAGATTCCAATAATATCATCCCAGATCACCTGTTTGGTTGTCGAATCTCACACTTCACTATCCAGCAATGTCATTATGTGGTGGACGTTGTCTCCTCCGCATTGGAGCGCGGAATGTACTGCACGGGAGCCTTTCTCGATGTAGAATAAGCATTTGAGTCTGGCACCCAGGACTGCTTTACAAACTCCGTAAATTCCTATCTTCTACATATTTCCTTATTCTCCGCTCATACCTCAGTGATGGAACTTTTAAAGTTAATCATAACTTTTCCTTTTCCTCTCTTTTTACCCAATCCGCAGGTGTTCCTCAAGGATGTATCCTAGGTCCAATCCTCTACACGGTGTATACAGCTTACATCCCGACAAATCCTAGCACCATCCTCACCACGTATGCTGATGACATTTGTGTGTTATCAGTAAACAATGATCCCTTTATTGCCTCCCAGACACTCCAATCCCATATCACAAACCTTCAAGAATGGTGTCGAAAATGGAGAATCAAAATAAATCCAAATAAATCCCATCAAATAACCTTTACCCTTCGTCGTAAGCCTACGACTTCCTGACCTACGGTATCCTTTAATGATGTCCCACTAATCCCCGTTGAACAGATCCGCTACCTAGGACTCCACTTGGACAAACATCTTACTTGGAATCCACATACAAGACACATAACAGTAATTAGACCAATTTGGACATACGGAGTTGAGCTTTGGGGCTCCACTAAACCATCCAATTCATCTCGTATCCAATCCTTACAATCCAAAATCCTTAGAAAAATCCTAAATGCTCCTTACTTCGTCGCAAACAAACTTATCCACAAAGATCTTAATATACCTTGCGTTTCTGACATAGCTCATACCTGATATCTGTTCTTTTATAGCAAACTCCACAACCATTCAGATCCCTTAGTATCACAACTTGGTTCTCAATCCATTCCAGATAACCCTCCGAGGCGCCTGAAAGGAAGATGGCCTCGAGACCTTCTAATATAGTATCTCATTACATAGAGCCTGTAGAAGTGCTACCAATGGGTAGTTGCTTTAAAAACAAGTGACGAGTTATTTTTAACATTATCATCAAATTTACTTGATGTATTGTATGTTCATATTGTAAATACAGTTGTAAATTTCAATAAAAAAAATGACACTTAGTTGTACATAACACTAATTAATATAATTAAAAGCTTTTATAACTCAAATTACTCTGTTTTAGGTCAATATATATACATGAAGATATAAAGAACCTTATATCCTCTTTATAAATGTTAATGAATCCATGGTACTTAAAATATAACAAAAAAAACAAAGACATGATTTATAACCTTGTATTAAAAATTATCTTAAACATTTCAATAAAATATTAAACAACGGTATTTATTCGATTTTAATGTCAATATTTTTGATGTTTTCCTTTTCCTTTTGGCAAACTGATTCAATTGCTTTTGCTGCCTTGGTGGAGACCAAATCTTGGCTGCAAATGTTGGCGAATAGAAATAGAGGTTCCAAAAAGAATGTATTCTGAGAAAAAAAATTCAATGAATCATTAATAAATGTATAATGCATTTAATTTTAACACACATGAAATTAATTAAATAAGCTTAGAAAGGAAACTGGAAAAACTCCTGAATTTTACAAATTCGTAGCTACCAACGAAGATGTTTACCATATGCTGTTAGTTTCTTCCGATCCATAAATATGTTTTGAACGGAACGTAAGACAAAATTACTTCTTGATTTTAGTGATAGGGTCAAACGTTTATTATTGTAGAACAAATTCTAAGAATAAGTAAAAAAAATTATAAAACGATGTTGTTTATTTTACATTTTTTACTTGTTTTCACACAATTTTTTATAGATACATGAAGATATAAAGAACCTTATTTCGTTTTAATCAAATAAACTGCTTATATTCTGGATTATGTTCACTTCAACATCCTGAAAACTTATAACTTGACACTTCCAATTCAATTTAGTATCGACCAACAACCTAATTCTGGTGTAGCAAAGATCGGGTTAGTGATAAAAAATTTTCAAGAATTTTTAAGCCTTTATTATATTATGTATCTAAATTTAAGGTTTCACTATAATATTATGTCTGCTATGAATTCCCGACGAAACTCGGTCAAGTGAATTCATTTGTTGGACCCTTAGGATATTTCTTAGGAAGACATATGTATTGCAGTAACTATTTGGAAAGAGCATGGTGTTATTTGCTTGGTAACGACGGAATATACATTTTTTTCGACTATTCAACGGGTAAAAAAATTTTACCCTCGATATATATCCCAATATCCTCGATATATTCATCACTTCCCAGGTATCATCATCCCAGCTCACAATAAAATCCCTAAACCCATCCTTCGTTGATTACTGGCCGAGTAGACTGGGACAGTTTTCGATATGATTTGGAAATGAAAATAGACTTAAAAATTCCACTGAAAACAAAACAAGACATTGATATTGCCATAGAAATACTAACAACATCAATACGCAACAGCATAATAGATAACACCACAAAAAGAAAAATATACAATTCTCTCCAGAGTAATTTGCCACATCTTTGCATCCTTTTGAGAGAAAAGCGAAAAGCAAGAGCTAGGTGGCACAGAACCAGATATCCATCAGACTAAAACGCTTGTATCTCATCCTAGATTCCAATAATATCATCCCAGATCACCTGTTTGGTTGTCGAATCTCACACTTCACTATCCAGCAATGTCATCGTGTGGTGGACGTTGTCTCCTCCGCATTGGAGCGCGGAATGTACTGCACGGGAGCCTTTCTCGATGTAGAATAAGCATTTGAGTCTGGCACCCAGGACTGCTTTACAAACTCCGTAAATTCCTATCTTCTACATATTTCCTTATTCTCCGCTCATACCTCAGTGATGGAACTTTTAAAGTTAATCATAACTTTTCCTTTTCCTCTCTTTTTACCCAATCCGCAGGTGTTCCTCAAGGATGTATCCTAGGTCCAATCCTCTACACGGTGTATACAGCTTACATCCCGACAAATCCTAGCACCATCCTCACCACGTATGCTGATGACATTTGTGTGTTATCAGTAAACAATGATCCCTTTATTGCCTCCCAGACACTCCAATCCCATATCACAAACCTTCAAGAATGGTGTCGAAAATGGAGAATCAAAATAAATCCAAATAAATCCCATCAAATAACCTTTACCCTTCGTCGTAAGCCTACGACTTCCTGACCTACGGTATCCTTTAATGATGTCCCACTAATCCCCGTTGAACAGATCCGCTACCTAGGACTCCACTTGGACAAACATCTTACTTGGAATCCACATACAAGACACATAACAGTAATTAGACCAATTTGGACATACGGAGTTGAGCTTTGGGGCTCCACTAAACCATCCAATTCATCTCGTATCCAATCCTTACAATCCAAAATCCTTAGAAAAATCCTAAATGCTCCTTACTTCGTCGCAAACAAACTTATCCACAAAGAACTTAATATACCTTTCGTTTCTGACTTAGCTCAAACCAGATATCTGTTCTTTTATAGCAAACTCCACAACCATTCAGATCCCTTAGTATCACAACTTGGTTCTCAATCCATTCCAGATAACCCTCCGAGGCGCCTGAAAGGAAGATGGCCTCGAGACCTTCTAATATAGTATCTCATTACATAGAGCCTGTAGAAGTGCTACCAATGGGTAGTTGCTTTAAAAAACAAGTGACGAGTTATTTTTAACATTATCATCAAATTTACTTGATGTATTGTATGTTCATATTGTAAATACAGTTGTAAATTTCAATAAAAAAAATGACACTTAGTTGTACATAACACTAATTAATATAATTAAAAGCTTTTATAACTCAAATTACTCTGTTTTAGGTCAATATATATACATGAAGATATAAAGAACCTTATATCCTCTTTATAAATGTTAATGAATCCATGGTACTTAAAATATAACAAAAAAACAAAGACATGATTTATAACCTTGTATTAAAAATTATCTTAAACATTTCAATAAAATATTAAACAACGGTATTTATTCGATTTTAATGTCAATATTTTTGATGTTTTCCTTTTCCTTTTGGCAAACTGATTCAATTGCTTTTGCTGCCTTGGTGGAGACCAAATCTTGGCTGCAAATGTTGGCGAATAGAAATAGAGGTTCCAAAAAGAATGTATTCTGAAAAAAAAAAAAATTCAATGAATCATTAATAAATGTTTGCATAATGCATTTAATTTTAACACACATGAAATTAATTAAATCAGCTCAGAAAGGAAACTGGAAAAACTCCTGAATTTTCCAAATTCGTAGCTACCAACGAAGATGTTTACCATATGCTGTTAGTTTCTTCCGATCCATAAATATGTTTTGAACGGAACGTAAGACAAAATTACTTCTTGATTTTAGTGATAGGGTCAAACGTTTATTATTGTAGAACAAATTCTAAGAATAAGTAAAAAAAATTATAAAACGATGTTGTTTATTTTACATTTTTTACTTGTTTTCACACAATTTTTTATAGATACATGAAGATATAAAGAACCTTATTTCGTTTTAATCAAATAAACTGCTTATATTCTGGATTATGTTCACTTCAACATCCTGAAAACTTATAACTTGACACTTCCAATTCAATTTAGTATCGACCAACAACCTAATTCTGGTGTAGCAAAGATCGGGTTAGTGATAAAAATTTTCAAGAATTTTTAAGCCTTTATTATATTACGTATCTAAATTTAAGGTTTCACTATAATATTATGTCTGCTATTAATTCACGACGAAACTCGGTCAAGTGAATTCATTTGTTGGACCCTTAGGATATTTCTTAGGAAGACATATGTATTGCAGTAACTATTTGGAAAGAGCATGGTGTTATTTGCTTGGTAACGACGGAATATACATTTTTTTCGACTATTCAACGGGTAAAAAAATTTCGATCGCTTGACTAAAATAAGTTAAATATATTATAAAAATAAGACTGCATATCTTTAACGATCTTCTTTCCTATAACCATTATATATGGTATTTGTAAACGATAGATTGAATAAAATGGGTACCAATCGTGAAACACACGATTTTTGAGTATTTTTGGGAATATCACAAAAACTGTAAGTCCGATCGGCTCCCGACCAGATTCAATCGATTCAGGTGTGTAGGTTACATGGGGGTTAGCAACAACTGAAAACATAAAAAATACATGTTGGTAGATTTAGAGTTTTTTCGCCAGATTAGCTACTCTGGAACACTGTGTGGTGTCCTCCCATCTATGACGCGGTCTGCCTCTTTATTTTGTTCGGTGCAACCTTCCGTCCAGCTACCTCTTGGGTATTTCTTCTTCCTTTATTTTGGAAATTTGGCCTGCTCAACGCAGTCTCTCAAGCATGATGCTCCTCATCACATCCCCTCTCCATAAAGATCATATATCTCGTATATAGCCTTCATTTTGCTGGTTAATCTCAAGCGATATTTTGTGCATCTCAAGCGATGTGTTACCACAACTTACAACAAGTGATATACTCTTGGAAATTTGTACGAGCACATAACTACCAGCAATCTCTGTTCCTGGTCCTGCACGCATATGAACTGTCTTCTCATGACTTACCCTCATCCCCATGGTCTCCGCTGCTTCAGCCAGCTTTAAAAATACGTGTTTGAGAGATCTAAAAGAACGAGAAACCAGGTTGTTCACCCATCATCTTGTCTAAATCCTCGCGTGGAAACGAAATAATTCATAAACTACATGGAAAACTTGAAAGAACATAGGAATTCATTATATTTAAAAAATATAGAAAATAACAAGATTAGATAAAAAAATAATAATAATTAAATATAAATAAATTACCTCAGCAATATTGAAACAGTTAATTTGAAATGTATTGATCAATTCGCCGTAACAAGAGAACATATCCAGGTTGACCTTTTCTCCAACCGATATCTTCGATAGTTTTTCTGCTCGTCTCGTCCTGGGTACACATCCAATATTTTGTGGATCAACTCAACAGCAAAATTTTGAGCCTAGAAATATATATATAAATTATGAAATGGTTCTTGTTTAAGAAATATTTTTTAAATATATTTTTTATTTTTGAAGAGAAAAGATTTGACCCCAGTTGGGATTCGAACCCAAGTCTCCACCTCTCTAGCGTGGCGCCTTATCCACTAGGCCACCGGGCTCGTATCCGAACCAGGGAAATCTTTTCTCTTCACTGATCCATACCCCCGGGCACTCGCAATTGCGATGTACAATTCGGGGATGAATGTTCAAATTGAACATTACTTTAATTAGATCTATTGACGAGCTGTATATATATATATATATATATATATATATATATATATATATATATATATATATATATATATAAATTTAACCATTAAAGTATAGTTGACTGTTATGATGAATGGAGAAGAACATAATCAGGGATGCAGTCAAAGAGCAACACCATGTCTAAGTAGAAATAGTTTAATACGTGCTAACGTTTCGACCTGCCTTGCAGGTCTTCTTCAGGGCCACCGAACCACACTGGTGAGGAGACGAACGATGACTTGTGGTCACCCAGTCTCCCAGCCGTGGGGATAAAAGAGAAGAAGTAGTGCTGACCACTGACTGGTGTAAGAATAGAACATACCACCCTTACACATGCCTATCTTACTAATAAGGTACCGCCATCGATGTGCCCAAGACGCAGTACACAAATCACCGTGAAACATATCATGGAGGGTATAACATACGGAGGCAGCGGTATGTTATAAATATAAAAAATATATTTAGTGAGAAGAAAAAAAGTCACGCATAGAATTCACGTAAAACAAAGATTTATTAACGCATTACATGATAATTAATATGTTCGTAATATGGAAGTAGCGGTATATTATGAATATATGAAATATATAATTATAATCATTTTCGGATGTGATCTAATATAATCTAACCAATGGTTCTCAGTTTGGTTATGTTGATGTTCTATTTTAATTACTCTACTGGCCGAAGGTTTGAATAAATTAAACTTTTTACTCTTTTTTTTTTTTTTTTTTTTTTTTTAATAAATTGATAAATAATAAAAGTAATATTGAGTGTAAGATTTATCCTTTATTTTATATATCATTATTTATTTATTTTTTAAATTCTGGAACCTTCGTTTAGCCCATATTATTAAAATATGTTGTCATCCTACATTTGTTAGTACAACGGCTTGAAGCTTAAGTATTTTCAAACCTTTTTTTTTTTTTACCAAATATATTGTCAATGTATTACAATCTGCTACAGTTAAAGTGCTCCAGGATCACCTTTATGCCATATTTAAAAGAAAATCAATGTAATAATAATTTTATTTAAAAACTTTAAATTTAACTTGTAAGAAAAAAAAATACATACATACATATATATATATATATATATATATATATATATATATATATATATATATATATATATATATATATATATATATAAGATATATTATTGAGGATTTTCAGAAATAACCACAAATTGTTTCTCTGAAAGTACAAAGTTTTATTTTAATTAACAACTATTACAATAATTTTCATTAATTATGACTGACAATTTAACTTCTATCTTACCTGAAAGTACAAAGAAACGACATTTAATGTTTATTAATATTGGCTCCTCAATATATTTTCGTTATAATAAATTTCACAGAAAATAACCTGCACATCATCTGTTCCTAGTTCAACATCATGATGAATTAATTAATTAATAAATTAATGAAATGTCATTTGTACTTTCATTACATCTCCCCCCCTAAGAGGGAAAATTCTAAATAATATACCTATATAATGTACCTATAAGTTATCTAGTTCTTCTACTTCATCTTCTGATGTTACAGGTTGCAATTTTGTTATGTGGAATAAAGTTGATTCTGTTTTTCTGTTGCCAGTGTCAATCCTATAAATGGAGTTTGATATTTTCTCTACTACCTTGAAAGGGCCTATTACTAATTCGTCTAATTTTTTCCTATTTAATTTATTTCCATTTTCTACATATACACTGTCCCCTATCTCTAACTCTAGCATTTTTCTATTTCTATCAAATATTTTCTTGTTGTACTTATGGGATTTTATTGTATTCTCTAATGCTAATCTTCTATCAGCAATCCACTTGTCTTCCTTTGTTATTGTTTTAATTTCATTTGGTAGAATACTGACATTTGTACCATCCAGTAAATATTTTGGTGCAAAACCTGTAACAGAGTGTTCTGTTTCATTATATTTCTGTATACATTCTCTTGCTACTGTTGTCCATGTTCCCTTTTTATTTTTCTCATTTAATTTACATCTTATTTTATTTATTATTGTTTGATTTAATCTTTCGTTCAAGCCATTCGAGAATGGTGTATTCACAGCTGTAAATATTAGTGTAATGTTATTCTCCTGCAAATATTGTTTAAATTCTCTAGAATTGATGCCCGGATATTGATCTGTCAGAATTATTCCAATCTCATCTGTCTCCAGTACTTGCTTTGTTAGTTTTATGAAATCACTTGAATTCTGTGTTTTTGAAGTCACAATAAATGCATATCTGGTGTAGTGGTCTACTAAAAGGTGTAGGTATTTTTTTGTTGACCTAGATCCTCCAAAGCCACCGATAGTGTCCATTGATACAATCTCAAATGGTTTTGTTGCTGGTCCCAGTTGTGACATTAATCCAAATTTTCCTTGACATCTTGATTTATTTTTTATGCATGTTTCACATGTTTTACAAATATTTATGATATTTTTTGTTAGGTTTTTAGCTGTATATATTGGACTTATTTTTTTTCTGCAATTGTCTGATACCAATATGGCATAGATCTTCATGCACCATTTTTATAAGTTTTTTACTAAATTCTTCTGAGAGGATAATCTTTTCACCTTTCTTTATTTTTTTATAATAGATTTTATCTTTGTGTATTAGATTTTGTTTCTTTTCTTTTATTCTTTCATTTTTTCTCTTGGTCTTCAACTATATCTTTTATTTGTATTGAATTAACTATTTTCAATAGTTCCTCTTTGTTATCTTCTGGTTCTAATACCGGGTTGCGGCTCAAACAGTCAGCTTCTACATTTTCTTTACCAGGTATATATTTTACTGTAAAGTCATATTGAGATAGGTAATATGTAAGATCACCCAACTCTTCATCTGTCCTGGATTTAATATTCATATTCTCTAAAGGTTTGTGGTCTGAGTAAATAGTGAATTGTTTTCCAATGAGCCAGTGTTGCCAATATTTAACAGCTTCTTTCATAGCAAGACATTCCAAATATATAGCCTTTTTTTTTTTTTTGAGATTCGTTCAGTTTTTTTGAGAAATATGCCACCGGTTTGTCTTTACCGTCTAGTTGTGTCTGTTTTAATATTGCCCCGATACCCTCCAAAGATGCATCTGTAAAGATTTTTATTGGTAAGTCTTTGTCAAATATTTCCAGCACAGGTTGAGAACATAAATATCTTTTTATTTGATTAAATGATTCTTCACACTTCTCTGACCACACAAACTTTTCGTTTTTTCTTAATAAATTGTGTAATGGGTCTAAGATAATTGCGCTTCTTGGTATGTATTCATGGTAGAAGTTTATTTTTCCCAAAAATTGTCTGATATTTTTTTGTGTCTTAGGAGTTGGAAAATGTCTTATTGAGATCAAATTGTCTTTTAGAGGTCTTACTGAATTGCTCTGAATTACATGGCCGAGGTACTTTACTGAGTCTGAGGCAAAGGTACATTTCTGAAATTTCAATCTAAAGCCTTCTTTTATTATTGCCTCTAGTACATTTCTTATGTGTCTTATATGTTCCTCAAAGGTGGGCGAGAATATCAAAATATCATCAATAAAGTTTACGGAGTATCCTGTGAGGTTGTGCTTTCTTAGAATATTGCTTAAAATCCTCTGGAAAATTGCTGGTGATGTTTTCAAGCCAAAGGGGAGGCAGGTCCACTGGAAGTGGCCATCTTGTGTGACAAATCCTGTTTTACTTCTATCTTCCACCCGTAGTGGTATTGCCCAAAATGCTGAGTTTATATCCAGTGTAGTAAAATACTTACAATTTCTAGTTTTAATAATCAAATCATCTATTAAGGGGAAAGGTTGAGCTTGTGGTACAACAATTTTGTTCAATTCTCTGAAATCAATACATAAGCGGGATTTTCTATTTTCACCTTTTTTAAAAGCCATTGTTACTGGAGCAGCAAATGGACTGAAAGATTCTTCTATTAAATTATTCTTTAGTAACATGGATATTTGCTTTTCAATTTCTAATTTATCTTCTATTGTACATCTATATGGTCTTTTACTACAATATCTATTTACTAATAAATCTATGTGAGCTTCATAATTTCTAACTGATCCTATATCATACTTGTCCTTAGCAAAAATTGTTTTATACTCCTTTATAATTTTTTCTATCTCAATTTTCTTTTCAATATCTAAATGGTCTGTCGTACTTACAAATTCCTCTGTTTCTATGTGTTCATTGAAATTAATTGCAAATGTTTCCATATTCTGTTTCTTCATTTCTGTTATCTTTAGACATCCTGTCTCTTTCATTCGTTGTTTTCTTTTTGTTCTATCTGCAAGTCCTCATTTTGAGTTAGTTTGAATTTCTTTATCATATCCAATCCGATTATAAAATCATCAAAATCTTCATTTTCTACAACATATATATCTACCTCTTCTTCCAAATCAAATATTTTTATTTTTACTGTTATCAAGCCATCCGTCTTCTTTACACCATTAACCGTTTTCATATAAGCTATATTCACATTATCTTTTTTTTCTTTTACTTTAATCAGTCTTGAATTTATTAAAGAGATCTGTGAGCCAGAATCATAAATGCCGCTCACTTCTAGTTTATTTTCTAATAAAAGCTGGATTTTGATTAATGGTGTACTTACTCGTTTTTTTGATCAGTATTCATATCTACTTCAATAATGGAGTTATTATTTACATTTCTGGCTTTGAAAACCTTTTCAGATTCAATTTTATTTTTCTTGAACCAACATGACTCCTCTGGGTGATATCTAATTCCTTTGTCTAAAAATTCACAAGTCTTACATGGCTTTTTCTCATTAATTTTATTGTTATGAAGAAATGTACCACTCTTTGCTATAGTTGAGTTTTTCTTGTACATCATACCTTCATATTTTCTTATCTCGTTAAACAAACCAGTAGTGTCGCTGAGTTCGTCCCTATTTAACTTAGTTAAAATAAACCCAGGTAAGCCTGTTGCGATAAGATCAATGATTGTTTTAGAGTCTATCGATTTGTTTATATCTAGTATAAGCCGTTCTTTTTTTATAGCATAATCAATTAACAGTCCTTCTTTATACTTGAATGCAAAAGCATATTTGACCATGTCCCATCCTTGGTTTTTAAAAGTTTCCAAAAATTTGTCTTTCCATTCATTCCATTCAGAATTTACTGTCAGTTTTATGAGCATGGAGCTATACCAATCCAAACAAGATTTTTCCAAAAACAACCTCAATATTTCTATTTTTGTTTCATCTTTTGTAATATTAAAGCGCTCACACTCTTTTTCAAAATTATCTATCCATTGCATTGCATTAGTATTCTTGCTTGTGAATTTTTCAATAATAAATTTCTCTGAAACATTTTTAAGGTTATGTTGATTTTCTCTCTTGGTCGTAGTTTCTATTAATTTTTCCAAGATATGTTCCAAATTGTCATCTTTGTCTCTTGGTTGTTTTGTGTCTATTTCTTCCAAGTATTGATCCAAAAATTGCATATTACCTTCCTCATCTATGTATGTTTTCTTTTGATTTTCATCCAATTTTATCCATATTTTTCTACTTTGATGCCTTTTCTTTATGCTATTTTTTATTTTTGAGAAAGTGTTCATTTTGATAATATATGTATGATGACTCACCGGCTTCAGCTCATCAGGTAAAACATAACATTTTCCTTCTTCTGTAAATATTGAAGTTATGGCTAACACATTAGATTTGCCATCATTTGAGGCTATCATCATAAACTCAAATTGTAGCCGGTCCATCTTCTTTTAGTTAACGAAAATGTCGTTTTATAAGATATATTATTGAGGATTTTCAGAAATAACCACAAATTGTTTCTCTGAAAGTACAAAGTTTTATTTTAATTAACAACTATTACAATAATTTTCATTAATTATGACTGACAATTTAACTTCTATCTTACCTGAAAGTACAAAGAAACGACATTTAATGTTTATTAATATTGGCTCCTCAATATATTTTCGTTATAATAAATTTCACAGAAAATAACCTGCACATCATCTGTTCCTAGTTCAACGTCATGATGAATTAATTAATTAATAAATTAATGAAATGTCATTTGTACTTTCATTACATATATATATATATATATATATATATATATAAGTTAAGGATAGAAGGGACCTATATATAGCTAATCCTTAAGTTTAATACTGTAAACAATAGAAATGTATATATAGAGGATTTAAATGAGGAATAAATCAGTTGATATCTAGCTGCTGTTCGTGTATTATTTCATCCCTTTTACTTTTTTTTTTTATCTTTTTATTCTCAGTGAACATAAGTGGTGCCGAAACCCGGGAACACGTAAGAGAAAATTTTTTATTATTTTTTTTTATTTATCTCTCTCTTTTCTAAGTGTTGTGGAGATAAATTCTCTTACGAGAACGTGGTAGTCTATAAACTATTTTAAGTATTCAGAGGAAAAAAGATGACTGACATACCACAGACATACCACGAGAGAAGTCGTTCCTAGAGTGTGCCCAAGAGATGGTTGACGCTGGAGCCAGAGATGAAGAGTTTCGGAGGAAAGACGAAGAGGAGACCAGCTGGACCCGAGTGAGTAACAGAAGAAGAGACGGAAGAAGGAGCGATAGGAGGAGCTACGGCACGGAGAGGAACGAGTCAAGTTCCGTCAGAAGGGAGAAACCGTGGAAACGAGAGGGACGTCGGGAGACTGAGAGGAGGAGCGGAAGAAGGGAAGAAAGACGCTGCCACGGGTGTGGGAAGACTGGACACCTGGTAGCTCGTTGTCCGCGGACAAAATGCTTCGAGTGCGGCACAGAAGGTCATATCGCCAGACAATGTCCATATATGAGCAGGCGCAAGGACAGATCTCACGGCGAACCCATGGAGGTAAATGCGCAGAGAGTATGGCATCAGAGGGGAACCCCAGCGGAGTCAACAAGCTCTTCGGAATCATCGGAGTCGGAGTCGGAGAGGAGCGAACCAGGGAACACGGAGGAGGAAGGAAGGAGGACGGAGAAACCGAGGAACAGAAGCAGAGGAACGCGGGTGGAGAGGAGAGCGTCACAGGAAGAATGAGGAGGGTGCGCTTCGAGGGGCAACCATGTAGTGTTAAATAACATAGAGGGAGTAAGTGGTAGGTTGCCTATTATAAGAGTCGCGAGTGGGGTTAAGTGTTTAGTAGATACAGGTAGCTCGAACACCATCATGAGCCGGGAAGCAGTGGAAGCATTCTGTAAGGGAGAGAGGAGACCCCGGACAAAGGTATGTAACTGTAAACTAATCACACTAAACGGACCATGCAGGACAGATGGGGAAATAGAATTAGAATTGAGTAAATGGGGGGAGAAGAGGGGTAACCTGAAAGTTCACGTAGTGGAGAGTATGCCACGAGAGTATGGGGCGATCGTGGGATGTGACCTTTTAGGGATGTTAGGGGCGCGAGTGAGGGTAAAGAACGGGAAATGGACGGTTCGGATAGGGGGTCGGAAGTTTCGGGGAAAACAGGGGATGACAGTCAAGCACGGGATGATAGGGGTGGTAGCGCAGTCAGGGGATTGGCGACAAGCAATCAGCAGGGAATACAAAGATGTTTTCTTCAGGGAGGGAGAAACTTTGAGTGCAACTGGAGAGACTGTGCATGAAATCCCGTTGAAACAGGAACGAGTGGTGTACGTGAAAGAGAGAAGGTACCCTCAGGCTCTGAGGCAACATATCCGGGAGGAACTGGACAACTTGAAAAAACAGGGGATCATTGTGGACAGTACTTCGCCGTTTAACAGTCCTTTGTGGGTAGTCAAGAAGAAAAGTGACGGAGAAATGGGGCAGGAGAAATATAGGGTCGTGGTGGACTTTAGGAAATTAAATGACAACACGTTAGACGAGAAATACCCGATACCGAGACTGGACGATATACTAGACAGACTGGGCGGGGCAACCATATTCTCAACTCTGGACCTTAAAGCAGGTTATCATCAAATTAAGATGCACCCGAAGGATAGGCAGAAGACAGCGTTCACCTTCGAAAGGGGGCACTTTGAATTCACGAGGATGCCTTTTGGACTAAAAAACGCGCCGGTAACGTTCCAAAGGTTAATGGACGAATTCCTTAGAGGGTTGGACGAGAATGTTTGCCAAGTGTACATGGACGACCTCTTAGTTTTCAGCAAGGACGAAGCACAGCATATTGAGGACTTACGGACCGTGTTTAGACGACTAAGGGAATTTGGACTGAAACTTTCACGAGAAAAATCCAAGTTGGGGCTAGAAGAAATTACTTTCCTGGGGCACAGGATATCGCGGGAGGGTATACAGCCAGACAAGGCCAAAGTAGAGGCTATTCAGCGTATGGCAATACCCACAGACGCAAAGGGTGTACGTAGACTGATGGGCACATTGAACTATTACCGGAGGTTTGTACCGGAGATGGCAGAGTGTCTGGTGCCGCTAAATAATCTGCTAAAGAAAGGGAAAAAAAAAAAATTGTCATTACGCCTGAAATTGAAGAGAATGTTCGCAAGTGCAGGGAGCGTCTACAAACAGAACCGATCTTAGCGTTCCCAGATTTTAACAAATCATTTATTATTACAACGGATGCGAGTGAGTACGCACTAGGGGCGGTCCTATCGCAGGACGGGGAAAAGGGCGAACGACCGGTGGCATATGCCAGTAGGCGCCTAACTGGGGCAGAAGCTAGGTACAGTGCGGTGGAAAGGGAATTACTGGGTGTGATATGGGCCGTGGAACATTTTAGACCTTATGTGTTCGGACGGAGATTTACAGTAAGGACTGACCACAGACCTTTACTCTGGGTAGGAAAAATAAAGGAGTCCTCAGCGCGGGTCACCCGATGGAAGGAGTACCTGAGGCAATACAACATGGAAATCGCCTACAAACCTGGAAGGGAAAATGTTGTAGCAGATTGGCTATCCCGAGCAATCCAGGTGAACGCAATCGAAAGAGAGGAAGGGGAATACTCAGGCGGCATTCGGGGTTTCATTAGGGAGTGGACACCGGAGGGGGAAGGACATCAGGCAAACCCAGACGAGGCCGAGGGACAAGACGATGGGGAGACGAGTGCATCAGAGGACAGACCAACAGACATGGAGGAGGACGATACTATTATTAATGACAAACGACGACAAATAATTTGGAAAACGAGGACTACGGGATTGTTAAAGATCGAGTATACTTCTTATGCCGGATGTTCTATTACGACTGTTTGGTCTCAAGCGGGGATTAGAGAGGAGCAAATTATAAAGGCACTCAAGGACTCATCGAAACCGGGAAAGACTTACCATTTATACGTGGGGAACAATACGGTGTGGGACAAGATTCGGCGAGTATGGAAGGAAGAAAAGATTGGGGTTGATCGGACCTTTACTAGATGCACTAGGATCGGGGAAACGATCAGGGACCCCGAGAGGCAGAAAGAGGTCACACTGGCACACCACCAGGGGAAGACGAATCACCGGGGCATCAACGAAACGTTCCAAGCACTACGGCGAAAGTACTTCTGGGAAAACATGAGGAAGACGATCGAAGCGGTGTTGGCAGAGTGCGAAGTTTGCCAAACCACAAAGTATGACAGACGTCCACCTACTGGAGTACGGGAGGAGACTAGAACGCCGTCGGGACCGCTAAAGGAACTACAGATGGACACATTTACCTGGAGGGGTTCGAAATGGGTGACGATACTAGACATCTTTAGTAAATTGGCGATGGCGTATTGGATTCACGAACGATCGGCGGAAGCAATCCTGGAGGCGGTACGCACATGGTTCCTGTTTTATGGGGTACCCAACCGAATCTCTTCGGACGGAGGAAGAGAATTTGATAATGGAAATCTTCGAGAAGAGTTAAAACGGATGGATGTGGAATGGCACAAAAACACTCCTGGACACCCCAAGAGCAGAGGAGACGTAGAGAGGCTTCACAGTACGCTGGGCGACCATCTTCGTATTTTCCATCTGGACAAAGGGCTAGAACCCAATGAAGCGATGCCGAAAGCAATAGTGGCGTATAATCATTCGGTGCATTCATCGACAGGGTTCACACCGTTTGAGATACTCTTTGGTCCGCGAGAGAGACGGCGAGATGAGCGTATCACAGAAGTAGACCCCGACATAGGGGACAGCATAGAGGCAAATAGGATCGCTGTACGGAAGATTCGCCAGAAGGTAGGGGCAAAAATCGCGGCGGATAAGAGTAGGAGGGTGGAGCGGGAGAACCTCAAGGTGATAGATGGGATGGGCAAAATAAGAATTGGGACGATAGTATACCGAAAAATTGTTTCAAATCGGAGTAAGGAAATAAAGCGGTATGAGGGGCCTTACAAAGTGGTTACGATTCGTGAGCATAACGTAGTTACTATACAGGACGTACATGACTCCAGGAGACGACGGACGGTACATTTAGAGCAATTAAAAATTCCCAAAGATCCGAAGACGTAGACAGTGGATCCTCTCTCCCACTTCTTAGGAAAATGGCTCAGAAATGGTGAAGGGGATATCCCACTTAAATGGTGAATGTTTGTAAAAAAGTTTTTGTGTTATAGTGAAGTGTTAATTTTAGTTATTAAGTGTCAATTTTAAGTTTTTTTTTTATTTTATTATTATTTAAGTGATACTGGATTTCAGTGTAGACTGTAAAGTTTTAATTATTTTTATTTTATTGTTTTTTTAATTCTAGTTTTAAATAGTTTACGAGGACTGTTCGTAAACTGGCAGGGGGGAGTTAAGGATAGAAGGGACCTATATACAAGCTAATCCTTAAGTTTAATACTGTAAACAATAGAAATGTATATATAGAGGATTTAAATGAGGAATAAATCAGTTGATATCTAGCTGCTGTTCGTGTATTATTTCATCCCTTTTACTTTTTTTTTATCTTTTTATTCTCAGTGAACATATATATATATATGTATATGGGTAATAATACTATGTTTAAATGAAAACAAATCTTAAATTTAACCTTCTTCTATAACATACTTTTTCAGATCAACGAATTTATGAAACTTTGACTAAAATAACAAATATTTCTGTCACAGAGTGTTAGTTTCTACTGTTTTTTTTTTACTTACTTTTATAATCTTTTGAAGCTTTTTTTTTTTCCTAATGATAGTTGCAGGATCTTTGGCAGCTTCAACTTCCATCGATGCAAAATGAATTTGAAGTCTTCTGCCATTGACACCAAACTCTTCCTGAAATAACACAAACATTTGTAATGTAAATATTTTACGACCCTTTTAAGTTCGTGGATGTGTATTACAATAATTATAAGAAACTTCTACAAGTGTAAGAAAAGAAATCTAATACTTGTTGGTACTCGTAAAAGCTTATGTAAATAGGAGGACGAACCTTGGAATATAGCGACATGTATTTGATTTGTAGCGGAGGTGAATGACACTATAATTTTTTTTTTTTTCCAACCAAGCCTTTTCAGGCATACATAGTTTTTGGCCGGAGCGTGTTCAACATATGGGTTTGAAGTATGCCACTGCCAGTAAAACTGTTTATTTATAAAAAATTGAGTGTGGCCTCATTTATTTACGGGGAGAATCCTATGATACTATCATCTAGGATCTGATAATATATCTAGGGTGTGATAATAACGGTGCCTACTTTAGTTACTTGCCTCCTTGGATGTAATAAGGAGGTAAAGAGAAGACTCTCTCCCCCTTCTGTCTCTTTGTGGTCCAATTGCTAGGTGCAGTTGAGTATAGATGAAAAGTCGGAGAATTTGACCTTTGATTTCCGTTATGGGAATCAAGGTGAGTGTAAAAACACATGTCGCCACATCCGGGGGTGATCGACAACTTGGGGGAGGGTGTTAAGTTGCAAAAAACGTAAATCAGAAAATTTATAACGTCTTTGTTATTAATCGTAAGTCTTAATATTTGTTTTTTAATTTGTTGGTAATTAAATGATATGTAAAAAACATTAGATGACTTTAGTATTTTTTGCCCTAAACCTTATAAAAAACTAAAAAAAAAAACAACTATAAATTTTAACAATTAACAATCCTGTTATTTGTTTGTATCTCGAAAAAGAAGCACCGTAAGAAAAATTGTAATCTTTTCTTTTTTTAAGTAGCATTCGATTCTGCGTCGATTGCACCATTTTATTATACTTTTTTGTTATTCTCAAAGATTAATTTCCATTCCATTACATGCTCTTAGTTCTCAAGCATATAACGCACTGTTAAAACGTCCACAGAAATATAAGTGTATCCTCCCATCTACAGTGTTTAGTGAATTGTTTTATAACATTTGTGTTTACTGATAAATGAAACACAGAGAACCTTTGTAATACACTAATTCTTAAATAAGATTTTGTAAAATGGTTAGTTTTTGTAGATCATCTGAACTGTAATTTATATATTTATTATATGTTGAAAATAAATAATATTATTTGATGTTAACTAATTTATTTTTTGTATAATATTTGTTTATTAATTAGTTTTGATTTTTTTTTTGTCAACTACCATACGGATTATTTATTGTTCCCTATATCAACGATATAAAGATAATACTAATACAGTAATTTTTAAAACTAGGAATCCGTATCAAGAATATAGCATTAACTTTTTGGTGTTGGTCGCGGTATTGAGAATCGAAAAATTTTGGTTTCTACAAATCACTAATTTCTTACGTTACATTTCTACGTAAAAATATTTTTTTAAAATATTCAACCTCAAAAGTTACAGGTTCCGGTGATTCCTGTTCTCCTAAAACGTCTGATTCAAACAGATCCAGAAAGCCCAATCTGTAGTCACCATAAATTTGGACGTGGCTTCCCCGCATACGTGGACGCAATGCGTTGTAGTTGTCGAATAATGATTCGCTGTTGTTAAGCTGAAAAATAGTAAGATTAAAATAATTACTTTAAAAGAAATATCAATCTCGAATATTAGAGTCTAGATCTTTAATATATAATAAAAATAGAAATGTTATTTAAGACTGATCATCTGCGAAATCGATTGTTGTTTCTTTTTTCGTACCAGCTAGGAATTATATTTAGCGAGAATTAAATATATTACAGTAAAGGTAAGCATTTAAAATTTAAATTTATTGTAATTTCACTACTTCCAGTGCTTCCTTAATAAAATCAGGCAGTTTTCCATTTTATATACTTATATTAATTGGACACTGATAAATATTGTTTATATAAAGTGGAAAATCATGAAATAATAAATAAAACCTCATTCCCTAATATCACAATTAATGTATGTGTTAAGAAAAATTAAATAAAAACAAAATAATTATAATCTGATTAAAACAGTTACATTTTTAAATTCTAAAATAAACAAATATAAATTTAAGAATAATAATAATAATTAATTAAAACCACATTAATTATAATTAATTATTTACAAAAAATTGTTAATACTATTTAAACTTCAATTATTATAATTTAATTTTAATTGAAATAAAAAGTTGGTATTACATTTTAAAATTAATAATTTTATTATTCAAACATAGATATGACATTAGGATGGCTAGTATAATTCAATCTTTTTTGTCGGGAGATCATAAATCAAATAAATAAAAAAAAATGATACATAACCCTTTAAATTTGTAGTAAAATTAATAAAAGAATCAATATATATATATATATATCAAATACAAAAAGTGATCTGACGAATGAGATGGCGTAGATCAAGAAGGCAGTAAGGTGTAATTTATAAATTGCAATAAATATAACTAAAAAAGAAGTTATTAGTTTTTATATTTGTTATTTATTTAATTAGTTAGTTATTAGTGTTTTTTTTATTAGTATTCATTGTAGTTTTTCCGATATGTGTTACCTTATCCAATCGTTCCATCCAAGATCTACCGAAGACATCTGTTAGGCATGTGAAGTATTTCTCATCTTCACAGTACCATGCCCTGGAAGGTTCCCCTGGGGCAGTACCAGTGATCCCAACAACTGAAATTTTCATTAATCCTAAGTAACCAACATAGACGAAATTTTGAATTTAATATGATATCGACTTATGAAACCTCTCTAAGTCTATAAAAAAACTATAGAAACCCTAAAACTAATATTGTTTTATAAAAACTATAGAACCCTAGCCAAAGACACAAAAAAGAACCCCACCATACTGGCCATTTTAAATCTACTATTTCTGTATTGTTTTTTACAATAAAAATAAAATTAAATAAGGATTTCTTTCAAAGAATGTTTTTTTCAGTGCAGTATTCTGGTATTGATTCAAATTTATGATTTCTTTATCACAAATCTTCATGAATGGTGTCAACAATTTAGAATCAAAATAAATCCAAATAATTTACATCAAATAACCTTTACCCTTCGTCGTAATTCTACGACTTCCATTCCTACAGTATCCTTTAATAATGTTCCACTGAACCCCGTTGAACAGATTCGCTATTTTTTTTGATCAGATATAGTTTTATATAACATTTGTCGCTAGGACCTAGTGTTCAGAAGTAATATTAGTTTCAATGAAAATTGTCACGTTTAAAACCCCTATTTTCTTTATTTAAAAAATAAACAGTAAATTATGTTATACATTTTTAAATTTACAAAGTCTTAACAAAATTTTAAAAAAAAAAAAAAAAAAAAAAAAAAACATACGATGAAATACTTCAGAATTTTTAATTATGACCAATTATAAGACAAAAATTTTCATCATACTGAAATCCATCAAAAATTTTGAGGGGCTGCCTTGAAAAAAAATAGAGAATTTTGTACTACGGGTGAAACTGAGCATTATTAAAAAAGATAATTGGAAATTATTTTAATCAAATTATGTTATTTCAAGTAGGATTGTTCTTATAATAATATAAAAAATAGAATCAAATTTTCATGCAGGTGATGGTCAAATTTATGAAATTGCTGGGCTCTGTCGGACGTCGAAAAATCTGTCAGGAAGAAAAGATTCGACCGTCTTAAGCAGGAGTTTCCCGGTGGTCAATACTCGCACCATTGCTATGCATCATTTACTTGCATGACATACTTGACAGTCCCAACATCAGGACAGCAACGTAAACATACGATACATCAATCTACACAGGCCACTCTTACATTAAAACATCACCTATACATATTACAGGATTGGTGCAAATCATGGAAGATAAAATTAAACAGCCATGCCAACAATAATTAATAATTTATCTTCTCCAAAGCGTCACTTCAAATTTTCAATAACTTTGGGATAATTTTCTCCTGTAGGTGGGTAGCTGTTGACTACATTCCAGGCTCTTGGGTCTTTAACCGTACATTGAATTAAATATTGATACTTATCACTATTACCTAAAGAAGAATCATCATGAATTTTACTGAATTGAGACCAAAACGGTAATCATCCTTTTAAGTCTCCATCATATTTCTTCAGTTCTATGAGAGGTAGTTTATGTTTTCTTATTAGATTTCTACTAATACTACTACTACTGGCGTCATTATTACTATGAACTGAAATATTATCCTGTTGTTTGTCAAATTTTTTCATTAAAAAACAAATATTATAATATTTCATCTCATACTCACCTCTGCTTGTTAATTCTGTTTCTAGCAAGTCTTCATTAAAACTTTCATGATCCAACATAAAATTATAAATTTCTTAGTCAACTTCTTGCAATTCTGAAAACTTTTTCTCAAGTAGAGAGAATTTAGATTGTACTTGCATGCCATTTTCCGTATTTTCGAGGAATTTTTCAATTTTATGACATTGTTTCATAAAATATGATCTAATTGCAGTTCTTGATTTCTTGGCTTTCTCCATTTCTGATATGTCCTGTCACGGTTGCCAAAAGATGTACTAGCAGCCAAGAAATTCTTAGAAACTATAGCAAAATAAATTAAAAACAATGTTTAAATGGCGAAATTGAAAAATATAACCAACTAACTCAAACTTTATTCTTTTTATCAATACATTAACATCTGCCAGGTAACCATGGTAACCATGGTAACAAACAATATATAATATTAAATTGCGCCAATTCACTTAAAAATCTTCTCTGATTCAGCACATCTGGGTTTCGTTAGTGCTTGCAATATCACCTTTTAAATATATTGTTTTTAACAAGCCAAACATTCTGCTGATTATAGATAAATATTTTGACAGATATCGATGAATAAATAAAGTTTTAAAAAAAATAATAAATAAATAAAAAAAATATAAATTCATAAAAAAAAAAAAAAGAATCTTGCACTATTTACCATTTGGTAAGTGATTGATAAGGTTATCAAACATGGATCCGGACTCGCATCCTTCTATGTACAGAATTAGCTGAAACAAATCCGAATGTACAATCTTAGCTACGTGTATTCAAGTTGTCAAAAGTTTTAAGTAATACTCAATAATTTCCAATATATGTCGAAATATATATATATATATATATATCTAGAATCTATTGTTAGAACAAAAATATGAAATAATTACGTTATTTATCTTTAAAAAGAATTATTAAATAAATGTTGTTGAAACGTTACTAACCCTTTTACCATACTTTACGTTTTTAATGAATCATTGTTAGGAAACAATAAAATTTATTATGTATTCAAATTAATAAATTCAAATAAAAAAAAAGGTGATAGACAAGTTTGTAATAACTATAGAGGTATTGCTTTACTCCCGACTGTGTACAAGATTCTGTCCATTGCAATAAATAAAAGAATCATGATTTGGATGGACAAAGTAGTCGGTGAGTACCAGTGTGGTTTCCTTCCTGAAAGGTCCAGTGCAGACCAAATCTCGCTACGGCAGGTGCTGGAAAAACCATAAGAGTATAACGTGGACTTACACCATTTGTTTATAGATTTTAAGCAAGCGTATGATCATGTTAATAGAGAAGAACATCTGAAATCTATGAAGAGTTTAGGTATACCTAAAAAGCTTATTAACCTTACAAAAATGGCACTAAACGACAGTAAGGCATTGGTTAAATTCCATGATTCTCTGTCAGATGAATTTTCGGTATGATGTGGATTAAGACAGGGAGATCCATTCTCTCCAACACTTTTTTATTTAAGCCTTGAGCATGCCACAAGAGCCATTAGAACAAACCTAGGTGGCGTAATTTACGATAGACTCACACAGCACATGGCGTATGCAGATGATTTTGTGATCACTGCCCGATCTGAAGCTGCCTTGTCAGGAGCGCTGCAGGAGTTGGAGAAAACTGCGTCACGGATGGGTCTTAAGATAAATGAGGATAAAACCAAGTGCATGATGATCTCAAGGCTAAAAAGAAGGGAAGAGCAGTCCATCCACCTTTCCCCTCATGAATTCAAGACGGTGAATTCCTTCAAATACTTTGGCGCAACGGTGACAAGAAAAAACAAAATTATTTCTGAAATAAAAAAAAAAATAGCAGCCAGAAGCAGATGCACGTTTTCCCTACAGAAATTGTTAAAATTTCGGAACCTATCAAGAAAAGCAAAGATAATTAATTACAAAAAGGTGATCCGACCCATTGTAACCTACGGCTGTGAGACTTGGACCCTCACCAAGGAAACGGAAAGAGTCCTTTTGGTGTGAGAGAGAAAAGTATTAAGAAAGATCTTTGGTCCGATTTGTCAAGAAGGAATTTGGAGGATTCCCCAATAGAGAGTTGAATACACTATATGAAGATATCGACTTAGTCACATACGCCAAATAAGGAAAATTTAAGTGGCTCGGTCACTTTGATAGAATGTCAGAACAAACAGTTCCGAGGAGAATGCTATACGGCAGACCTGACGGACAACGACTAAGAGGGAGGCCGAAGGTAACGTGGCTACAAAATATCTAAAAGGATCTCCAAAAATTGGGAGTCAGAAGGTGGAAAACCAAAGCCAAAGATCGCCGGGAGTGGCTACGAATTGTGGAGGAAGCCAAGGTTCTTCAAGAGCGGTAGAGCCCATCAGTAAATAAATAAATTCATATTAATAATGGCAACACTAATTGTAACAGTGCCTTTGTATAAGACTCCATGTTAGCAGTTATCCGCCATGTTAGCTTGTTTTTAACAAGTGACGCTCTGCCATGAAAGCTTGTGCTCAGGTTATCCCGCTCTTATGTTAGTTGAATAATGTTTAATTCGAACTGAACAAGTTCTTTATGCTTTCCACATTACCGAACAATCATATATTATTTTGTACTGAAAGTTACTAGTGATGATTCTACTTACTTTGTCAAACATGTTCTTCTTTCTCATTACGTTGATGGTCTCAACAAGGTCACTGGCCATGAGAAGAGCGGTCGGGAAAGCAACTACTCCAGTACCTCCACGATCAGCAATGTTGACAAAAACGGTGTCATTTCCGGTACTATAATATAACGAAACAAAACAAATATAAATACCTACAGCATGGATTTATTTTGTAACTCAAATTACAATAGATAAATAAGCATATGTTTTTTAATCTGTAGATTGTTCTCACACATTTTAGTTTCTCCATGTACTTTTGCGTATGAACATATGACATTAGGCTGAATCAGCACTACATGGTAATATTTTTTCCTCTTAAGGTAAAGAAAGAGTGCTGAAGCGATCGCATTTACAATTAGCCTCCACTGTATTTGTAAATCCGTTACGTTGCTTAAATTTCTTCGAATCCGGTCGGCTGTAAACTCAAGCGCAGCCTGGTGAGGTGACGAAGTGTATCTCACGCTGAATTTCACGCTGCGGGGAAAAAGCTGTTGGTGTATTCACTACAAATTAAAACGCAGTTTTATCAAGCAGTTTCGAAATGACTAACGTGTTTAGTAGCATCGGGATTAGTGGCTACCAATAAGCTTCTACTGATGATTTTCATTTAAAAATCTAAATCGAAAAATGGGAGGACGAAACGATAGTTTTAGCTTTTCTGATTAGGAAAACTAAATCCGGTAAAAATGTTTCAGTATCCACGGAAAAAAAAAATTATGAGGATTTTATCCTAACTAAAGAATTGAATAACGACCATTGTTTAAAACTATTTTAATATAACTGTTCACGTAATCTGCCTCACGTCACACTGCGATGTATTTTGCCGAGTTCATATCATTTTTGGTTTTCACAGAAACCCACCGTGAATCACCTGTGTCACCTCATCCTGCGCCCCAACTTGTGGCCAGCCTGAGAGGCGGACAAACTAGCTTCAGGTTGTTCCAGGCTTCTGTATATAGTATCATTATATCTTAAATTTCTGTTTGTTAAATTTTTTTTTAAATTTTATTTTATAACATTTCTTGTATAATCAGATTTTACGGTTTTCGCTATTACAATAGACGCCTAATAGAGGCATGTAACATATCTCTCAATATGATGCATTAAAATACAGATTTTTTAAAATTTTTAATTGTATTTATTAATATTCACACCTCTATACAGTATGTACCTCACAGAATGCAGTATTTATAAATTACTGGTCAGAACTATGCCCGCAAGATAGAAATTTAACTCGAAATATATATTAGGTAGATTTGAAAAGGGACTTTAGAAGACGTTGGAATAAGTTAGAAGGGTAAGATGTGAGATAAAGAACCGCTGGTGGTGGGGGAGGAGCTAAGGCGCAGCTGTTGAGCAGACCTAACATAGTTTTATCACAGGTTTGTAATATTTTTAGAATTTAAATTTATCGTAATAAAAAAGTTACTAATTTGACTTAAATTTTTGATAAATTAATGTTTTATACTTCGTTTCTATACTTAATAATGTCAGGTTAGTAAAATGAATGATAGTAGTAATTGTATTTAAAAAGAGTAATTAATTATTATCTTGTTCTATATTTTTAGATTAAGAATTATTTTTCTTACCTCTTTAGAACTCTTCCACTTCCAATGTTTTTCATTGCTTTTTCATTTCCTTCAAGAATGTGTAGAAAATTTTCCGGAGTTACAGCCTGTGGAAAGATTATATATAGAAAGATTTTTTTTTTTTTTTTCACACGTTTTAAAATCATGCGAATTTAAACCACTTTTCCTTTCTCATTTTTGCCCTTCTTTTCTTCCAATATTTTCTCAAATTTTCTGCTTGCCTTTGCTTCCTTTCTTTCGACCTTGGAACCTTCCGTTTGTCGAGTTGCTTTATATTACTGAATTTAATTATTTAACAAATATTATTTCAATATTGAACTGTAATTAATTTAATTTGTGCTTACAGCGTATCTCATATTTTATTTTTGTTTGTTTAATTAGAAATTAACAGAGTTTGACAATTTGAAAAAAAAAAAAAAAAAAAAAAAAAAAATCAGCTATCAAAAGGATTTTTAAAAAATAAATTAATATATGTATTTAAAAATTCTTTTAAATTTATTAGTTGTTATAATAATTATTCGATGTTTGTAAATGTTGCAGTATATTTGATGATAAAAATTAATAATTTAAAATTTCTTTGTCTTATAAGAAAATACGTATAAACATGCATAAAATTTCATCCCCTCTCCAATAGATTTTAAGAAAAATAATTTAATGAGAAAACCTAATTTCTTACATTTCCTTTGTAGTCAATCTCTACACCATGGTATACGTCTTCACCACCTGGTATGTTTATGAGGGTTCCTGGATTGGGATTCTTCCTAAAATAATCGAAACAAATCCCAATTATATTTTAATTATTCTTGATATTTATATGTTAAAATTTAATGATATATCACCTATCACTATTACCAACTATGATAACATAATATAGTAGGGTAGTTCAAAGGGTATGGTACCGAAATTTAGCTGTTTCTCAAGGAAGCTCTACGATTTTTAATTGTTCCTTTATGTCATGATTGCGCACATGGTATCCCCTTGTTTTTCCGACCATCCTGCTCAGATATTTCATCTCTGCTCTTGTAATTCACCTGATGTTCAAGCATGACCCAGCTTGCACAGCCTCATGTGAGTACCATGAGGTAAACCCTTGTAAATGCGAAGCTTAGTTTCTCTCTCAACATTTCAAGTATACTATTTTAGATCTTCTAATATACATGGTTGGCCTTCTTTATTCTATAACCTATCTCAGCATCTACTCTACCAGGCCTGCTAATAATAGATGATACCTAGGTAGGAAAAGAGGTCGACAACGTTAAGAATATCACCGCCACAAAACACCTACTGGATTCGCACTCCACCTTTTGCAACTTTATATATTCTATTATTAGTCGAAATCAGCCTTCAGGCCAAGTAAACCCAAAAAAATACTTGTCTCGGTCCCATGCCCGATCCGACAGGTTTCTAAGGACAAATAAGTGATCCTGCGTCTGTCTACCAAGTCTAAATCCTGCTTTTTCTGGGTAGAGCTGCCCGTCAACAATTCTTCTTAGCCTATATTCCAAAATACGAGTGTATATTTAACAGCAAGAAGAGACTGATTGGCCTATAATTTCGCATTCTGTTGTACTGCTCTTTGGGAATTATAACACTGCAATCCTCTACAACAGTTCTGGAATACCATATTTATTGAACTAGCCCTTGAAGAGCCTTCACCAGATCTTTGTCACCCTATTTGATTAATTGGGGATTATTGCCATCTATTTCTGGAGCTTTTCCAACATTCGTTTTTTCAATAGCATCTGTTATCTTCTCCTCCTCTTATTCCTCCTGGTTTGTGTTACCATTAATACTAGTTGATGGAATTATACATTCTTTTATTTTCCCGTTACTCCGTGCATGCCACATACTTCTTTTCCTGATCCTATAATTTCTTGTTTTATGGAACTCCGCTGGGCCCCAACATTACCCTATAAGATCAGCATTCTCATTCTATCTATCTTCAAGTTCAATAATCTAATACATCCTTTTCACTTGGTCATCAAAGGCGCGGACGTTGTTAGTCTCATATCTTTTGGGATGATATCAGCGTCCCGTTTAAAATCCAGGTGTCTCCCGGTACTAATAGATGGTCAGAACCTACCTCTGATCTACAAATGACTTTCAGGTCTTTGAAGTAACTTTTAACATGGCGGTCATACATAACATAATCTATTATGCTGTTTCGGCTTTCATTGGATAATGTTATTTTATAAATCCTCTGGAGTGGGTAGAATGAATTGCCAATCAGCAGGCTGTTATCATTGCAGAAGACGATCAATCGCTAGCCATTCTCTTTCTAAGTTCCTTCTCTACCATATCCCAGAAGAATTCCATGTTCTGTTTTATAATTTCACCCAGTACGTGCATTGATATCCCCAATCAGGATTATGACGTTTGGCCGAGTATCTATTTACTGTTCTCTGTAGATCTGAGTAGAATAATTCCTTATCCAGGATAGAGGAGTTTTCTGCCAGAGCGTAAATCTGGAGGAGAGATACTTTTCCCTAACTTACTTGTAGGTCAGCCACTACTGGCCTAGGGTATATTAGTTTCCAGTCTTCCAGCTTGCATAATGTAGAAAACTCTCCCTTAGGCCCTCCTGACTACAAAAAACACATATCTATTCTCCAGCCTCATTTCTCCGTTTCCTTTTTTCTTGTCTTCAGCCATCCCGAGTATATCCAATCTGAATTTCTTCACTTCTAGTTTATTTTCTACTTCTACTCCCGTCAGTTGGAACTAGAGAATCGGATAGGAGTTAAGAGTGAGCCTATATAAAAAATTAGAAGATTAAGGAGAGCCTAGTAAATTGACAGCAGAGGTGGTTTTTGTGTGCATGTTTGCACAGCACCATAAAAAATCTATTAAAACTATGGAAGTTATTAAATCAATGGGAAGAGGTACAAAGGTTTGGAAGTCCTTACCACCCGCGCGCCGTTAGCTAGACACACTTCCACTGTGATTGACAAATGGGCGAAAGAGAATGAAAAAGAAGGAAAATATTCATGAACCAGAATCTGTATCTGAATGATTACTTACTCATCGTTGGCGACATCATCATACATCATAGTTATGATTTTTTCCTTCTGAATGCCTTTCTTAATTAGGGTGTGGTACGCATGACAGATATCAGCCTGTAAAAAAAAAAATAAATAAATACGTTACATACATATATATATATAAACCAGTCAGAATTAAAATACAATCATTAAATAATTATTATATATAGTGGGATTAGCCAATTTTTAAATCAATGAAATTAGGCATTTACTTGATTTTTAATTTACCTATCTAAACAATTTTGTGTTAACAGAACCAATATGTAAGAATAAATGAATAAGGAAATATGCTAGAATACTTGAAATAATTAAGTCAAATAAAATGAAAAAATAAAAAATCTAACAAAAAGTAAGGTGAAGAGAGGAAACAAATATAGTATAAGTAACTAACATAGAACTAATATGAAATTAAAAACTTTGGCATTATAGCACTTAGAAACTAAATTGAACCGAACAAAGTTTAATTCAGTTTATATGTACTTTATCATAAGGTTATATGGAAACTCATTTAGCAGGGGCCGCCCGTCCTATCTGTCGGATATTTAATAATAATTATATAAATAAAGAGGACATTTTTGTAACATTTGACAATTATTCCCCTTCTCTATAGGCCTCGTGTTGGCCGAGTGTGTTGGGGCTCCGATTGGTTGATAATCCAACGGGATTGGTCGATATTTTCTAAAAATACTTAAGTGTCCTTAAATGCATATTTGATAAATATATTGTATTATAATTTTATTTCATATTCTTTTAAAAATATCTGGTAATTTTAAAAGCCGTCGAAGAAACGTTTACATTAAATTTTTAAAGATGGGCTCTTTAAGTTTTATTGAAGTGATATCAATGGGTAGTTCCTTTAAAAGCAATTTACATGTTATTACGAGCATTACACATCGTTTACTAGGAGTATTATCATTATATTTTGTATACAGTTGTAGATTACAATAATTAGCTATAAAAAAAATAATTATGTTATAAATAAATTTATAGTATGATGTTTATAATATTGTATTTACAAAAAACCTAAAATTAAATAAAGATCTAAAGAATAATTTATTTTTTTCTATTTATGGAAATTTAAAATAAAATAAAACACATCCAGTAAATATGATGATAACGTACATAATATCATGGGAAACAAGTTGAGAAACTAGTGGATTTGAATGGTTATGAAATTTACTATTAAAGGATAGGTATCTGGTTAGAGGTATATCTGCAACATATATGAATTAGTATTCAGAAAACGAAAACGTATACTAAAATACCTGATGTCTGTAGTTGTACCAGCCTTTTGAACTAGCAACCAATACAACCCATGTATTTGGCCCTAGGATTGCTGTTCCGTTAACAACGAAACAAAGTCCCGCCAAAAAGCAGAAGATGGATAAATAGGCTGCGAAAACATAAAATAACATTTTCAGTTGTATTGTTAATTGATTAAAATATATGAGTAATAAATAATCAAGTTGTAATTACTCGAAATGAGTGACTGACTTTTTATTTTATATATTTTATTAAACTCTACAATTAAACATCACATTTAATATCTGATAAAAACAGCCCTTAAATGTTTCTAGTCTAATTTGAAATACATCACAAAAATATTAGGTGGTGTATGAGTAGAAATAATTCAAGCATTTGTACAGCAGTTGTAGATCTTGTTAAATGGATTTCGAATACAATAGTTCGTGTCAATATAGTTTCCTAAATAAAACATGTAATCGTATAAGGTTTTATAAAATTTAGTGTAATATGTACTCAAGATCATTATTGTTTACCTATTTCAGCTATAAATTACACAAATAATTAACACATATTATTATACAATAATAGTCCGTTCAAAATTAAATATTGAATAGGTAAAATCTTCAATATTAAAGTAAATAAACAAAACCACCTAAATTATTATTTCGAAATAAATTTATAATGTTTATAACTGGTTATTAAATATATATAGAGGCAACCATTTTTTATTCTTTTTGTAATTAATTAAATTTAATTGTTAAAGAATTAATATTTTAAGTCATGATTATACTTTACCCATAAAGACTAAATGAAATTATTAAATAAAATATTAACTTAATATATCTATGAAATATAACCTACGTTGTTTTATGTCATGAATAATTACTTCATTCAGATTAAAATACTTGAATGTTTCAATGCTTACCTGTCATTTTCAGAAGCCAAGTACGTAAATCGGATCCAGAGCCCGGATATATATTCATTTATCGTATCTTTATCGATTTAATCTGAAGTAGTAAAAACACTTTTGAACCTCTTGAAATATCAATCAAGTTATAAATTAATGTGTTCATGTCAGTATGGTATATCATTCCGATGCTGAAAGGTTCAAGCACAAATCGACATGGTCCTTAGTGAGGGATGAGTACCGTAAGAAAAATATCGATATTCCGTATCGAGAATGTTTTGAGCACTTAACAACTGTACACTATATATCGGTAACCACCAAAAATATCGATATATTGTTATTTTTTTATTTTTTATTAAATGCTATTTAAAATATTCTAATCACTTTACAACGATATTTCTCTTTGCTTCATTGTTTTAGTTGATATAAATAAACTATTACAGATACCCATATAGATCGATTCTGAAGCTTCACCTTAGAGTTTCACATTTACCGATAGTTCTTTCCTATAACCTCACTAGTAAGCTTCCATTTTTATAGTTTTAAATTGGATTTATTGATATTTACTTATTTCGTCTTCTTATTCATAACCAAAGTCAATATATACATCATTAGTGAACCAATAAAGTAAGTCGATAGTAAGCGTTCTTTTTTGTTATTATTATAGCCTTTTCTTCACAATTTTTATATTTTCTAAACACCACGGATGTAACTTCTTACTGGGTGAGCACCTCTTAGTGTAAAAAAAATAAGAATTTGGGTGAAACTAGATCAAAAATTTAGAAATATACCGCAGACCTCGCCTTTCTATTCCAATCCGTTCTTTTTCGATTTCATGGAAAAATTTACTTTTGAAACCGGAAAAACATAGTGATCTCATTTGGCATACAAATCAGTTACTTGTGTAAATAAAACATTATAATAATCCCTCAATGAAGATGTGGATTTTAAACATGATAAACTTTTTATTGGATTAGAAAACAAAGAAAAAAATTGTTGTTTAATATAAAATAAAGGAAAACTGTCAATAAAGCGACACCAGATCAGAGGATCTTATGTTATTACATTTATTTATTGATTTTTATCTCCTCCGGCCTGCACCATGAATGTCTAAAGAAATCAAAGATCTGCAGAGAAAGCGTGAGGCTGCAAGAAGATTTAAAAGGACGAGACTTGCTGACGTGACGCTGACGGACGATTATCTAACGTTCAAAGTGCTCCGCAACGTAGTACAGACAAGAATCCGGCGTGCATAATCTTCCTACTTGCACGGAGCCCTTTTTTCTGCCCTCGATTCTAGATAAAAATGGCAGCTCCTTCACAAACTTTCCCTTCATAACCCCTCCGGATCCTCAACCACACCAACTCTCTTGGTACCGATCGTATGACAATTAAACTTATACAATTATGCCTCCCAGAACTTACGCCGGTCCTCCTTTTCATCTTTCTCAAAAATTCCGTATTTCCTACCTCCTGAAAAAAAAAACCATTCTTCATCATATCAATGAAAATTCCAATCCTACCTTTCCTACAGACTTTCGACTAATATCTATCCTTTCAAACCTCTCAAAACCACACGAGGGTTTGGTACAATCCCAATTATTCAGTTTCCTTGAAGATTTCCTTCTACTCGATCCTCTTCAATCTGGTTTCGTCTTGCTTATTCTACCCAATCCACACTAATCAAAATAACCAGTGATATCTATGCCACAATAGACAAAAAAAACTATCCGTCCTGATAACCCTCGATTTTTCTAAGACTTTTGATTCCATTGATCATTCCATTTTTTTTTTTTTTTCAAAATTAAAAGCATTAAAATTCTCTAATAGTTCTATCCAATGGTTCCATTCTTTCCTCACTAACCATACCCAAGCAGTATCTATTCTTAACCAACCCTTATCAAACTTTCTACCTCTTTCCTCAGGAGTAGCCCAGGGCTCCAGCATGTCACCTCTACTCATTAATTCCTACATTAAGGATCTGCCTCAGTCAATTTTACACTGTTCCCATCACTTTTATGCAGATGACTGCCAAATATATTCATCCTTTTTCCCTGCCGAAATACTTGATTCTTTCTCCATAATTCAGGATAATCTTGACAGAATCTGTTCTTGGGCCAAGTTGGATAATTTAAAGTTGAATGGAAAGAAAACCCAGGCGATTGTAATTGGCTCAAGCCACCTTCTCAGATCCAATATCTATTTTCCCATTCTAAACTTAAGTAATCAACCTATTACCTTTCGCTCTTCCGTCAAATATTTAGCAATCATCTTCGACCAAAACCTTTCCTGGAAGCCTCAAATTGCCCAAATACCCAGAAATTCAATAGAAAACCTGAAACTATTTAATCGTTCTCCGTAATTTCCTCCCACAATCCACCCACAAACTCCAAACTTCCTCGCTCACTTTTCCTCAATTTGACTATTGCTGCGTGGTGTATGGGAGCCTCTCTATGGGTCTCCGAGACAGCTTAAAATGCGTTATGAATTGCTTGGTTCAATTTGTTTTTGAAACCCCGAGGCGTTTCTATGTTTCACACCTGTACACAGTCTTAAAATGGCTTTACCCATTCACCCGCAAACTATATTTCCTCGGTTCATTCCTTTATCAGGTCATTTATCACGGCAAAATACGTGTATAATATTTTTTGACCAGGAACCTCCGAAAAATTGCCAACAAGATCCGTGAGAGACTGAGTGTGTCCTCCCCTTGTTAGTCTTGCTTAGCGATTTCAATTTTAAAGTTGGGGTAAAGGAATTAGGAGACTATTCAGCGTTAGGGGAGTACGGAATAGGGAAAAGAAACGATAGAGGCGTAAACTTGTAGAATTTGCAGTTAAACATCAATTTAAGATTCTGAAGACTTTTTATAAAGCAAAATTAGAGAAAAAATGGACATGAAAAGCCCCAAATCAAGAAAAACATGAAATTGACTATAATCTGGCAAAACAGAATACAGGCATGAATTTTGTATATCCTTAGACGGAATTCAAATTTGATTCCGATAACCGACCTTTATCCTTTTCCAAAATCTCTTCACATCCCAGTGAGACGCCTGTCAATATAAATAATAATTAACATTTAATTTGGTCAAATTGAATAAATCTGATACCAGTGAATTGGTTGATAAATTTTCTTTTATATAATAATAATAATAATAATAAACCTTTATTTGTTCAATAATGGTACATAATTATTTGTTTCATACAAATTCAAATTCGTTTTTACTTTAATTGTTATTTTTCCTATCTATTAACTTGACAATTCATTTGTGTATGGGTGTATAAGTGAATATGTGCAATAAATATATATCGTGGTATTTCTAAATATATTCTTCAATCAATTACACTTAGATATAGTTTATTTTCTGTATATATCTTTTCTTATTTTCTCATGGTTATTTTTTTATTTTATTTCATCTTACCTACTTATGTTATCATATTTAATGAAGTTCTTTATACAATTATTTACAATTAACAGTGTTTATATGTCTAATGATCTTTTTATTCAAATAGCGTTATGAAATTATGCAAGCCAGACCACAGTACTACCTTGTGATACAATTCGGTTATTCTTAGGGGACAATACGTCCCAGAAAAACGATTATTTTTTCATTCATTTAAAGAAATTAAAACCATAGAAAAATTTAAAAATCGTGCAATAAACAAAAAATCAGACGTCCTAAATCCCAAAACATGTTATTCCAACTTAATACATTCAGACTAATTATAATGATGTATAATAATATATCCATTTATATATTACACAGAAATACGGATTCTACCTGTACCTGGGAATACCAATATTTTGGAAATTCCCAACCGATAACTTTTTTAGGAATTTCCCTTGTACAGCTGTGGACTAGAATTTTTATAATTTAGTAGTAGATACCAATAGCATATTCACCAGTAACATTGTAAGTACATAGTTTCATAATCCTCCATACTTATTAATTGTACGTAGTTAAATATTGGAACGCATGTTATCATATATATTTATATTGAAGCTAACTTTATGTTTTGAAAAAACCTGTTTAACTCATATAATTTTATTGTAACCTGTTTCATCACTATAGGGCATGATTATGAGAGGAATATTGCCTCGAAATGTCGCCAAAATAAGTTGTTATTTTATTGATTGAACCTAGATTGAAAAAACAAATATATAAATATGTGTGTGCGTGTGTGTGTGTGTGTGTGTGTGTGTGTGTGTGTGTGTGTGTGTGTGTGTGTGTGTGTGTGTGTGTGTGTGTGTGTGTGTGTGTGTGTGTGTGTGTGTGTTTGTGTGTGTGTTTGTGTGTGTGTGTGTGTGTTACAACGTGCAGCGGATCAGCGATTGTAGTTTAGGTAATTCAAATTCCTACAGTTTTATTTTTATTAATCCGTATTGGTGCAAAAAATATCAATAGCAGTTTTTTTTCTTTTCTAATTACAGACTTTCTATAACGAGACATTAGCCGTTAAAATAGTGCAGAATTGCCATTTTTATGTATATATATATATATATATATATATATATATATATATATATATATATATATATATATATATATATATACAGGGTGTCCCGAATTTAAATGGCAAAACTTCAGGAACTTATAGGGGACCGAAAAACTAAGACAAATAGTCCTTTAGAGATTTGTTCGTTTTTGCTTAGTTTTAGAGAAAATCGCAAAAAAAGAAACAAAACAAGTTTTCATTTTTATACTTATTTATTTATAAGTAAAACTCACAGCCTAGTCTGACGAACTTTGAAAGGTGATAATCGCTACCTGTAACATTTTTTTTTTTGTTTCTTTTTGGCGATTTTCTCTAAAACTAAGCCATAACTAGCAAATCTCTAAAGGACTTCTTGTCTTAGTTTTTCGGCCTATAAGTTCCTGAAGTTTTGCCATTTAAATTCGGGACACCCTGTATATATATATATATATATATATATATATATATATATATATATATATATATCGTTTCTTCCAATTCATCTGCTCCTTCTCGACCCTCCCAGCCCTTACCTACGCCTGCATATAACGATAATAATTTTTTTTTTTCTTATATCACTCCCTCCGATCTTATTACCTCCATTATGAAGTCTCAATCCAACTCATCTGGTATAGACGGCATTCCCGTTAAATTATTGAAATTATGCCTTCCTGAAATCCTTCCGGCTCTCCTCTTCATATATAATTTTTCCCTCCAAAACTCTGTATTTCCCACTTCCTGGAAAAAGGCCTTAATTCATCCCATCAACAAGAACCCTAACCCTATATCCCCAAAGGACTACCACCCTATATCCATACTTTCCAACCTCTCTAAGCCCCTAGAAATATTGGTGCAATCCCAAATTTCCAATTTCCTATAAGATTCCAAGGTACTTGATCCCTCCCAATCTGGTTTCCGTCCCGGCTTCTCAACACAATCTGCACTCATTAAAATTATCACTGACATCCAAGCAGCGATGGACAAAAAAGAACTGACCATCCTGATCCTCCTTGATTTCTCTAAAGCATTCGATTCCTTAGACCATAATATCCTTTTTTCCAAATTGAAATCATTGAACTTTTCCCACAGCTCCCTCCTTTGGTTTCAATCTTTCCTTTCCCACCGCACCCAAGCAGTTGCCACTCCTAACCAAGGCCTATCCTCTTTCCTCACTCTACAGTCAGGAGTAGCTCAAGGTTCGAGCATTTCCCCTCAACTGTTTAATTCCTACATCAATGATCTTCCCTATTCAATTCACCATTGTTCCCACCATCTTTATGCCGATGACTTCCAAATTGACTTCTCCTTTCCTCCATCCGAAATGTCAGCTGCGTTTGCCAAAATTCAGGAAGACCTAGACGAAACCTGTGCCTGGGCAAATCTGAACAAATTAACATTAAACGCAGCTAAAACTCAAGCAATTGCCATAGGATCACATTCCCTTCTCCATTCAAATGCCAACTTTCCAAGATTATTCCTAATGGTCATTCAATAACTTTCCATTCCTCTGTTAAAAATTTAGGCTTAACCATTGATCAAACCCTCTCCTGGAAATCCCATATTGCACAAATCTCCCGAAGGTCAATCGGTATCCTAAAACTATTTCACCGATCCCGTCACCTCCTTCCTCTACCCACACGCAAACTTCTAGTATCCTCCCTTATCTTCCCCCAATTTGACTATGGTAGCGTGATATATGGTGGGCTCTCGACGATTCTTGAAGACAGATTAAAACGCATCATGAATTGCTTCATCAGGTTTGTCTTCGGAACGTCGAGACGTTCCCATGTTTCGCATCTCTACACTGATTTAAATTGGCTTTTCCCCTCCTTCCGCAGAAAGTACTTCCTAGGCTCCTACCAAGTTATCAACACCCGTCACCCTCCCTTTATTTACAGTAACCTGAAATTCAAGTCTGCTATCAAATCACTGCATACAAGATCTCGTCTTTCCGATCTCTCTATACTCCATCCCACAGAAGTACTGCATTCCAACGTTCCTTCCTTGTCCGATCCTCTACTCTTTGGAATTCCCTCCCCCCCTGTATCCGCAATGCCTCTTCCCTTGGAACATTCAAAACACTACTCTTTCACCATCTTCTTTCCCTCCAACCCGACGCTCTCTAATCATAAGGATGCATGTACTATGTATGTAATCGTCTAATTTATTTACTAAGACCGTCGGACATAAAACATTAGCCAAAATTATAGTTTGACTATGATAATGTTTTGATTTCTTGTAATGCTAATTTTTGAGTTTCTATCTTTTATATTTCTTTAAGTTTCTGTTGTTTTTTTTTTTCTCTTCTGCAATTTTGTTTACGGTATTAACCTCTTTATTTGTACATTTATTTTTTCACTCTTTTTTTATTAATAGTTTTTTTTTTTGTTTTTTTTCTTTTTTTTTTTTCATACATATTTGTATTTAATTTTACCTATGTTGTTTTATTTTTAACAGCCTCTCGGCCAGTTATGATCTTACTTTGTATTATTTAATGTTATTCTTAAGGGACTTTGTCCCAGAATAAAGTTTTCTTTCTATTCTATTCTATTCTATATATTTACAGACAAAATTCGCGATGATAATTTATTTCCATTAAAAATTATATGGACCGATGAAGCTACCTTTACAAGAGGAGGAATTGTTAATAAAAGAAATTATCATGTATGGGCTCTTGATAATCCCAGAGCTATTAGAGAGAATAGGTTTCAGCATGAATTTGCTACTAACGTTTGGCTTGGAATTTGGAACGGATTACTGGTGGGATCAAATTTTTACCTGGAAGATTATATGGTATCACATTTACACATTTTATGGACAACGACTTTTCTAATTATTTAGATGACATTCCCTTACAGCAGCTTATTGTTATGTTATTGAGAACTCAAGAAAACCAAAAGAGGTAGATGGTTGGAGTGTGTAGTTTTTAATTACAATTATGTATGCTATTTGATATAAAAATACTTTCGTTATGCTCAAGACACGACATTGCTTTAGGGTGCTCAAAAACCAAATATAAAATGACAAAATTCCAAGGAAATCCGCTGTAAATCAGTGGAAAATGTTTTTCATGAACATCTGACCTCAAATTTTGATTTAACGCACTATACAACCCTTATATGTGAAATTTTATCAAAATAAAAAAATATTGAATTTTTACCGCTTTCAAGGAGGTTAAAATTTTGAAGTTAAGATTTCATCAACAATTTCTAACGGCCATAACAACTGCTGTGTTCAACCGACAAAATTTAGTTTCTACATGTTTTTTGAGATGAGGAATCTGAAAATGATATTAGTTTTTATTTTAAAAATTTTCCTCACCTATATTATATAAATAAGACGTTTTAATATGATTTATTTCTATTATTATTTTAATTATCACACAATAAATTTCAAATAAGACCATTTTAAAAAAATATATAGGTAAGGGGAGTTTTTTTTTTAATCAAAACCTGATATTAATTTTAGATTTTTCATTCATTTTAGGATTTCAATGCGATATGAAATAAACTAAATTTTTAAAAAAAAAACTGATATTATTTTGAGATTCCTCATCTCAAAAAACATGTAGAAACTAAATTTTGTCGAAATCAAAAATAATTTTTTTTATCTTTAAAATTGTGTAGGATTTTAGAAGGCAAGAGGCTGTCAATTTCTGAAAAAAGAAATGTAAATATTTGCGCTATTGAGATATCTCAAGATATAGTTGACCTCGGATTTTTTCATTCATATCAGTTTTTGTCCACTAATATGGAGTAAACTCAATGTTATATGCATGGATAAAAAACAGAATGTATGCTGCTTCTTGTGATACTATTAATATTGTAATCGGTTGAACACAGCAATTGTTATGGCCGTTAGAAATTGTTTATGAAATCTTAACTACAAAATTTTAATTTCCTTGAAAGGGGTAAAAAATCAATATTTTTTTATTTTGATAAAATTTCACATATAGGGGTTTTATGGTGCGTTAAATCGAGATTTGAGTTCAGTTGTTCATTAAAAAAATTGTCCACTGATTCACAGCGGATTTCCTTGGAATTTTGTCATTTATTTTTTGGTTTTTGAGCACCCTAAAGCCGGGTCGTGTCTTGAGCATAACGAAAGTATTTTTATTTCAAATAGCATACATAATTGCAATTAAATGTGAAAGAATCATTTCTCTATCTTGATTGAGAGCTGAAAACGTGCTTTTCATATATATATTTTTTTTTTTATGCAACCCAATGTTATATACATGAATAAAAAGCAGAATGTATGCTGATTCTTGTGGTGCTATTACTATTGTAATCGATTGAACAGAGCAGTTGTTATGGCCGTTAGAAATTGTTGATGAAATCCGAGGTCAGCTATAACTTGAGTTATTGAGAACTCAGGAAAACCAAAAGAGATAGACGGTTGGAGTGTTTAGTTTTTATACAACAAAATTATATTAATATTTTGTTCCGATAATTGAAGTGTTACTAATGGGTAGTTAACTGCTTAACAAGCAGTTGTCATTTCATTATGAGCATTATCATCTCATTTACTTGCTGTATTTGTATTTTATCTGTATACCGTTGCAAATTTCAATAAATAGCTAAAAAATAAAAAATCGAACTATAACATTGCATAAGCTAGAAACGAAAATTTAATTCAGTGGATATACTCGAAATTATTTATTTTTTTATTTCTTATACGTTCCAGGCCTGTTTGATCAAACTTTATTAATAATTATCATTTAAGTGAACGTATGAGATAACGCATTTATTAAAACTCTACCACTCTTGTAAGAGTTTCGAAATTGCACTTTTATCTATGAGTGTACAGTCATGGCCTCATTATGTGAAAATGTAAGCCTCATATACGTTCTTGGTATTCTTCATTAAATGGCATTATATCCTGTACCCGATCATGTACTCCAACATAAGTACAAGTTGTTCAATCTCTAAATGCGGAGAATAAATCAGTAAATAACTTACACAACACCACTGTCATCGATAATTAAACAATAGGTCAAAAATAAATCGATAATTCATAACTTTTTTATCTGGCAAAGTCTCTTTGTAGTAAGCCCACAATAAAAAAAAAAAAAAAAAGTAGCACATATACCCTGGTGGGGTAGTATCACTTAAATACCTCCAGAGATTGTAAAAATAAAACAAACCTAATTTACCTCCTATTGTGAAAATATGTTTTCTTATACAATTACTTCCGATTTTTTTCCAAATAAATGTTCTATATTATAAAGTCTCTAGGACATCTTCTGTTCAGACGCCTCGGAGTGTTATCGGGAATAGAGTGGTAAGAAAGTTGGGAGACAAGTGGATTTAAGTGGGAATGTAGCTTATCATGGAAGGATAGGTATCTGCTCTGGGCCAAATCTGCAACATATGGGACATTTAGATCGTTGAGGATAAGTTAATTTGTGACATAACAAGGAGCATTAAGGGTTTTAAGAAGGTTTTGGATTGTAAAGATCGGATACGAGAATTAAAATGTTTAGCGGAGCCCCAAAGCCTAACTACGTATGTCCAAATTCTTCTAATTATAGTAATCTAAATGAAGATATAATTTTTATTGGCATCTGTTTAGACAAAAGCCTCTTCCATAGGAGGAACTTAGAAGTCGGCTACAGCCAACAAAAGAAAAAATTATATATAATAATAAAAACAAAAAAAAAACAAAAAACAAAATAACACAATCAAATAAACAAAAACATTACGAAACAGAACAATATACTAAATATTGTTGATAACTTTCTTCCACTTGGTTCTGTTCCTCGCCACACGCCACCAGTTGTCACCTACATTTGTGTCTCTTCCTGCTGTCTTCTCTCGAGATTCACTCGGTGTATGCCTTGGACCATCTTTCGTCCTTCATCCTTGCCAAATGTCCTGCCCAATTCCATTTCAGCCAATGAGCTTCGACCCTTAAGCTTTTGACATTAGCTTTACGGAGAATACATTCATTTTTAATTTTCTCTTTCTTCGTAATCTTCATTAGGCTCCTTAAAAGGCTCATCTGCATGGCATTTAATCTGCGTTTATGTTTATTGGTTAATGTCCAAGTTTGGTCCCCGTAGAGAACCGTAGGGTATACGCTTGTTGTAAGGACCTTGGTTTAAAGTGCTATTGCTAGGTTGCTTTTAAAAATGATTTTGAGTGACCAATATTTACACCAACCGAGCTTTATTCTTTTTATCCATTTCTTTATTATTTTTTTTCTTGGAATGCAATTGTTTGTCCTAAATGTATGTACTATTTTACATACTCTATCTGGTTATTATTTGAATAAATTGGAATTCCAATGGAATTGGTCATTATTTTTGTTTTTTTTGCTGTGTTTATGACCAGTCCATACTTTTTGCTGGTTTCTACTATATCTCTTATCATTCTCCTTAGACCATTAATGTTCGGTGATAGTAAACATATATCGTCACCAAATCTTAAGTTAAATAACATTTTAACAAAAAAATTAATTATAGACTTTTAAAATTAAATAATATATAGCTACACAATAACTTTTTTAATTATTCTTAAAATAATATTATAATTATAATAATAATAAATCAAGCCAATTTAAAATAATATTTATATGCTTTAAACAAATAATATTCAAAATATTATTTTTTAAAAATATTTGAGATATCAAAAATTAAATCAAATGAGATGAAATAAGAACTTAGTAACATAAAATGATAAATGTTCAAGCTATTATTACAAATTGAAATAAATTATTTATAAGTAATAAAAATCCTTAATTTCTAATAATATATGCAACGCTATCTCAAAAGCTATCAATATCTTCGTAAAATACGTAAAGTATATGTTATAGATCAAAGTAGATACATTTATATGTGTAGACAGATTTTAAAAACAAAAATATATACTTAAAGTTCATACAGCATTTATAATATTTGTCAAACAAATTAACTTTGAATTTTACTTCAATTTTCTATTTTAGGTTCCAATAAAATGTTAAAACAGTTTATTTTTCGATAAAACATAAAATATATGAAATTAAATAAAACATTTTTAACCACTAATAAGATGTATGAATACATAATATTAAATAGCTTATTTCTTGAGTCATTTTTTGCCATAGCAAAGCCTAACAATCAACCGTTCTACCAACTTAATTCTGCATTGTCCTTTAAATCTCACTTTTCTCAATCTTCTTTTTACAAGTATTTTATAAGGTATTCTAATTAAATACCTTATTTATCCTTTTTTCCATTAGAGTCCCTGTTCGGGCGCCATAATATATGTGACTAATTTATATTTGTTGGGGTCCAAAGGTACTTTTTTTTTCTTTTATAAAACAAAATAATATCTTCCGCTTAACTTCTCATCAATAGGAAGGCAATCTTAACTGGAAACATCTGAGGTATAACTTCAATGCTGTATCAAACCTCTTCCTTGATGGGCCACCTCACAGCGCTAGCGGCGGCCAATGCCTTACAGATCTAGGCTTACGAAGAGCTTAATAGCTGAATAAGCCGTTACAATAGCACAAATAAATAAACTTATGAAATATGAAAAACTATAAAAATTTCGTAAAGGCACTGTGGCAATCTTTACAAAGCTGTCGATCACAAAAGAAGATATAATAGGTTGTACAGCTACAACAAACTAATTAATTTTTTGTAATGGCAAGCATTTGAACGTGTTGGATTATATCTGTAAACAATTTAAACATATAATGTAAATAGTTACGTTGCAAACAATGTAAACATATAATGTAAAAAAAATTATTTAAACATTTTTCCGAGACAAAAAACACTATGTGCACTTAGTGTTTAAAAACGATTTTGAGGGATCAATAAAACCAAAAGACATAGAACGATAGAGTGTTCAGTTATTTATACCACAGCAAAATTATATAAATTTACAGTGCCGATATTGTAGCAGTTTCGAAATTTGCATTTTTATCTATGAGTGTACAGCCATGGCCTCTTTAAGTGAAAATGTAAGCATCATATAAGTTCTTGGTATTCTTCATTAAATGCTACTTCAACCTGTACTCGAACACGTTCACCTGCCAAAGTACATTGTTCAATTTCTAAAAGCGTAGGTAGAATAAATCTCTAAATAACTTACACAACATCACTGTCATCAATTAAACAATATTTTAAAAAATAAAATATTTAAAAAAAGGGATACTTCTTTACTGTTTTAACTGGCAAAGTCTCTTTATAAGAAATCCATCATTAGAAAAAAAAAAAACGGCTACCAAGTAGCACATTTACACGAAAATGGGATTTCTTTTTTGCCGTCAGAGGAAGAGAAGAAAAGAGATACTGCAAATATTTACTACGCACAGATACAAATATATACATATATATTTGCAAATACACACACACACACCTATATATATATATAAGTTAAGTTCGCCCAGAAGAAGAACATAAAAAAAAAAGGAAATTAGGGAGCTAAATAACACTCACGAGTACTGGAAACAGACTAACTTTATTGTTCAGAAATCCTCTTTATATACTTTCGGTGGTTTGTTTGGGATTAAGTTAGGAATTAAGATGTATATTATTCCCCTATACACCTTAACTCCCCCCACCAGTTTACGAACAATCCTCGTAAACTCCTACACAGGCCAAACAACCACCCATATACAAAAATCAATGATACAAATAAATACAAAACAAACAAAAAAAAAAAAAAACACTTCTGTCCTTAACTTAAACCTTTCACTATTCTTTGACAGGTCTTTACATATATCATTTAGTAAAAAAAAAACAACAAAAAAAAAAACTCTCTCCGTCTCCGTCTCTTCCTGTCGTCTGGTAGGGGGATGACGATCGTACTTCGTCTTACTGCAAATTTCGCACCCTTTGATCACCTCCTCGATAGTCTTCCGCATTTTAACCCAAAAATTTTTCCGCTTAAGTGCATGCAAGGTCTCCTGCACTCCTCGGTGATTTGTTTTCACTTGATGGTACGCCACAATGACCTCCTTCTGCCGATCCGCCTCCCTTACAGTTTCCACCATCAGCTTACACTGTATGAATGTCCTATCCAACCCTATCCGCTCATTTCTCCACAACTGCTTTATCTTCTCCCACACAACTTCATTCCCTACATACAGGTAAAAAGTTTCTCCCGGTCGAGATTCATCTGTCAGAACTTTTCTAACCATTTCCTCCGACACTCCCGGCTCTGACCGCACCGTGGTTATATGAAACCTCCCATACTTTATGTACTCCGCTTTTGTCAGTCCTGTCGTTTTTGTCTTCCAAATTATCTGTCTGTGTTTGTCGTTAATTATGTCCTCTAATTCTTCCATTTCTACCGATCTCTCCCCTTCCGAACTATCTCCTCGTGCTACTTCCCCCTCGTCTTCCGTAACTTCCGAATCACGTTCCGCTTCTCCTTCCGGTGTCCATTCCCGAATGAATCTTTGTATACCTCCCGAATACTCCCCGGCTTCCCGCTCGATTGCATTCACCTGCAAAGCTCGTGATAGCCAGTCAGCCACAATATTCTCCTTCCCCGACTTATACACCACCTCCAAATTATATTGGTTCAGGAATTCCTTCCACCGGGTGACCCGCGCCGATGATTCCTTTAATTTCCCCACCCACATTAGGGGACGATGGTCCGTATGCAACTCGAATTTCCTCCCGAACACGTATGGCCTAAAGTGTTCAATGGCTCATACTACCCCCAGCAACTCCCTTTCCATAGCACTCTATCGCGCCTCCGTCTCTGTAAGTCGCCTGCTAGCGTATGCTACTGGTTGTTCCCCTTTCTCACCCTCTTGGGATAGTACTGCCCCCAGTGCATATTCGCTTGCTTCAGTTGTGATAGTAAATGTCTTGGAAAAGTCTGGGAACGCGAGTACCGGTTCTTTCTGAAGTCTGTCCATGCATGTCCGTATGTTTTGCTCGATTTCCGGGGTCATCACTATTCTTCTGCCTTTCTTCAACAGGTCGTTTAAAAGTACTAGATGTCTTGCCATGTCCGGGACAAACCGTCTGTAATAGTTCAGTGTCCCCAGTAGTCTCCGTATACCCTTCACGTCTGTTGGGATGGCCATTCTCCTAATCGCGTCTACCTTCCGTGTGTCCGGCCTTACTCCCTCTTTTGAAATAGTATGTCCCAAAAAGTTAATTCGGTCTTGTCCCAGGGTCGATTTTTCTAACGACAGTTTCAGTCCAAATTGTCTCAAGCGGTCAAACACCCTTCTTGGATCCTGTACATGTCCTGTCTCGTCTTTACTGAATATTAGTAAGTCGTCCATGTACACCTGACAACTGGCCTCATCCAACCCTCGCAGAAATTCATCCATGAGCCTTTGGAACGTTATAGGAGCGTTCTTCAATCCAAAGGGCATCCTGGTAAACTCGTAATGGCCCCTTTCAAACGTGAACGCGGTCTTATACTGATCTCTTGGGTGCATCCTGATCTGGTGATACCCCGCCTTCAGGTCTAACGTGCTAAACACCGTCGCGCCACCCAACCGATCCAGTATATCCTCAAATCTCGGAATGGGATACTTTTCATCTACCGTATTCTCGTTCAGTTTCCGAAAATCCACCACCACCCTGTACTTTTCACGAGTTCCTTCTTCGCTTTTTTTCTTAACCGCCCATAAGGGACTGTTATAAGGGGAGGTACTATCAACTATAATACCCTGACTCTTTAGGCTCTCCAATTCCTTCCTGATGTGCTGACGCAACGCCTGGGGATACCTTCTTTCTTTGACGTATGTCACTCTGTCTTGTTTTAGCGGGATCTCGTGTACCGTCTCCCCTGTCACACTCAGTATTTCCCCTTCCTTGAAAAAGATATCGGAAAACTCGCCTTTTAATGACTGCCGCCAATCTCCCTTCCGATTGATCACCCCGACCATAGCTCGTCCCTCTTCTCGATCCCTCTCACATGTGTAAACCTTTTTCCCAATACGAACCACCCATCGCTCACCATTACCTTTAATCCTGGTCCCTATCTTCCCTAAAAGGTCACACCCGATGATACGCCCGTATTCGCGAGGCATGTCCTCCACTACATGCACCACTAGTTTCTCCTTATTTTTCCCCCACCTTCCTAATTCTATCTGCGCTTCACCCTCTACCCTACAGGGGCCACTCAGCGTAATTAATTTACAACTACACGGTTGTACTCGGGGTATCCTCTCCTCCTTACATAAATTTTTTATAACCTCTTTACACATAATCGTATTTGAACTTCCCATGTCAACCAGACACCACACACCCTTCGCAATTTTTATAATAGGCAACCCTCCACTTATGCTCTTAACACTATTTACAAACACTCGGTTGCCCCTCTTTTTGCACTCACCTCATACCTCCTCGTGTGCTCTCCTCTCCGCCGCCGTCCTTCGCTCTCCGCTCCTCCTTTCGCTTCCTCCTACCTGGCGTGCTCCTACCCCCGCTCCCCTTCTTCTTCTCCTTCCGTCTCCGAAGTTTTCCGACGATCTTGTCGATTCCGACGGACGTCGGCTCCTCCACCACACCCGCTGGGCGTTCACCTCCATCGGCTCCGCCTGGTTCGGTCCTCTGCGTCTGTTGATATAGGGGCACTGTCTCGCGATGTGGCCTTCTGTGCCACTTTCGAAACACCTCGTGCGGGGGCACTGTGCCACCAAATGGCCTGGTTTCCCGCATCCATGGCATTTTCTTTCTTCCCTTCTCCAAGTCTTCTTGTCCGTCCCTTGCCTCTTTTCCCGCATCACTGGACGTTCCCGACCTCTGAAATCCGTGTCCCTTCTTCTCCATGGGTCTCCTCGAGGCTGCAAGCTTCTACCTCCATCATTCCGTTTGTAGGTGACCCTGCTCCACCCGTCCTCCTTCCGAACTTCCTCATCTCGAGCGCTGGAGTCTACCATTTCTCTTGCACATTCTAGGAACGTCTTGTCCCTCGGAAGTCCCTCCTTTCTCCCTGTTTCCTTAGCAAGCTGGACTTTCAGAATGGTCGATAGAAAGGCCATTCTCGCTTCCACTTCCGCTGCCTCTGTCGTTTCCCTCATCTTTTCTGTGATTTTATTAAAGTGAGCCAGCAGTGATCCCGCATACTGCCCATTAGATTGATGAGGCTTCCTAGCTTCGCGGAACATACGGAAAATGTCCTCTTCTGGGGTCCAACGTCCGCCCCCGAACGCCTTCTTGAGTCGATCTTTCACCACGACCCATGGTGTGTCCTCATCCGCTTGAATTACGTTGAGTATGCCGCGCTTGACTCGGCATACTAACTCTGCTCTTAATGCGCAGGCATCCACTGGGTCTAAGAGATTCTCGCTTGTCTTTGCTTCTATTCTCGCCATCACTCTGTCTCCTCCCTTTAAGAAGTGATTTAGCTCCCCAATCTTTCCATCGTACCTCTCAATATCAGCTATTGCCCTCCTTAAATCTTGCGACATTGCTGTTTTGAGCTTCAGCAATTCGAGAGCATTTGCCTGTGCCGCTGCCATGTTCGCGTGAGCTGCTGCTAAAGTTTCTGGTGGTAGAGGCTGCAACTCCGGCTGAACTTCGAACGATGGCGGTTTTAAAATGTTCTTGTTCTCCATCCAGAATTTAGTTTGACAATTTGAAAGATATGAACCTTAAGAACACTTGGATGATAATGATGTTCACAAAAAACTTTTGAGCGGGGAAAAAAAAGTTCAAAAAAAAAAAAAAAAAAAACTCACCAAGAAAAAAATGTTCAAGCGCTCCCGGGTTTCGGCACCAGTTAAGTTCGCCCAGAAGAAAAACATAAAAAAAAAGGAAATTAGGGAGCTAAATAACACTCACGAGTACTGGAAAAAGACTAACTTTATTGTTCAGAAATCCTCTTTATATACTTTCGGTGGTTTGTTTGGGATTATTAAGTTAGGAATTAAGATGTATATTATTCCCCTATACACCTTAACTCCTCCCCACCAGTTTACGAACAATCCTCGTAAACTCCTACACAGGCCAAACAACCACCCATATACAAAAATCAATGATACAAATAAATACAAAACAAACAAACAAAAAAAACACTTCTGTCCTTAACTTAAACCTTTCACTATTCTTTGACAGGTCTTTACATATCTCATTTAGTAAAAAAAACAACAAAAAAAAAAAAACTAAAATACAACAACCAAAAAGAACTGTTACACTTCTTCTAATTCTTTACATTATCTATTATTCACAAGTTATCTTGCATAGAAAAGAGGATACCCCTCGAACTCCGTCTAATGCTCACAAGAAAGAGTCATACGAAAACGAACAATACGAATAAACGGTAATAACGAAACACGAGAAAGAACGAAAAATTTCCGATAATTAGCTAGAAATGACTCAGAACGACCAACGAAACAAAAACACCCAATTGACGTATAAACCGATAGACACGAGGTAAACGATAGAAATGTGATAAACGAGATAAACGAGAAAATTACTTTAACGGGATCTTTAGTTGTTCCAGATGCACCGTCCTTCGCTTCCGAAGATCTTGCATACTCTGAATGGTGACGAAATTATGTTCTCGAATCGCGACGACTTTGAAGGGCCCATCGTAACGTATATCCTCCTTACTCCGGTTCGACACTACCTTCCGGTACACAATAGTTCCAATTGCGACCCTTTCCATTCCATCACGTACCTTAAGATTCTCCCGAGTCACCCTCCTACTTTTTTCCTCATTGAGCCTCTTCCTCGCTTTCTCCCATCTGTGCCCGAGTGCCACTTTGTTTGCCACCAACGTCGCTTCAACCTCTTCATCCACCACTGCACCGCGAGTATCCCTTCTACGTTCGCGAAGGCCAAATAACATTTCAAATGGCGAAAATCCCGTGGCTGTATGAATCGAATGAAGTTCGCCCAGAAGAAAAACATAAAAAAAAAGGAAATTAGGGAGCTAAATAACACTCACGAGTACTGGAAAAAGACTAACTTTATTGTTCAGAAATCCTCTTTATATACTTTCGGTGGTTTGTTTGGGATTAAGTTAGGAATTAGGATGTATATTATTCCCCTATACACCTTAACTTATATATATATATATAAACTGCTATAGGAAGGTGGTTTTTAGTGAGTATGAATCTCAAACTGTTGTGGACTTTGGTCCACTTCGTCTTATGCAATATTATATATATATATATACATATATATATGTATATATATATATATATATATATATACATATATATATATATATATATATATATATATATATATATATATATATATATAAATATATATATTAGTAACCCTATGGAAGGGGCGTGTATTTCTGATATTTTTTACAAGCATGCAAATTAACATACTACCTGTAATTAGCAGGTGTAATTTTTTTTTAATTAGATAAATTACAAAAAAATATTAAAGTTCTTGATTGAGGTTAAAATAAACACATAGAGAAAAGAAAAGAAAAAAGTTAACAATAATTTAAAGACCAAAAGGCAGTAATTCCATAGTTATAGAAAATAAATTAAAAGAAAAAAAAATAAACGAAAAATACAAAAGAAAACGAAAATAGATTGATAAAATAAATAAAAAGAAATAGAAATATAACATGCAGACAAGTTGCTTTTTCAACAAATGTCTTCTCTTGTTCATCTTGTGTTTGATGCGGGGTGGTCTTCTTTCTTGATCTAGATGGTCTATTTTCCAGTTGCTAATGCCAATTCTGCCAACTGTGTCTTGTAAGTTTTGTATAGTTATGCTTCGGTGGAAGGCCAAGTGTCCCCATTCATCAGTTCTGTTTTTATTAGTTTTGATCTTTTGTGTTCATAAAGAATGCAGTCATATAATAAGTAATGAAATGTTTATGGAGTCCGTCCGTCACATTCGCATGTATCTGTATTGGTCAAATGAAACCGTTTCAAGTAGTGGTTAGTCTGTCCATGTTCCGTTAACAGTGGTGTAAGTTTGTGATGAGTACTTTTGGGTGTACCGTGATTTTGTAGTGTGATGTTTGGGATGTAATTGTGCAAGGATCGTCCTTTTGTCGAGTTGTTCCAAAGTTTGTCCCATTCAGTAAGTGAGTCTGTTTTGATACATTTTTTAATAAATGAAACGGGAACGCGGGTGTATTCTAAAGTAAGTTCTAAAACATGAGCAGCTGTTTTTGCAAGTTCATCTGATCGCTCGTTACCTTCGATGCCACTATGACATTTGATCCAGGTTAGTTTAGTTGGTATTCCGCAGTCCATTATTTCAATCAAATTTTTCTTCAGTCGATGTGTCAGTGGGTCGTTGAATTTGATGTTACTAACTGAGTCTATTACTGTCTTATTGTCCGTGTGAATGTTGTATTTGTTTTGATGAACGTACCTCTGTCTAAGAATATATTCTGTGACCTTAACTACAGCTATTAAATATATATATATATATATATATATATATATATATATATATATATATATATATACAGGGTGAGTATCTCTTAGCGTAAAAAAAAAAATTGGGTGAAACTAGATCAAAAGTGTAGCCAAATGCCGCAGACCTCACCTTTCTATTCCAATCCGTTGCAGATATATGGTAAATAAACGATTTTTTGGAGGAAAGCATGTTTTTTACGATAAAAGCTGTAATATCTCCATTTTGTTTAAATATTTTTCAAATATTGATCACATTTTCGGATTTAGCAATAAATTTCCTATAAGATCGGAGTAATTTAACCTTGAATTTTACAAACTTGGGACCTAAAAAAAATATCTTTATCTTCACCTAATTTAGGGAAGTTACAATTTCTTATAATACTTCAGCGCTCACTGCTTTTCATAAAAACAATCCACAAAACTGCAAAGCTCTCAAAAACTTGCAAATTTAATAAGCTTTCAAATGATATGTTAAACGTAATGATTTTGTTTTAATTTCATGGAGAAATTTACTTTTGAAACCGAAAAAAACATGGTGTTCTCATTTAGCATACAAATCAGGTACTTTGGTAAATAAGACATTATGATAATCGCTTGATGAAAATCTGTATTTTAAATAAAAGAAACACTTCATTAGAATAAAAAGCAAAGAAAAAATATAATATTTATTGACATAAATTTTAGGCCAGTTCAGGTATTCATAATAACAACAGCGACTTTGACCTCTCTCAGTACTAAGCACATTATCGCTATTTCATAGTTATTTTCCTGTTTATTTTGAAATGGGAGGGGATTATTGTTTATTATTTTATTTTTATTTTGATATAATGATTGAAAGTTTGATTTGGAAATTAAGAAGCTACAGAGATAAAAGTGTCACTATCATTAGAAAGACCCTTGCTAATATTGCTTATCCTTAGCTTGAGGGCCCATTTTATTTATTGGGATTATTTTTTTCTGTTTGGCAATACACCTGCGAAGATGGCAACGTTCACAAATGGTGAGTACGCTGACATACATTTTTTGTATGGTTTTTTGTAATGGAAACGCGAGTGCAGCGCGGCGGGAGTACCAACTTAGGTTTCCAGATAGGCGCCTCCCCTCTACGATAGTGTTTTCACGAACTCATCAACGTTTATCTGAAACAGGTTCCGTTCATAAGTTACGTCAAGAATTGGGACAAGTTCCTCATGATGTTGAACTCGAAGAGGAAATTATTGATATAGTAAATGAAAATCCCAGTGTTTCATCAAGAGACTTGGCCCGTGAAATTGGTATCTCCCAAAGGTCAGTTATCAACATTTTGCACCGAGAACATTTTCACCCATATCATTTCACACAAGTACAAGGGCTAGAACCTAATGATCATGTACATAGAATACAATTTTGCCGCTGGCTTTTAAATAGAGACATTCAAGAACACCAGTTTCTGAGGAAAATTTTATGGACAGATGAGTCTCTTTTTACAAGGGAAGGAATTTTTAACGTCCACAACCGGCACTACTGGGCAGCTGAAAACCCACATATGGTTCAAGAAGCATCTTTCCAGCATCGTTTTACAGTGAATGTGTGGGCTGGGATAATAGGGGACCGACTCATTGGGCCACATTTTTTGCCCAGCAGATTGAATGGAGAAAGTTATTTGGATTTTTTTACAAAATATTCTACCACAACTTATTCACGACATTCCACTTGATGTTCAGCAAAACATAATATTCCAACACGATGGTGCTCCTCCACATCATTCGGCAGCAGTACGGGAATGGCTGAACCAACGATATTCGACCTGGATAGGTAGAAATGGTGTGATACATTGGCCAGCTAGGTCACCTGACTTAGCTCCAATGGACTTTTATGTGTGGGGCTACATAAAAAGCGAGGTATATGCCAGAGAAGTGACCAGCATTGAGGTCCTAAAGACGAGAATTCTGGAGGCCGGAGCCAAATTGCAACAGCGTCTGACTTTAGCAGTGACCGTAGGGGCTGTGAGAAAGAGAGCAAGAAGCTGCATTCGAAATAATGGAGGACATTTTGAAAATTTAATAAAATAACGGACTCTGGCGGCGCTTTATTGACAGTGATTCTTTTATTTTCAAATTAACAAATTTTTTCTTTGCTTTTTATTCTAATGAAGTGTTTCTTTTATTTAAAATACAGATTTTCATCAAGCGATTATCATAATGTCTTATTTACCAAAGTACCTGATTTGTATGCTAAATGAGAACACCATGTTTTTTCGGTTTCAAAAGTAAATTTCTCCATGAAATTAAAACAAAATCATTACTTTTAACATATCATTTGAAAGCTTATTAAATTTGCAAGTTTTTGAGAGCTTTGCAGTTTTGTGGATTGTTTTTATGAAAAGCAGTGAGCGCTGAAGTATTATAAGAAATTGTAACTTCCCTAAATTAGGTGAAGATAAAGATATTTTTTTAGGTCCCAAGTTTGTAAAATTCAAGGTTAAATTACTCCGATCTTATAGGAAATTTATTGCTAAATCCGAAAATGTGATCAATATTTGAAAAATATTTAAACAAAATGGAGATATTACAGCTTTTATCGTAAAAAACATGCTTTCCTCCAAAAAATCGTTTATTTACCATATATCTGCAACGGATTGGAATAGAAAGGTGAGGTCTGCGGCATTTGGCTACACTTTTGATCTAGTTTCACCCAATTTTTTTTTTTACGCTAAGAGATACTCACCCTGTATATATATATATATATATATATATATATATATATATATATATATATATATATATATATATATATATATATATATATATATATATATATATATGTATAGTAAAGATATTTACATTTTGTTTGTTACAATGGTTGTATCATTAACATTTCATCCTATTCCTTCTAGTACAATGTTGGATTGTTATATATAAAATGCAATTTGTATTTGCATAAAGTTCAATTTTCATTATGGATTGGCTTATCTGTAATCAAACAACCATGTTTTGCATACCATTTGTAAGAGTATTTAATCTTTTTTTTTTATTTTTTATTATCAGTCTTAGTTCTCATCCAATAAAATTGAGAATTAAGCGGAATTCGTTTAAACTTTTCAATGAATTTAGAATCAACCAAGCATCACGGAGGTGAACCGAAACATAGATATTATATAAGATACTGTGAACGAAAGATTAATTTACCGTTGTTTCGGGAAATTTCGGAATGGGTATTGTGACCTCAATAACAATAACACTGTACCAAAGACACGCCACTCCTGAATTAGGTTCCCCAATGCTATGATAGGCCAGGTATATTAGGATTTTCAAGTTAAAAACGAAGGACACTTTTGTGCCAAGCGAAATCGAAGTGCAGCTTCTTGTCTTTTCAATCTTGTATGATGGTTCGTCCAGATAAAACTCTCTTGTCCAGATAAAATCCAAGGTATCGTATTTGTTCCACATTATTTAGTGGTACTCCATTAAAGGATACAGGAGGACAGGATGACGTAGGATTTAGAAGCAGGGTAATGGTCATTTGCTGGGGTTTGCTGTGATTAATCTTAACTTTGATTGTGATGATTAATCTAAAGTGATGTGTGATTGGAGTGCCTGGGATTTTTCTAAATTTAGATATATATTTTTCATTGTAAACTATGTTTGAAGAAGCAATCGTTTTGCCACTAGAACGCGTCAAAATATGGGCACAACTGCCGGACTGCGTAAATATGAGCTGTATATACAAAACTAAATTTTCATTTCTTGCATTCCTGAATTTATATCGATTAGTTTAAAATTATTGACGGCCAATCGTGGAATGTCCCACTCCCACATTTATTAGACAAACGTTCAAAACTCCCAATAATTTACAAAACACTTATTTACGTGACAGTAATTACACCAATTTGAGCTCTGGCGCTCCACTAACCACATCATTCTTCTCTTATACAATCCTTACAATCGAAAATCCATCTTAAAATCCCCAATGATCCTAATAATGTCACAATCAAACATATCTATAAAGTTCTTAATGCTCCAAATGTTGCTGATATGGCCCAAACCAGATACCTATCGTTTAATAATAAACTCCATACACACTCGAATCCACTAGTTTCCCAACTTACCTCAAACTCAATTCCCAACAATTTTTTTTTTAGCTCATATTAAGTAATTATTAAAATCTCCCACAAATGTGGGCATTAAGTAATATCTTAATATTACTAGGATATAAGATCTTTCACAAATTATGTACAGTAAAAAAAAAAAAAAAAGAGAGAGAGAGAGAACAATAAAGAAGTATGCCATACATAAATAATATACATATAAGTAAAATATATAACCAAAAAACATATATATATATATATATATATATATATATATATATATGTAATTTTTCTTGATATAAATCAATATTATTAAATATATTATTTTATTTTTGAAGAGAAAAGTTTTGACCCGGTCGGGATTCGAACGGCAAATCCTCTCTCTTCAGTGTGAAGAGAGAGGATTTGCCTGGTTCGGATACGACCCCGGTGGCCTAGTTGGATAAGGCGCCACACTAGAGAGGTGGAAATTCGGGTTCGAATCCCGACCGGGTCAAATCTTTTCTCTTCAAAAAATAAAATAATATATTTAATAATAATGAGTAATATCAAGAAAAATTACATATATATATATATATATATATATATATATATATATATATTACACTGAACTAATCACCCGTAAAAATGATGAGGTTAAAAAAAAAAAAAAAAAAAAAAATGTACATACTATATATATATATATATATATATATATATACATAATAAAATAATTTAAAAATAAATAACAGTAGGTAATGGTAAAAAAAAAAAAAAGTTTGTTTGTTTATTTTGTTTAACGTCACTTTATGCTGCAACGGCTAATCGGAAGATGCTACGGTGGGACCCCTACATTTTGCCTATCCAGGTATAATTAGGATAGGGATCTTTAACGAGTACCTGACATCGCACAGGCTCGGGACCCCCATTTTACGTCCCTTCCAAAGAACGGCATAGCTAAAGAATTTTTTACTCCCTTTGAAAAATCCTAAGGTCATCTGCCGGGCTGCGAACCCGCGATCTTGGGTTTAGTAGGCTGCTATGCTAACCACTACACCAAAGATGACCCCTGAAAAAAAATTAAATTAAATTTAAAAATACAATCAAAGGTAGTTTGCAATTAGCACTCATCCTAGAGTGAGATCATTATGTAGGGTTTTGTTAGAGACATAATAAGGAGCATTCACTTTAGTTCAGAGTACTTTGAATTGGAAGGATTGAATGCGTTTGATATTCGACTTTTTTGGTGTCCCCACAGTTCAAGTCCGTAAGTCCAAATAAGTTTAATGTTGGTTTTGTATAAGGAAAGTTTGTTTCCAACGGAAAGATGGGATGTCCTACTTAGTAGTCTAACTGTAGAACTTATAACACTGAATTGCAACTAGTAAGTAGATCTTTTCATGTTATTGACATGTCATTGCAAATATTTTCCTCGAATTTAATTGTTATATATAATTTATACAGTTATAAATATCAATAAAAAATTGAATGTTTGTTTTTAATTGAATGATAATATATTATCTTTCCTTCGAGTGGTTTGGCATCACCCCATACTTCGGTAACAGGAAGTTGAATTTTTTGGTGAAAGGTGATAATAAAATGACAATTAAAACACTTGAAATTTCATGAAAGGTTTGCTAAGGATGATGTCATGGTGTGCTTGAACCTTTCGTTAACGGAATGATATCACATACTGTTCTTAAACACTTCAAATTATAATTTTCTTTGAAATTTCAAGAAGCTCATAAGTGTTTTTCAAATATTTTGCATACTTCAGATTATATCGATAGTGATAGTATAAATGAATATATATATCGAGACTCTGGGTCCAATTTACATATTCGGCTTCTAAAAATGAGAGGTACGCATTGAAACCTTCAATTTTAGAATTTTTATAATTTCATTTTTAATTTAGTATTAATTCTAAGCATAAAAGGAACTAAATGATTCTTATATGATAATTATGAGAATAGAAACTAAGGGTATATTCTTACACAATAACTTTTGTAACAACCTGGTAAAAGAATACAATGTAGGAGCATTTAGGATTTAACGAAGGATTTGAATATTAAGCATTAAATTCGGGAGTGAAATAATTTCCTTTATCTTATTGAGATTGCTTATTTTATAATTTCAAAAAAAGATTTTAAAAAAACTGGATGGGCTCTACAGTTCAATTTTTGTGACCCATTTTCACATGTTCGCCTGAGTACATGATACGATTACTTGTTTAAATTAGAAAACTGTATTGACATGTATTTTTATTTTTAAAATTCATTTTAACAAAATGTACAACTGCACTACAAATACGTTAATAATTTCTACTCCTAAACCACGGAATATTTTTTTGTAGTAGTAAAAATTAAACTAGAAATAATCAAAGGCTATTTTTTTATCAGAGATTAAATGTGATGTTTAAATAGAGAGTTTACTAAAATAAATAGAAACGTCAGTAACTCGTTTGGAGTAATTACAATTTAAATATATACTACTGTTATATTTTAATTAATTAACATTACCATTATTAATGTTATTTTATCTTTTCGCAGCCTATTTATCCATCTTTTGCTTTTTGGCGGGACTTTGTTCTATTGTAAACGGAGCAGCAGTCTTAGGACCAAATACATGGGCTGTATTGATTGCTGGTTCAAAAGGCTGGTCCAACTACAGGCATCAGGTATTTGAAAATATATTTTAGCATTTTGAATACTAATGGAAGTTTATTTTTATTACTTTTACGTATTCGTCTCAAATGCAATCATTACAATCGAAAACCCTTTGAAAAAACTTCAATGCTCATTACTTTGTCACAAACAAACTTATCCACAAGGATCTCAATGTCCCTTACATTTCTGACTTATTGTTAGCTCAAAGCAAATATCTATCCTTTTTTGTAAACTCCATAACAATTCAAATCTTATAGTAATTCAACTCGCTTCCCACTCTATTGTAGCCAACCCTAATATGGAACTTTTTATTGAAGTGCTACTAATTATATTGGGATTATTTTATTAGAATACTAGTTTCGAATGCTAAACATTCATCTTCAGTTTTAAAACGTACGCTATTCTCAACTCAATTAGGATTGATGAATTAATTGCCACTTCTATTGAGATTATTTTATTAGAAAACTAGTTTCGAATGCTAAACATTTATCTTCAGTTCTAAAACATACAACATTTTTTCAACACATCTGTACTATGTTACATAGGTTATATACTAAAGTTTTTAAAAAGGTTAGACAAGAAATCAAGCATGGGCACTCACCTTCGAGGTAACTAAAACACTGAATTCGTAAGAAGTAAAAGGGGGGGGCAGGTAAGTTAAATTTTTGATTTACAATGGGGTTTCCCTCATGACTCATTGGATTTTTCCGTTCCTATGGGAAACAAATTTAAAATGGGGCTATTGGATATGTTAATCTGATAATTTAAACAAAAATCTGGATCGGTTTTAAACGATTTTATTATTTCTAGTGATTCAAAAGTATTTAATATTAGGCTATTTTAGCGAAATTGGAATTTTGGGTCTTATTAGTGTATACTCTTATATGTTCATTTACTCTTTGATTTACCGATCGTCCGGTTTTTCCTGTGTATTATGCTTCACAGTCATTACATTTTAGTTCGTATACCTATTAAATTTTGTATGTTTTAAAACTGAAGATGGATGTTTAGCATTCGAAACTGGTATTCTAAAAAAATAATCTTAATAGAAGTGGCAATAAATTCATCAATCCTAAATATACCATCACTAAAAATATTTAGAGAACTAGCGACGGATAATCCGGACGGTCCCCATCTTAGCGTGTTTCACAACTTTCGATAAATCACTTATAAACAGAATTAAACTGTTTTGTATGTTCTCTTTGTTCAATTCAAGTTATTTTATAAGCGATATATTGCCAAAGTTTGGAAATTCATCTTAATTCTACGTAAGCTAGCTCTACTATATTTTCTCTCTTCAACTTACTTTTTAATAGGATTCCTTCATTTTTCATTTTAATTGACTTTCCTTTTTTCCCCCCTTATTTTTAGCAAGTTTTTTATTCTACTTCCTTATTCATTTTTTCTTACATATCGGTTGTGTTGACATGAAGATTGTTTAATTTTTTCCAACATAGATAAATTGAAGATAATTGCAAATTTCATACAAATAATATAAAAAGTGACTGTTACTGCTTTATATAATTATAATTTTTTATGGATTAAATTGTAATAATGGCATATTTATATGTATGTAACGCATTACTTTTTTGTTTTACAGGCTTCTATATGTCATGCGTACCACAGCCTCATTAAGAAAGGTGTTCAGAGGGAAAAAATCATAACCCTCATATATGATGATGTCGCCAACGATACGTAAGTAATCATCATTGGATATATTCATACCAATGATGAACCATTGGGTTTATGAATATTCTTCTTCTTTTACTTTCTCTTAAGCCCGTTTGCCAATGAAAGTAGGATTGTCTTAAGCCAACGTCTAGAAATGTTTTCTATGAACCCATGTAATATCTGCATTGTAATTATTCCTGGCTCAATTTTGCCTACACTACAGTATTCTGCGTCGAAAATCTTAAAGAAAACCTTTTTGAAAAATATTGTGTGATGCAAATAGGAGCGGCAATAATTTTAGTCAGCTAGATTAGGAGTCTGAAATACTGTGGGGTGGGTTTTCTTCTGGACATCTTGCTCATTGATTTAATAACCTCCATGATTTTAATAGATTATTTATAGTGTTGTATACAACATGTAAGCCAAAACCCGTGACGCTGTTATAATTTATATCAAAATTCATCAGAATTGAAATATACACGTGAACGTGCTAAAACACCATGGCTCTTTAAAAAAAACAGTCTCTAAAACTATGCTCAAATTAGTTACAATTGATTTCAGAGTCATATGTATAGCCATGTGTTAAGTAATGAAGTAATCGGGTCTTTTCTTTTCAGAAATTTTGTATACCGTTCCACACATGGAATTGTTTCAAGTTTTGAAAATCTTTCAGGGAGAAAATTGTTCATTAGTTTTTAAAAAGTTTTCAAAATGGAGTTTTCTGAGTAAGAAAGACATGATTTATCATTTAGAGATGAATCATAGGCCTACTTCTGGACATCTTGCCCTTTGATTTAATAGCATCCATGGTTTCCATAGATTCCTTATGGCACGGTAAACGACAAGCAAAAACCACCTCAGCTGCCGATTTACTGGGCTCTTCAAATCATCTAAGTTTTATTATCGGCCTACTCTTACCTCTTAAAATTCAATCAAAATCTTTCCATCCATACCAACTCTCTTGCTCATTCATTATCAAATTCCACACACCCATTTAATCCATTGGATTCCGACACTTGCTACGCAGCTTAGAGAGCAGCTCTGGTAACCCTTTGAACCTGTGTTTCCCTCTCATAAGTTGGGGGGGGGGATAAGTATTGTTTGAGGTATAATTAGTCCTTTCCTTTTTAGTTAATTTTTTCTACCATTATTATTCTAATATACATATAATCAGTGATGTGTCCAAGATTTCTCGATACCGCTACCTCAATACAAAAATAAATTGCTATTGTAAAAAACGATTGGTACGAGAGCAAAACGAAATGTATCAAAAAACAATAATTATTCAAGAAATAAAATAGGAAAGCATTTATTATCAACAACATTAGTTTGGTCACAATTCAGAAAATGTAAAAAAATAATAAAGAGATAAATATTTCAAAGGTCCCATGTCTCGTTTATTATTTTGGGAACAGCAAATGAAACGAAACCTCAGAATGTGGGATGTGCATTGATATTTCTATTTATTTTGTTTTAATACTAATCGATTGCATTAGTACATCCATCTTTATCAATCGCTTGGTTTTTGTAAGGACATTATTTTTAATTATTTTTTGAGCGGTGTGGATCTAGTTTATGAATTTTTTATTTTTTTTATTAGAAAATAAAATTAATATACATAGATTACATAATTAGGCGTAACAAAACTGTCAATAACGTAAACAGTATCGATCAGTTTCTGGGAATCGAATTTGTACCATCGATTCTCGTTACCGAATCTTTTCACAAGAACCGAAGGAATCGAGAATCGACATATCCCTAGTATATATATATATATATATATATATATATATATATATATATATATATATATATATATATATATATATATATATGTATTTTCGCGCCAATCAGCGCTTATGTGAGGGGGGGAAAGGAGAAAAGATCTAGTATACCGTATATTGACGCACTTTATTGACCTCTAGGTAACTAGCCCTTATCTGCGTTAATCCCAACAGGAAAAACTCTGTTTCTTCTATCATCTGCGTTCCAGTACGCACCTATACAAGTTGTCCAAGACCTCATGGTCTTCCATCGTTTTTTTTGACCAAGGCAAAATAGCCTTCCAGGACCCTATTCTTGTTTTTAAAGTGTTTTTATTTCCTGTGCCAGTTAGTAAAGATTTAGTTATACCCTTAATGATTGGTGATATAAGAGGAGATCCTGAACAAATTTTGCAGCCTGGGAGAAGCATTCGCCTGCCCGTAACGACTTCGGAGGCCTCCGAACAGACCGTCGGCGGCTGTAACCCGGTGAGTGGGTTTTTATGTAATATACTCCTGTGTTTTTGTGTTATACTCCTGTTTGGATTCCGGAATCTCTTATGACTTTTTCCAAACAAAGATTAAGTATAAGGCAAGCCAGACTATCTCCTTGTCTCACACCTGCTGTCGTGTCAAAACCTCTTGAGAAAGCCCCATGCATGCTTACAAAGCATTTATTGCCTTCCATTGTCATTCTCACCAGTCTGACTAACTTCTGGGGTATATTCATTTCTGTCATGGCCATTTATGCTTCCCCTCTATCAATCGAGTCATAAGCCTGCTTAAAGTCTATGAAAACATGATGGGTATTAATACGAAACTTCTTGTATTTTTCAGGATCATCCAGAGGTTAAAATTTGTTCAATAGTTGATTATCTTAACGAAGCCACACTGATATTTTCTAATTTCTTTCCCTGCGTATGGAATCAATCTCTTGTATAATATGCTGGAGAGAATTTTGTATACTCATGGAAGTACTGATATACCTCTCCTTGTTACAATTCAAAGAATCCCCTTTATTATTGGATTGGGTGTATAATCGCTTTCTTCCACTCCATAAGAAGGCATTCATCTCTCCAAATATCCATAAATAGATCCTGCAGGAAAGTAACCAGTTGAGGGTCATAATGTTTATATATTTCCGCTGGTATTTTATCAGTACTTGGAGCTTTATTATTCTTTAGTTTTTCGATGGTCGCTGCTATTTCTTCCCCGTCTGGTGGTTCAATCTCTATTCCTCCAGCCAGTCCCCCTGCGATGATGGTATCATCAGTAGTCAGCCCATCTATCTAATATTTTTCGCTTTTTCGTGATTAGCGAGCCATCTTCTGCTTCGCATGCGGGAGTCCTGGATTTAAATAATTGTCTACCTTCCTTCACCATTTGAAAGGAATTTTTGTTCTTGAAAGATTTTTCCATATCCTCCATCTGCTTATTCCGCCATCTTCTCTTCTTTCTTCGATGAACGTACTTCTCGCGACTCCTTGTGGCTTTATATTCATCCATCGAACTTCTTGTATGTCTCCGTTGAATCATGTTTTTATAGACCTTGTTCTCTCTATCTGCTCAAGCAAGGCATTCCTCATCAAACCATGGTCTTGTTTGTTTCTGTTTGCCCTTGAGACCCAGAACTTCTTCTGCTGTCTCAGTTAACGCATTTCATAACACCAACTTAAAATTTGGTACTGAAGTTGCTTTTGGTACTTATATGTTTGAACAAGTTTCTGAATTTGTATACCATGGCTCATAAGTGACGTGCGACAACAGAATCTCGACTGATGTCCGGAGAAAAATTATCTTAGCGAATCACTGTTATTATGGACTCCGCTCGCATCTTTCTAGCAGCCTCGTCTCTCACCGCACTAAGGTTATCCGATACAAGACCCTCATTCGCCTTGTTTTACCTTATGGCTCTGAGACCTGGACCACTATAAAGGCTGATGAAAATGACCTTATTTTTGAAAGGAAAATCCTCCGTAGAATATATGGGCACACCTTTGAAAATGGACAATGGAGAAGGCGTAGTAATAGAGAAACCAATAGTCTCTATAACGAGCCTGATGTTGTAGCTATCATTAAGGTAGGGAAGTTAAGATGGGCAGGACACCTCGTGCGGATGTCGGATGGGTCGGTACAAAAATAAATTCTAATAGAACAGATATCCGGCCGGCGCAGAGTTGGGAGACCCAGGTTACGGTGGTCGAGTAACCTCTCAAGGTAGGTGGGGAGAGATCCAGGAACCCTGCACCACTCTCACTGGCCCTGATCAGCCACACCTCTCTCCCTTCACTTTTGCCCAAGTGCCATCAGCCAGCGCTCAGACTATAACTTCCTTTAAACATCATCTAATTCTTTACCTTCTCAATTACCATTCTTCCGAACGTATATAAAATATGAATATTTTAGTAATATATATTATTATAATATACGTATGTTCTATTTTTTTGTCGTTATCTTTTTTAATTTGTAACTCTTAATGCAATTATTAATCACTTGTCATAGCCAAACGATTGTTCTATGTATTGCACTCATATTTTATTCATAAGGGACAAACTGTCCCAGAATAAAGTTTATTTTTCTTCTTTCTTTTTTCTGTATGCTCCATCAATATAATAAGGAACAAATATTCACGCCAATGATTCTTTTGGTGATCATTGCATACAAAAGAAACCCAGGTTTCAGGATTTTTCATCTTTTCAATAGGCATGTAATCAGCGACCGTCGATTAGCTGACAGTTTTTTATTTTCCGCTTCTTTTCCACACTAGTAATTAAGTCAAATCAAAATACTGTTACAAAAAGATTTTTTGAAACACACACAAACCCGCTAGGGCGTTACGAACTATTACTATAGCACCTCTATTAGCGTTTTTATACGTCAATTACTGTCATCAAGAAATGAGTAGAATACACCAGAACTTCGTAACATTACAGTACAACACAATAATGATTGAACTAGGGACTTTAACTAGCTTCTTCTCGCTGAGGGTGCGTACTCGGAGACTATTCTATAAATTATAGGTACCGGCAGGAAAATTAAAATGGTGTTGGCCCGCGGAGCCCTTGGAAGTAGTTAGTGTGGCCCGAAGGCTGAAAAGTTTGGAGACCCCTGCTTTAGCCAATCAAGATTGTCCAAAATTCCTTCCTGTTAAAAATAAAAACAATAAGAAACCAGTATGCATAGAAAGTAACCAAGATAGTGTAACAAGTCCTATTAAACCTACTGTTTTAAAACCACCAGTTGTAGATATCAAAGGGTCTGTTCGCTCTAAAATTTCAATATTCGACAAATTCTCCCCAGTAGGGTTTGCTGATGTTTCTTCTGTCGCTAATCATGCCCATATTGACTCTAGGAGCCTTACCCCTACTCATTACGCGCAGACCAACAATTTCTGTTTAGGGACTCAAGATCCCTCCTCTTTGACCAATTGCCAGGAGCATTGGCCTCCTCCTTATCGTAACACCGACTTAAGCACCAAGCCATTACCGGATCTTAAGTCTCCTCCCATTGCGCTCATTACAAATGAACCTGACATTACCTTTAAACATTTTTCTAGATCTCTCCTTAATATCCGTGCCGATAAGCCGCCAATACCGCCTTGTTGCCGTACTCCTCTCCTCGATAGCCTGGGGGTCCTCAGGGTGGACGGCATACCCGACAACGCCGTTCTAAATTATAATTCACAACGTTATAATTGGACTCCAAAGTCCAAGCCACTTAAAAGGGGCGACGTTGTTGTGAGCAAGGAACTGAACAGCTCCTCGCTCTCCCGGCCTTTAGCTCTTTTTTTCGAGCTCAAGCCTGATGGTGCTTCACGAGCAGCCACCTTTGAGACCTTTACCAGCACTCTCACTAGATCTATGAACAAGCTCATTCCGCTTCCAGAATGACTTCCTTTTGCATTGTATAATCGTTTTTTCAGTAGTGCTATTTTAGGTTTTTTATTTGATATAATTGTTTACCCAGAAGTACTGTTTTATTTTCTTTATATTATATAATTGTTGCCCAGTTGGGCTGTTTCCTTTTCTTTACATTGTATAATTGTGCTCCCATTCATGTTATAATATTTTTACTTTTTTGTCTTTATCTTATAGTCCAGTCAATAGGGAATCACTCCCATGTTAAATTTACTAATAATAAGGGCTGGTAGCAACCCTCACAGAGTTGTTGAGGGCGTTTAAAGAAGTATTTCTGTCAAAAGTGCCCCGAAGATTTGGTGAGTTTTTCAGAGTTAGGGGCACGAGAACATGGCCAAAAGCAGTTTTTTTTTTTTCAATTTATAAGCAAATATAACGCGGCTTTTCATAAAATGTTGTATATAAAAGTTGTCAATAGTAAAAATATCTACAATTTAAGCCATTGATCGTTCGATTCTGATGATTGGTTGTCGTAAAAAGTGCAAAAAACCCTCTAAAATGTCCCTTTTTTGCATAAGAATTATTATAAACAAAAAGGGCCTTTTCAATACTTTTTATTGATGAAAAAGGAAGTTCCTTAAACCCAAAGAAAAATAGGATTCACCCCGTCCTCCTATCTTTATTATTTACTGAGATATACCTTTTGTTTATCTCGATATCGATATTTTCAATGCAAAACGGGCCGTTCGTGATTCACATTTTGAACTTCGGATGACTGGGATATTATTCTTAAGGGCTTATATTTTCATTATGAATTGCTAAAAAATCGATTTCTTTGAAAAAACATGGAATAAAATCGACTTGAAAAAGCGCCCGTTTTACAGCTATAAACAATTGAAGCTAGAGCGTCCGGTATTGAACCAATTTTGTTATAAATATAATAAATTAAAAGCTTACCTCTCAACGATTGATTTGAGCTATTCAAAGTGTAGCTACCATAAATAACAGCCGAGTTACGTTTTTTTTTTTTTTTAAATCACTACGTCATTGTTAATTAAGATTAAGCGACGGGACAAACGGCTTTATGGAAGTAAGAAGTTACATTTTATGATAACAATTGAGCAACTACAAATACAGCAGGCTAAGCTCTGTAAATTAGAGTTTCTTACAGCCTACAATTACCACACGCCTAGTAGCCGGAGTGGGGGTAAGCTACGCTTTTCTGCGTTCCGAACGCGCAGCTCAAACTTCAAATTGAACGCGCTGAAAAAATATGCTATAACTCCGCGTTGAATGCATCGATTTTCATCATTCTTTTTTTTGTTTTGGGGTAGCATTCAAAAATATAAACAATGATGATATTAATTGATATAAATAATACGGTTTTAATCTATGGAAACAATGTTTTTTTTTCATCTTAGATTTGAACAACACAAATTTACATATATTTACGCTCTTTTTGATCGCTTACGTGAAGGACTAGTAATAGTATTCTCAGCAGTATCAATTATAATTCTTTCAAGCACATCTTGCGAATCCAGACTGAAGGTCACAAAAGAAGGGGCTTGTTTTCGTTGCCTGCTGTGTATATCTGCTAGCAGCTGTTGTAGAGTAGGGACGGGCGACGGTTAGAGAGACGCATGCGTGGTAGTTTACTCTGCTCCATTTCGATACCTGCGTGTGCCGAAAGCGGTTGTATATAGTGAATTATTAGAGTGCGTACTAGAAGAAAATGAAACAGAAGATGTACTTAAAAATATAATAAATGATAATGAAGATACTCCTAACAGTCCTCCATGTAAGCGACCAAGACTAGAGTAAACGAATATGTATTATGTAAAATTATCATGTAAAAAAAAACATTATTTCAAAAGATTTTAATAATATTACCCACGACAACCACCACGAAAAATTATGTAATAAATTAAATAGCTCCTTAACGATGTCATCATTGTTTATATTTTTGAATGCTACCCCAAAACAAAAAAAGAATGATGAAAATCGATGCATTCAATGCGGAGTTATAGCATATTTTTTCAGCGCGTTCAATTTGAAGTTTGAGCTGCGCGTTCGGAACGCAGAAAAGCGTAGCTTACCCCCACTCCGGCTACTAGGCGTGTGGTAATTGTAGGCTGTAAGAAACTCTAATTTACAGAGCTTAGCCTGCTGTATTTGTAGTTGCTCAATTTTTATCATAAAATATAACTTCTTACCTCCATAAAGCCGTTTGTCCCGTCGCTTAATCTTAATTAACAATGACGTAGTGATTTAAAAAAAAAAAAAAAAAAACGTAACTCGGCTGTTATTTATGGTAGCTACACTTTGAATAGCTCAAATCAATCGTTGAGAGGTAAGCTTTTAATTTATTATATTTATAACAAAATCGGTTCAATACCGGACGCTCTAGCTTCAATTGTTTATAGCTGTAAAACGGGCGCTTTTTCAAGTCGATTTTATTGCATGTTTTTTCAAAGAAATCAATTTTTTAGCAATTCATAATGAAAAATATAAGCCCTTAAGAATAATATCCCGGTCATCCGAAGTTCAAAATGTGAATCACGAACGGCCCGTTTTGCATTGAAAATATCGATATCGAGATAAACAAAAGGTATATCTCAGTAAATAATAAAGATAGGAGAACGGGGTGAATCCTATTTTTCTTTCGGTTTAAAGAGCTTCCTTTTTCATCAATAAAAAGTATTGAAAAGGCCCTTTTTGTTTATAATAATTCTTATGCAAAAAAGGGACATTTTAGAGGGTTTTTTTGCACTTTTTACGACAACCAATCATCAGAATCGAACGATCAATGGCTTAAATTGTAGATATTTTTATTATCTACAACTTTTATATACAATATTTTATGAAAAGCCGCGTTATATTTGCTTATAAATTGAAAAAAAAAAACTGCTTTTGGCCATGTTCTCGTGCCCCTAACTCTGAAAAACTCACCAAATCTTTGGGGCACTTTTGACAGAAATACTTCTTTCATCGCCCTCAACAACTCTGTGTGGGTTGCTACCAGCCCTTATTATTAGGAGAGAATTTTCCCTATTGACTGGGCTATTATTCCTTACTCAAGTTGAGCTTCCTTTCCCTTCCCTTTATTTTATTGTGTAAATTTGTTGCTGCCTGCCCACCATTTTCATTGTATAACCTTTTGGAACAAAATTGGGCAACATCCCAATTTCGGCGGGCGGTGTGTTCGCGCCAATCGGCGCTTATGTGAGGGGAGGAAAGGAGAAAAGATCTAGTATACCGTATATTGACGCACCCTATAGACCTCTAGGTAACTAGCCCTTATCTGCGTTAATCCCTACAGGAAAAACTCTCTTTCTTCTATCATCTGCGTTCCAGTACGCACTTATACAAGTTGTCCAAGACCTCATGGTCTTCCATCGTTTTTTTGACCAAGGCAAAATAGCCTTTCAGGACCATATTCTTGTTTTAAAAGTGTTTTTATTTCCTGTGCCAGTCAGGAAAGATTTAGTTATACCCTTAATGAGTGGTGATATAAGAGGAGGAGATCCTGAACAAATTTTGCAGCCTGGGAGAAGCAATCGCCTGCCCGTAACGATTTCGGAGGCCTCCGAACAGACCGTCGGTGGCTGTAACCAGGTGAGTGGGTTTTTATGTAACATTTGTTTAGGTTACCTTCTTAATAAGATCTCTCCACAGGTGCGAAACCTCGTTTTGATATTTCCCAATACAGTCCATTTTCTCGAGGCCGATGCGAGTTTTTCGCATCGGAAATTATCATTCTTTTTGTTAACAATATATAAACCTGTACCACTACATCCCTTGTAGGGTGTTAGGTTCAGTACTCGTCAGTAATCACACTCACTCATATGGTTTTCCCCCAATCCAAGGGTACCAAGTTATAGAAGGTGTGCCCCGTTGAGTCTCCAGACCCCGATATCGATATATTGCTGAAATTAAATTTTCTGCACTCAGCCAGACTCGAACACGGGAAATGGTACTTGGAATTTAGTGCCATATCCATTGAGCTACCCTACTCTACCATATTGTCATTGAAGATAATAGTTATAGGGGATATGTTATTAAATTGCAACGTAAACATATCGACAATAATAGAAACATAATTGAGATTTTTTTCAATTATTTCAGAGAAAATCCCGAGCCAGGAACCCTCGTCAACAAACCAGATGGTAAAGACGTATACCATGGTGTACAAATTGACTACAGAGGAGAAGTAAGTGATTATGTTTTCCCATTAAATTATTTTTCCTAAAATAATAAAAATTGGAGAGGGGATAGAATTGTATGCATGATTATACGTATTGTCTTATCTACACAGACTAATAAAAAAATGATAGAGTGATATTGCCATGATGGCCAAAAATCTAATCTTGGACTCCTTGGGAATCATCCACCACCACGGTCATGTATGTTAAAATGAACTGATGTTTCTATTTACTGATATTGCATGTTAATGTATATTAATTATTGTTGTATTATTTTGTTTATGGTTTATAAGTGCGTATACATACATCAGGTTGGAATAATATTAGTTTTTGATAGGGGAAATTAAGTGTAGTAAATTTTATAACGAATAGAGATTGTGAGGGAAACAAAAAACAAATATAAATTAATTAATTTATATTATATCTTAAAACTATATAGATATTATAAATATTATTAATTCTTGTTGTTTTAATGTAATTTAGAATATAACTGTATTTAATTAGATAGATTAATAAGTTTTATTTGAAGGAATTAGAAAAGTAGGGCAGCAATGTGTTTCTGTTATATTAAGAAAGAATATCTATCTAGTATCTTGTCATAAATAAATTTATATTCAAATATAATATTATCAACATTTGTTAGAATTGTTTGGAGAAAAAAAGCAAATATAATTCAATATTTAATCTTTCCACAGGATATAACACCGAAAAATTTTCTCCACATCCTTGAGGGAAATGAAAAAGCAATGAAAAACATAGGAAATGGCAGAGTGCTAAAAAGGTTTTTTTTTTTTTTTTTTTTTTTTTTTTTTTTTTTTTTTTTTTTTTTTTTTTTTTTTTTTTTTTTTTTTTTTTTATTGATTGAAATTTACAACTGTATTTACAATATAAACATGCAATACATCAAGTAAATATGATGATAATGATAAAAATGACACGTCACTTGTTTTTAAAGGAGCTACCCAATGGTAGCACTTCTACAGGTTCTATATAACGAGGTGCTATGTTAGAAGGTCTCGAGGCCATCTTCTTTTCAGGCGCCTCGGTGAGTTATCTAGAATGGATTGAGAAGCAAATTGTGACACTAATGGATTTGAATGGTTGTAGAGTTTGCTATGAAAGGATAGATATCTGGATTGAGCTAAGTCAGAAACGTAAGGTATATTAAGATCTTTATAAATGAGTTTGTTTGTGACGAAGTAAGGAGCATTTAGGATTTTTCTAAGGATTTTGGATTGTAATGATTGGATGTGAGATGAATTGGATGGTTTAGTGGAGCCCCAAAGCTCAACTCCGTATGTCCAAATTGGTATAATTACTGTTATGTATATGAGTCTTTTGTAATTGATTGGAAGGTTTGTACGTTTGTCCAGTAAATGTTGAAGTAGTCGAAAACGACGGGCAGTTTCTTGTCGTTTAAGTCTAGTATGTGGATTCCATGTAAGACGTTTGTCTAAGTGGAGTCCTAGGTAGCGGATCTGTTCAACGGGGATTAGTGGGACATCATTAAAGGATATTGTAGGACTGGAAGTCGTAGGTTTACGACGAAGGGTAAAGGTTATTTGATGGGATTTATTTGGATTTATTTTGATCCTCCATTTTCGACACCATTCTTGAAGGTTTTTGATATGGGATTGGAGTGTTTGGGAGGCAATAAAGGGATCATTGTTTACTGATAACACACAAGTGTCATCAGCATACGTGGTGAGGATGGTGCTAGGATTTGTCGGGATGTCAGCTGTATACACCGTGTAGAGGATTGGACCTAGGATACTTCCTTGAGGAACACCTGCAGATTGGGTAAAGAAAGAGGAGTAGGAAAAGTTATGATTAACTTTAAAAGTTCTATCACTGAGGTATGAGCGGAGAATAAGGAAATATGTAGAAGGTAGGAATTTACGGAGTTTGTAAAGCAGTCCTGGGTGCCAGACTCGGTCAAATGCTTGTTCTACATCGAGAAAGGCTCCCGTGCAGTACATTCCGCACTCTAATGCGGAGGAGACAACGCCCACCACACGATGACATTGCTGGATTGTGGAATGTGATGTTCGGAATCCAAACTGGTGATCTGGGATTATGTGGTTGGAATCTAGGATAGGATACAAGCGTTTTAAGATAAGTTTTTCTAGGATTTTACCCATATATGGCAAGAGAGAAATAGGGCGATATGAGGAAGGGTGTTCCGGTGGCTTTTTGGGCTTAAGTATCATTTTTACTATGGATAATGTCCAAGGGTTTGGAAAAAATGTGGTTGGGAGTACAGCGTTATAAATGAATTTCAGGAATAGGATGGCTTTCCAAGGAAGGAGTTGTAGGATATGGGATGTAATAAGATCATGTCCAGGGGCTTTCTTTGTGGGCAATCTTTGGATGATACTTGATATTTCTGAAGGATGGAATGCTTTAGGAGGAAGGGACATTTGAAGTAGGATATTTATTTCTGTTTCAATACTTTCAAAAAGGTATTAAAAAGGTGCTGACCGAAAATTTGTGATTTTTCATTGTCAGATCGTGACCACGTTTAGGATTCAGTTAGAAGAGGGTGATTTTTATAGTTAAGCAGTTTTTTGGTGGCCATCCATAAGAATTTGTCAGTTTTCAGTATATTTATATAAATTTTGAATTTTGAATTTTTTTATTTCTGTTTTTAGTTTGTTAGTCAATTTCTTGTAGTTATTTTTGTCTGATGGATATCTGGTTCTGTGCCACCTGGTTCTTGCTTTTCGCTTTTCTCTCAAAAGGATGCGAAGATGTTGTGGCAAATTACTCCGGAGGGAATTGTATGTTATCGCTAAAAAGGTTAGAAAAATAATTAATAAGTTATAAATGTTACAATTATTATCATTCATTTGAGTAACTTGAGATTATTAAGACCAGTTAGTCTTGTTCCAATCCTTTTAAACATTTTTGTTACCTCGTCAGGAATTTAATAGAAAATATTTTTCATTTTATAACAGTTTTCGCTAGGACCTACTGTTTAGGAGCTATATCGGTTTGAACTAAAAACAGTCAAGTTTGAAACCACTATTTTCTCTCATCTTTGTTTATTTAGAATAATTATTGATTGTTACTAATTTTATTAATTCGATCCTTTTAATTCTCGAGTAAATGTAAATCAGTAAAAATAGTTGATTTTAGGTAGCCATATCCATGATCTATTGCTTCTTCCAGTCATGGATAAATTGAGTTTTATTGTGTTTTGGATTGTAAAACCGACATGGCAGCATACGATTCGGGTTCAGCATTCTAAAAAACATTTGAAATTACCCAGTACATCAGAATGGATAGATTTTAAATTAGTTTTATTGTACCTATATCCCCATATCCAATAAAACCATTCTGTAAACGAAGCATTAGCATTACAGCAGCTCTAGGGTCCACTTTGTCCCTTCCAACAGACATGACTTAGCTTTAGGTAAAATTTATATTCAAGTCTCTTAGCCTATTATTCTAAGTGTTATTAGATCGAAAATGACTATGAATCTCGTGATAGTCAAGGCCTCCTGTAGCATGATCCGCCAGTCTTTCCTGTGTGTTGCCGCTTCTCTACAACTGCGAACTCCCAAGGTGGACCTGGCATCCGGTACCACTCCATCGCTCCATCAGAACCAAGGTCTTCCCATTCCATGACCATCCTAGGAATCTAATCCTGGGTCATTCTAATTATATGAACTGCCTGTCGAAGCTGGCCTACTTTAATTATATTATATTCTGCTCGGTAAAAGAAAGCATTTTTTTTATAAAGTATCTGAGGGAACATATGCACTTGGTAAGAGGGATATATCCTGGTCTGTGCTTTGCTTTTTTTTTTAATCATTCCATCACTTCCACAACCTCATCCATATCAAGGGGCTCTAAACTCTGGTGGGTGTTTTTCTCTTCCCCTCTCCTGGATCTGTATTTCTGTACTGATGTTCTTCTCTGCCTTCGCTGTAACATTATTCTATAAGCAAGGTTCTTCTGGCTGCTCACTCTTTGGCATTCTCCGTCAAACCAGGACACTTTCTTAGTTAATCTATCCAATCCATACTTGGCTTCTTTAAAAACATATACCATCGATTATCATAAACAAGAATTTGTTATAAATTATATAATCGAACCATAAAAGATATAATATAAATAAATTAAGGTATAACCATATTCTATACATCTATATTATAAAACAATCAACTTGAAGAACATCGAACTGTATAAGTGTGCTTCAAACAGTGCTGCACTATTTAGTTTTAGCACTATTTAGAGCATTGTCAAAACTTTTAAATTCAGCTTGAGCTGAGTGAAAAAATGTCAGATTTTGTGGTTGTTTAGTGCAGCAAGTACAAATACATTAATAGAAGTACATGGGGAAAGTGTAATGTGTGAAAACATTGTACGGGTAAAAAAAAGTTCTCTATTGTAATTTTTATTAGAAAACACAGCCCATAACTCATGTATTAATGTTTGTGTTTTTTTTTTTTATTTTAGCACCGAAAATGACACCGTTTTTGTCAACTTTGCTGATCATGGAGGTACTGGAGTATTTTGTTTCCCACACACCCTTCTCAAGGCTAGTGACTTTGTTGCAACCTTAAATGTGATGAGTAATAAGAACATGTTCGAAAAAGTAAGTAAAATCATCCCTTGTAACTTTCTTTACAGGAATGACACGATATATAATACATTAAACTTAAACTTGTGAAAAGGTATTAGTAACGCATCAACAAGATTTATTTAAAAATGCATGTACGTAATTGATAATCTAAATAAATATTTAATGTTCTTGTTCCATCAACATCTTCGAAATAAACTAGAAATTATTTTTACCATAGATTCTTCAATAACCAATGCGTATTAATATGCTAACAATAACCAAAATTTAATAACATATAAATACGCAACTACGGAGTACAATGAAGTACAATAAAATTTAATTGATGTAGCGTTGTTACTTTGATATTTAGCAGGTGATTCTTACCTCTTTGGATCACCTGGGAAAAAAAGCATGGATTTTTTACATAGTTTTAGGTTACAGCGCATGTGATAAAAAACTATTATTAGTGAAGCGGACTTTTACCACGTTATACGCCAAGAGGACTAGACGGGAAGAAACCACTTCACAAGAAGGTTCTATTAATCATAATACATTATTTTATATTCAGTGATTGAAGCTTGCTGGCAATAAAGTTGTTTATCTTACAATATACATTGTTTCTATTTTTTCTCCACTACATTTGGTGGCAGCGGTGGGATAAACCGTAGTATTTCTGGGGCACCATGACGAGTTATGTAGCGCTCTGTTAAAATCTTGGCTATAGTCTGGCTCGAAATTTCGCTTATAGCCTCAGCTTCCGCGTACCGAGTAAAATGGTCCACAAAACTAAGAATATATCTTTTTCCACTACGAGTTAAGGGCAAGGGACCGACCACATCCATGGCTACAATCTCACCAGGTCTTGAGGATAAATATGGCTCCTCAATTGGTGCTTTTGCTGGGTTTTTCAATGTCGCACACTTCAGACAATTTCGCACATGTTTCGTGACATCTTCTCGTAACGTTTTCCAGTAAAATTGCTCCTCTGCCCTACAAATACTACGGTTTATTCCGCAGTGACCAGCAAATGGATGGTCGTGTACTCTCCTCAGCACCCGTGCTACAAGTTCTTTAGGCACAACCAAACGCCACTTTTTACCATCCACTTTATACATCAATCCATCCGCATCTTCCTTATACTCATCAGGGTCAGTAATTTTCAACTTCATGAGATTATCGTCTTCGTCTTGTACCCTCCTTACAATTTCCCTTGTGAGATCTACGCATCCTCGGTTCTGATCAACACATCGTACGGCACGACTGAGGGCATCAGCGTTCAAGTTTGACTTACCCGGTTTGTACTCGATGGTATAGGAAAACTCAGCCAGTTTCATCTGCCAACGCGCGAGTCTTGAAGACGGGTCCCTTACATCAAGTGACCATTTTAATGGCGCATGATCAGTTATTACTCTGAAGGGCCTACCGTATAGGTAACATCGAAAGTACCCTGTTGCCCAAACGACGGCTAGAAGCTCCCTTTCTACAGTCGAGTACCGAGTTTCAGCCTCCGTGAGCTGTCTGGAGGCGAAGGCTACAGGATGCTCTTGGCCATTAAGTACTTGGGAGAGTACGGCCCCCAAAGCAACACCCGAAGCATCCGTCGTAAGAATAAATGGCTCATGGAAGTTAGGATATACTAACACTGGCTCATTCTCTAGTGCCATCTTAAGCTTCTGAAATGCTTCTCGTCGAGCAGGGGTCCATTCAAAATGCACTTCACTCTTTGTAAGTTCTGTTAGGGGTTTTGCGACACCTGCGAAATTTCTGATAAATCTACGATAGTAACCGGCTAACCCCAAAAACGCACGGATTTCTTTCACGTTCTTTGGCATGGGATAATCTCTTATCGCTAAAATCTTTTGAGGATCTGGTTTTACTCCAGAACGCGTAACAAGGTGTCCCAGATAAATTACTTCTTCCCTCAGGAAAGTGCATTTCGCAAGATTTATTTTCATCCCTGCTTCTACTAATCTCCGAAGTACCTCCTCCAGTCGAGCTAAATGTTGTTCGAGGCTTTCCCCAAATATTACCACATCATCCAAGTATACGAAGCAAAGGATGCCGATAATTCCCGCCAGTACCCTGTCCATAAACCTTTGGAACGTTGCTGGGGCTCCGCATAACCCGAACGCCATTCTGACATACTCATAGTGTCCATCAGGTGTAGTGAAAGCCGTTTTTTTTTTTTCGCGATCATCTTTCTTTATAGGTATCTGATGGTATCCGCTCTCCAGGTCTAGAGTCGTGAACCACTTAGACTGTCCAAGCCTGTCCAATGTCTCAGTTATATTTGGCAAGGGGTAACTGTCGGCTCTCGTGATAGAGTTGAGGGCTCTGAAATCGGTACAGAACCTGTACTTGGGAGGGTCACCTGGAGACGATTTCTTCTTGACCAGTACCACCGGAGCTGCCCATGGAGAGGATGACGGGACTATCACTCCTTTCTGGCTCGAAATTTTAAATCGACTATAGCCAAGATTTTAACAGAGCGCTACATAACTCGTCATGGTGCCCCAGAAATACTCCTGACGGATAGAGGAACGAATTTTGTATCTTCTATGTTTTTACATGTCTGCAAACGTTTGGGTATCCACAAAATACAAACCACCGCATACAGACCACAAGCCAACGGGAGGATTGAGAGACTGCACAAAACATTAATTACGAATATGACTCAATACGTCAATAGATCTGGCTCTAATTGGGATGAGATGTTACCTTTTGCTTTGGCAGCTTACAGATCGGCAGAGCACACAGCAACGGGATTCTCTCCAAATTTCATGACGTTCGGACGAAACGTAGAGATCCCATTTGATTTTATCTCCAATCCACGTCACGAGGAATCGAACACGGGGGGTACCTATCTGGAGAGCTTATTATGTAAGCTGAAGGAAGTACACGGTATGGCATTCGAAAATTCCTGGGCAGCCGAATCGCGTAACAGGACAAAGAAAAATAAATACAGAAAGCGTCGGGAGCTAGCAGCAGGAGACAGCGTGTTTCTGCGAAACGAAGTACCCCCCGTAGGTAATAGGAAATTTTGGAAACCGTGGAATGGTCCTTACAAGATATTATCTAGGCAAGGCCCTGTTAATTATGTAGTGGAGATTCGGCCAGGTCTCACGGACACCTTTCATATTGACCGGCTGAAGAAAGTGTCAGCAGTAGACCTGGAGATCTCGGGGACTTCAGAGAGGATAGACACACCTGATGAAGACTCGCAGACTGATAGGGGCAGAGACGATAGAGCGAACAACTACGTCTTCGAGCCAGGGGGACTCAGTTTATGCGGTGTTCCGATCCAATTCCACCCGGAATTTCCGCAGGAGGATGAGGAAGAAGACGAGGACGTTGGAGCGGAAGATTCAGAAGACTACGAGGACGCAGAAGAGGAAGGTGCACTCGAGGTTAGAGAAGATGGGACGCCGGAAGAACCCGAAGCGAACGCTGATGCTCGTCGCTATCCTGAGCGGGTGAGAAGGCCGCCAGACAGGTATATCCCGGGATGACAAGTCAGGAGTCTTGTCTTCTGTAAGGGGGGGGAGGAATTGTAGCGTTGTTACTTTGATATTTAGCAGGTGATTCTTACCTCTTTGGATCACCTGGGAAAAAAAGCATGGATTTTTTACATAGTTTTAGGTTACAGCGCATGTGATAAAAAACTATTATTAGTGAAGCGGACTTTTACCACGTTATACGCCAAGAGGACTAGACGGGAAGAAACCACTTCATAAGAAGGTTCTATTAATCATAATACATTATTTTATATTCAGTGATTGAAGCTTGCTGGCAATAAAGTTGTTTATCTTACAATATACATTGTTTCTATTTTTTCTCCACTACAATTGACTTCAACAAATATTGTATGTGACAACTTTTTTCTTGATTTCGTTTTCATACAGGATTTCATGCAGAGGTAGTTAAAGAGGGTTGAAACTGTAATTTTCTTTTCTCCTCATCACGGCAGACGTACGTTTCTACGATAAAATGTAAATTCGGCCAGAGCAAAAATTGTTTATTAAAAAAATATGTTTAATGAGACATAAAATAAAAATAAAACAATCTCACATTTAGATAAGGTTTGTGATATCATGTTGTGTCAGGAAGACATTGTGGATCCAATTAGAACATACATATCTTTTCATAAATCTTAAAATCGACCGAATGTAGAGGTAAAGAAGTAAAAAGGTAGAGAATTGTATACAATTTCGTAAATTTGACTCGACCCATTCGATTAGGGCCGATTATTTTTTATTAACTGAATGCATGAATTCAGAAAACAGAAAGAAAAATTAGTGGAATCACACCTTCCTGGATTTCCTACGGACCACATAATAGAATGACAAATAAGAACCATTCAACGAGCAGAGATTAGAACGACAAGAAATAACAATGGATTAAAAATTAATAATTGAGTGAATAACAGTGCCTCCTATATCAGACCATATAGATTAAGACATTGAGTTTGTTTAAAGGTTGATTAAAGAAATAGGGGGGGGGGGGGGTCGGCACTAAAACATTCCCTCTCTATTTTTATAAAATAAAGAAAAAACTGAATGTGTCAGAAAAAGCTAAGTCATATATTAATGTTTTTATTTGTACTTAGTGAGTATTGCATAATACATTAAGAAATTTATTGATTCTAAGCTCACTTGAAATATCAATATTCATTATTATAAACTGAATATACATTTAGCTTAGGTGTTCTGAAACTAGGGATTGAGTGAGGTGATGGCTCGAATCCGCCTTGGAATGCGTTGACGCTTTCCCTGGCAGGATTCGTCTGTGAGGGAAGGTTAGGCTAGTACTCCCTATATTGGGAGGCCTCCTGTGACGTTAGCCCTGGAATAATGGCTTTATAATACATAATAATTATTAAATTATTTATTATTATATTATATTATTTATTATTAATAATAATAATATAGCTAATACTAAACGTTTGAATTTGTTTCAGCTAATTCTCTACATTGAAGCATGCTATTCCGGATCCATGTTTGATAACCTTATCAGTCATTTGCCAAATGGTAAATAGTACATGGAAATGTCATTCTATATTTTAATTATTATTCTAAGAACAATCTTACATGAAATAATATTTTTTTTTTTTTTAAATTTGAAAACCCCTATTTATCAAATATATACAGTGGTAGGCATATAATATGAATCATACAAGCCAAAGGGAGTATGCGCCTTTTTCTGTAACCAGGTTACATTTTAAGGCGGTTCTATGGTAAAGATTACATTAATGTTGACTATCTTGAGGTTTATGAAGATGTTGGGGCACATCTTTTTCTGATCTATTTCTTAAACTAAAATATAAATGAATATAAATATTATATAAATGTGTACAACTATACAGTCATTTGCCAACGAACAGGAGGTGGTGCGGGGGATAAACTTTGAAATAATAGGTTCTCTAAATATTGAAGGGAGTCGAAACACTTGATGTGGCGTCTATTAATGAACTCTGGTACTGTAGATTACCATTAAATACTTTAAATATTTGATGGAGCTCTGGTGGTCTCTTCTTCCGTAGCGTCGTTGTTCTTACTATTCTTTGCAACATGATGTCTTGAACACCTTGTAGTTGACGTTTTGTGCCATCTGAGAGGTGAGTGAACAACGGCGTGCCATAGAGAAGTGCTGGGCGGATAATAGATTTGTAGATGGCAATTTTCAGTCAGAGAGAGAAAGTGCCGGGGAGGTGAGGATAAATAATTTATCCAAAGGTTCATGACTTGAAAAAAATCACTTATTTTCTCTTGTTTATGTAGCCACATTTTAGCTGCAACCTCAGCACATTATGTAAAGTCATCAAATCGAAAAGTGTTTCATCAGTTCTACCTTCCAGATATTGAAGTGCCTTCTCCAACCCAGCTAACCTTTCATCATTCAAAATTGTTACTGGCGATTCGTTTCCTAGTCCACCCATCTTCCAGTCTTCCTTTAGTAATCTGGGTATAGAAATAAAGGTATAGACTTATAAGGTAGGTAGGTAGATAAGAAATTATTTATAATTTTGGTATTTAATGGCAGCTTCCTTCCACCTCTGTTTAAATTTAGATTTTTAACTGGAAAATCGGTACTTGATGTCCTTTAACTTGTCACTAAAATAGGTCTTACTAATCAAAAGATGTCTTCATTTATTCTAAAATTGGGAGGTGTTTCTCCTGTATTTTATCGCTCATTGATTCCTGGGTCACTCCTCTTACCTCTGAACCAATGAACAAATACCAAAAAAAAATTGAAGGCCCCGTTAAAAGAATTTTAATATTTAATTTAATATGTTTGTAATTTTCTCATCGTCATGTTTAGTGCCGCTTAAATCGAAAAGGTGCCGATAGGTGCGGCTGATTTGGACGTTATTATTTTACAAAAGGTCCAATCTTTCAAAGACATTAAATATAACAGCCGGGACGAACCCAGAAGTACAACAAAGGCACTAAAATATGATAAAATGTGGTTCAAAATAATCGAAAAATTCTGTATTTTTCCCACAGTATTTAACAGCCGATTGATAAAATAACCTCGCCTGCATTTTCCAGACCAATAGCTCTATTTATGAGGAATATCATTGAATATAAGAAAACTCATTTTAACTGAAATGATTACACTTAGAAAGCAGAGAGAGATCCGTTGGCCTGACGGAATGGGGCGGTTATGACTAATCCTACGACTTAGATGTTGCATGGAGGGAAGGGACAAGAGTCACATAATGACCTCTGTTTATCTAACTTTATCAATAGCTTGTTTTTTTTTTTATCATCCGTGGATTTCATAAAATAGACTTTTGACCGCCTAGAATAGCCAAATACCCCCCCCCCCCCCATGTGCGCTGGTAAAACCATTACTAATCCACCTCTGAAATAACAGAAAATAATTTTTCTGCTTACAGCTGGACTTAAACTTGTGTACAGGAGCTGGTAAGCACGTGCGTTACCCATCGAGCTACAGTATCCTTCTCAAACCATTCGATATGCATTCGAAATTCCAGACCTAGAATATTTCTTTGATTTTATTTTATATTATATATTATCTTATATTTGAAATTTCGTCTTTTTAGTTACTTATAATTAATGAAAATTTCAGTGTTTGTAAGCACTGCTGCTGCTTATGACGAATCTTCTTATGCATGTTACTGTGATGTAATGAAATGGGCAACATGCCTCGCAGATATCTACAGTTTAACTTGGATGGAACGATTGGATAAGGTAACACACATCCATTATTCACCTAATAATATTTGTATGCTTCAAAACACTGAATGATAAGATTTTACACATTCCAAAATTGATGTACATAAATTTATCAATAATAAACGTGACTGTTATAAGAAATGCGGATATATAATAATTAATATCAATCATAATAAAAACAACACTATTAACATAACTAATTTAATAAATAAATAACAAAAAAACTTCATACTTTTTTTAATTTATTTTTTCTTATTTATTATTACCATGTAAATGTTCCATATGTTGCTGAGTTAGCCCAAACCAGATACCTATCCTTCCATAGTAAGCTCCATAACCACTCCAATCCACTAGTCTCCCAACTTGCTTCCTCCTCCATCCCTGATAATCCTTCGAGGCGTCTGAAAAGAATATGGCCTAGAGACCTTCTAGTTTAGATTTTATTGAAATGCTACTAGTGAGTAGTTCTTCACAAGTTATTTACATGCCATTATATTCACTGTCAACACATTTACCTGTTGTATATCATTCTGTACAGTTGTAAATATCAATAAATGAAAAAAAAAAAATTGTTTTATTGAAAAACAATTATATCCTGCCTCGCTCAAGGGCAATAAGTAATATGGATGAAAATTAACTCACCAAGGGGCCAGTGAAGGTCTGATGAGCAGCTGGAAGAAGAAGGATTCAAATTACAATCATATTTCGAGTTTGATATTTTTTTTTTAAATAATTTTTTTAAAACTTTTTTTCAGCTCAACAGCAGCGAATCATTATTCGACAACTTCAACGCATTGCGTTCAGATGTGAGGACAAGCCACGTACAAATTTATGGTGACTACAGATTGGGTTTTCAGGAACTATTTGAATCAGACAATAATGAAGGTGAACCTAGCTCACTGGAACACGTACCTTTCGAGGTTAAATATATATTTTTTTATTTTTAATATTTTTACGTACGATTGTAATGTAAGAAATTAGTTATTTGTAGGTACCAAAATTTTTCGATTCTCAAAACAGGAGCCAGTGCCAAAAAAATTAATGCTATATTCTCGATAGGGATACTAAGTTTTATAAATTGCTTTGCTGGTATTTAGCTTTCATCCTTGATATACAATAAATAATCCGTATTAGGGTTAAAAACCAGACCAAATCTATTTAAAAAACAAATAGGTTAGTTAACATCAAATAGCATTATTTAGTTTCAACGTATGAAATGTAAATTAATTACAATTCAGATGTATAAAAAAAAAAAAAAAAAAAAAAAAAAAAAAAAAAAATTCATCCTACAAATTCTTATTTATAAAGATATGTATTCCAAAGTTCCTCAGTGTATCATTAAGCGGAGGCGCCACCGCGGACGGACTTGATTTGACGACATGACCGGACCAGACCGGAGTGGGGGTGCACCACCGAGACTTGACTTGACTTTAGCTCAGTCAGTGTAAGACAGCCGAGATGAACGCAGTACACTGTTTGCTAAGTGAAGAATCGGACTCGTTTGATTCGGAGTACGATTTTATTTTAACATGTGTAGCAGCATCGAATGTTCTCGATAGGAAGTGGCTATGCGAATATGTGAAGTATCCCAAACTTTTGATTTTTTAATCATATTGCTGTATTTAGCCTCTGAAGTATTATATATTTATTGGCTGCTCCCTCACCAATTCTATGAGCTTCTCCTCAACACTCATTTTTTCTGGAATATCACTAAAAGCTGCAAAGAAAAACTGTGCACAGAGAGAGGGAGGTTAGATTGGGCTGGCTGGTGGTATGGGAAGGGGGATCTGAGTCAGGTCCCAACCCAAATCAAACCGGAGCCGAGCGGAGTCAGGTGGCAGGATCCAGCCCAGTCCAGTCAAGTCAGGTCGGGATGGCGCCTCGCCTTTAAGCCTTTAAGGTATAGTAAAGTTCCATCGCAACAACAACGCATTTCAGAGGACTGCCCTCAACGGGATAGTTATTTTCAAGAAGCAAGATAACATAGATACCTCCCAACTAGTTTTAGTGATAATACTAATAATATATTTATAATTCTCAAATCCCCCAAAAAATAACTTTCAAATAGAAAAAAAATTATCATAGAATATATTTTTAAAAAATAATATAGATTGAAGGACGGACACTAAAGAGCCTTCATATTGAGTGTCCATAATAAATCCAACCAAACCTCAGTGTTTCATTTTTTACTTAAGGAATCACAAATGTTACTAACGCTGTAGATCTGAGGATGATATATCTCGGGGAGTTTTAAAACTGTGTTAGGGCTTGAGAACAAGGAGCAGGTGATATAATGAAATATAATCTTTAAGAATAACAAAAAAGTATAATAAAATGGTGCATATGTCTGGCTGTATTTATTCCGTTAGTGCTTCAGCATCGGCAGTTTAAAACGTTAATCCTTTTTCTTATTTTTTCCAATAAATAGTCTATATATCCAATAATTTTACGATTTACTTGCAGTAGAAATGCTTGATTTTTAAAAAGAACTATTTTTAATTCTGTACTAAGCAATGTTAAATTTTAAATATCTTTAGGAAGACGAATACCAAGGCTTGTTCTATCAAAATATCTTTAATGAGTACCAACAAGTATTCGATTTCTTTTCTTGCATTTGTAGGTGGTCCTTATGATTATTTTAAAATATTTCCTTCACCTTAAAGTAGATGTTAAATATTGACATTATAAATGTTTTTGCTATTTCAGAAAGATTCTGTTGTCAATAGCAGAGACATTCCACTCTACATGGCAAGGAAGAAACTCCTAGCTGCCAAAGATCCTGGAAGTATCATTGTGAAAAAAGAAAAGCTGCAAAATATGATCAAAGTGAGTAAAAAAAAGTGATAACTAAAAATAAGTGACAGAAATATTAGTTTAAGTCAAACTTTCAGAAACTCGTAATTGTAATAAACGTAAGATATAGATGTGGGTTTTTACCATCACAATCTATGAAGGTTTTAGTTCCTATTGCCATAAAATACAGCATGATTTATGGCTCTTAACGATGATAAGAGTTTCTACCCCGACAAAAATTTCAAACTACTTTGTATTAATTCAAACAGAAAATATGGAGCTTCCATAAAAATCTGTACTGTGGTTTTCGTCGGCATCTTATTCATACTGCTTATAGCCTTATCTCTGTTACGGAAAATTCTGATAGAAAACACTAAGCTTGTTACACTTTTCTGGAATGTATTAGAAGCCTCACCTGCTAGTCATAGTACGAGTTTCTATTTCTACAGTATCCATGGTGAAATAGCTTGTTCCGTGTAGACATAACTTCTTTAAGAACATCCAACAAACGTGCCACAACATTGTGCTGGATTTAACCCAAAAAAGTCTATTTACTATTGATAGTTATTAGATTCGTTTCACTTATGTTTGTTGCTCAGTAATTTTTTTTTTTTTTAAACGCTAGATAAACTACATCAACCAAATATTCAAATACTTCCAAAAAATACTAGAGAATTTTTTTTCAATTTGTGTTGTGTTCAAAAGAGCGTTTTGTATTTTGTAGTAATAGGTAACCACATTATATTCAAGATTTTCTTTTCTTTTTTTTTGTTCCTATAATTATTTCTTTGTGTTTGTTGCAAGTTTAAATTTAACATTATTTAATAAAATTATTAATATATACTTAAATCTCTTCAAACCTTTTTTTTTTTTTTTATGGTTAAAAATTTTTATTCTATTTTATTATCACATTGATTTTTCTTGTAAATAAAGCATCAATATGAACTTGGAGCACTATTACTAATCGCCCTCAACTTCAATATATTGATTGCAGAGTTTGATCCATTCCAAAAATAGTTTATACAAAAAAAAAAAAAATGTTTAAAATACTTTACCTACTTACACGACCCACAGTGGTTTGGGAGCGGTTAAAACCTTCATTTTCGAGTTGGTCAGAAAACGGAAATTTACTATAGAGTTATTGATAACGTCACGAAGTTGTGGTTAGGTGACATTTATATATGTTTCGATTGAGAAATCATGGTGGAATAAATTATAGCACACATTACCCCAACATTCTGCCAAAAAAAAAAAAAAAAGTTCTTTTTGTTTGCTAACTACATTTTTCGCATCACATCATCATAACTAGAATACTTTTTATTTATTTTGAGTAAGACTGCCAACATTCTTTATCAATAAACGAAAAAGATAGTCATAAGAAAACAAAAAGAGTCATTATGTTTTGGGAATTTACTGTACATCAGTTGCTTCCGAACCAAAGATTTGTATAAATTAAAGACTTCGAGAACTGCAGTTAGTGTCTTCAGATAAGAAGAAAATTATGTTTCTGAATATAAATTAGTGACTTTAGTGTTATAAATAAACATGCTCTTTTTTAATTTCGTAAAGGTTAATAACCTACAAAGAATATTTTAAATACGCCATATTTTAGATGATGTACTACACAAAAGCGATTTAATCTTATTTCGATATTTCCAGGCTCGCAACTTCGCTGACAAGTTGATCTCAAAAATATTGGATGTATACACTGAAGGAGACGTTGATTCAAAATCCGATTTTGAATCAACAATATTGAAGCTTCACCCGGATATGTTGACTTGTTACGACGACTTGATTGATGCATTTGAAACAAACTGCTTCAAAATTCCTGAGGTAATTTTAATTTTCAATATTTTATCTAATCTTATTATTTTATATATAATTTTCAAATCCAATACATCCCTAAGTTTTTAATACTTTTTGAAGTAACCTATGAATGGATTAATGAAAAACAATTTTCGTGCTCAGATATTGTCCATAAAAGTAAAAAACATGCATAGTTAATGTTACACTATGTCTGGGTAGTAATTTCAGTAAATTAGAAAAAATGGTAAAATAAATATACTGACAGGAAAAAATTTCACAGACAATGCTTTTTATTATTTTTTTGGCTGAAGTTTCATTTTTATTTAGGTTTCCACGAACAAATATTCTTTGACATGGGTATATGAAATGTTTTAGGGTTATAAAAAGTTTAATTAAATAAAAGCAAACAGTATTTAAAAAAAAAAAAAAAAAATACGAAATCCTTCCTTAGCAGCTTTTATTAATTTAATTTACTTAATAATTACATTTACACATTTTATTATTTTTTCAGAACACATACTTTCTAAAGCATCTATACAAATTCTCCAACATTTGCGTAGAAGATTTGGTCTCCACCAAGGCAGCAAAAGCAATTGAAACTGTTTGCGGAGAGAAAATTCCAACCATCAATAATATTGGCATTAACATTGAATAAATATTGTTGTTTGATATTTTATTGAAACGTTGAAGAAAACTTTTAATACAAGGCTTTAAATCATGTCGTTGTTTTCTTTTTTTTATTTACCCTAAACACGTGTGTGTGTGTGTGTGTGTGTGTGTGTGTGTCTGTGTTTGAAGCAAATAAGGTGCTTACCTCTTTACGTATAGTTATTAACCTATAAGAGAGTTATATGAGTTATAAAACTTATAATTACATGAATATTATTATTGTTGCAACATTTATAACAAAGTGTCGTTATACCACTAAACTAATACAGTTATGTTTTGCCGGTTACTGATCATTACTATTTATTAAACCAGCTAATTTTGTGTAGCTATCTGATGATTAATTACCTAGGTTTGGTGTGAATTAAACCGAATGATCTGAAATCCCACTCAGTTAATTTAATCAGAGAATTAATGATAGTTGGATCAGAATTATTTTCTAATAAACATAGGTGCTTAGTAAGATCTCTTAGCTTGCTAATCGATTAAATCCCTGGATATTGTATTAAAAATATTATATATTATATTAGGATATAGTAATTAACAGGTAATATCATAAAAAATAATTTATAGATATTTATATATTTTAATATTTTATTGAGTAAGTATTAAAATCTGCCCTAACTGTAGGCAAGTAATATGGATGGTTTTATGATTCCATTCAATCAATGAATATAATAAGAAATAAATGAAAAAGAAGGGAGGGAAAAAAAAACATTTTAAGAACTACACAATATATAAATATAAAAATAATATATATGTATAAATAATATGTAAAATTAATTATTTTATCAAGTCTTTGCTAATTGTTGATTGCTATATTGTGTCTATATAAAATAGTAGCTAAGGACTGTTAAACAATTCTTATTTTAGGCATCGTTTAACGTCTATTTTACTGGAGACCCAAAAGGTATTAGAAATTGTTTAACTATGGCTGAATTGAAGAAGAGGTTATATGTTCACATAATTAAGATTGGAGAGATTCAGGACGAATTGGCAGCTATATCTAGCGATAAGATTGTTTGGTATGCCGTTCCCGCTGAATTGAAGGATCTAGCCTTACATTAGGAGTTACTGGCAACAAAATCAATTACAAGTAGTATAAATTCTATTACTAGGTTAGGAGGTTATCGAAAAGTTGCTATTTCATTTAATACAGAATTACAAAAAAATACTGGGATGAGGAAGAGAATTTTTGTATAAATGATTATTATCTAGAGGAATGCACCGAGAGGATCGATGCACGCCATAATGTAGTAGCTGAAGCCAAGCCATCTAACGAACTTTTTTTTATTGAAAGGATTAGAGAGTTTGAGAGTCGTATTTCGGTTGCTAGTGAGGTGCTAAATTTAATATAACAGATGTTAGAAAAGTTGAGGTTATGAAAATGTTTATTGATGCCAATATCTATGAATGGTACAATGCTAATTTAATAAAACTATCTGTAGTAGACTGGGAATCTTGGAAAAGATCATTTTTATCAGTTTATAGTAAGAAGGATTGGTCTACTATTCGATCGGCATTTAATTACAGATATATGTATGGTTCTCTAATTGAATTTGTTCTTAAGAAAGAACGCCTACTGTTGGAGGCAGACAGAGATATTCCAGAGACATTTAGGGTTTATCAAATAGTCTGCAATCTACCGATAGATATCCAAGATAAATTAGATAGAGAAAAAATTAAAAATGTAGATAATTTGATCCAAGAATTGAAGAAATTTAATGATTCATTTACTAACAAAAAAAAAAAAAAAAAAACAGATGACAAGAAATAAGAGGTTAAGAGGAATTATGAGGATAAAAACAAACAGAACCGCAACAGAATATAAACATTAAACCAGGGTAAAATTAATTTATTGCAACAAGAACATGAAAGTGAGGAAAAGAAAAATAATAAAATAGGGCTTGAAGATCGGGATGAAAAAAAAGCTAATAGGCCCGGTTTAGCTAATAGTGTAAAAAAAATTTACACCATGTTCGCTGATTAAAATTAAAATAATTGTAGATAAGCGTAAAGTTCTAAAGGCCATATATGATAATGGCTTTACATGCTCTTTAGTTAGCGAAAATGTAATTAGATTATTGAAGTCTAAATTATGCCGTAATAGGAGTATTTTAAAGACTTTAACTGGTGTAAACAAATGGAGAATAAAAGTTAATGAATCTAAATGCACCCACATGACTTTTACTCTACACCGTAGTTCCTGCCCAACTGTCCTATTCAATAAGATCCCATTACCCAGATGTGATACAGTGCGATATCTTGGTTTCACCTTAGGCAAAAGACTCACTTGGAACCCACATACTAGACTTAAAAGACAAGAACTTAACAGAAGATTCGGCCAACTATACCCCATACTATGCAAAACTTCAAAACTTTCAATAGACAACAAGCTTTTAATTTACAAGACTATCCTAAAGCCTATCTGGACCTACGGACTAGAAATTTGTGGATCAGCAAAACACTCGAACATCAAACGTATCCAATCCTTCCAATCCAAATTCCTGAGAACCATAACTAATGCCCCCTACTATGTCTCCAACAAAACCTTACATAACGATCTTAATATACCTTTTGTCCTACAATTCATACCTGTCAAATTTTCAAAATTCCATCAAAAACTTTCCCATCATCCTAATCCACTAGCACGATCCCTATCTAGCTCAATAGCCAGCTTCTCCACTCATGCTTTGAGTGACTGTGCTATAGGGCTCTCACTCAGCCTACATTGGTATTATCTACACCAGTGACGCAGCTGAGAGAGAAGGGCTGGGGTCTCTCAGGACCTGGAGTGGAGTCCTCCATAAGTGGAGAAACAAGTCTCGTTGGGGGATCCCTCGGATTTGTATATATTGTAAATAAAGTACAAATGTATTTTTAAGATTTAATTTAATTTTTTTTTTTTTGTTTTCTATTGTATTATTTATTATACAGAGATTATTTACTTATTTTATTTTATTATATTTTATTTTGAATCTTTTCTTTGTATTTATTTCTTGTAAATATTGTGTGAATGGATCTTAAGCCATCCATATTATTTATTGCCCACATCGAGGCAGATTGTAATACTTTCTTTAAATAAATAAAAAAAAATAATAATAATAAACTGGTGTAAATTTTTGTCAGAGCCGGGCTAACTTACATTACAAGATAGGCGAAATAGAAGATAAACTAGATTTTATTGTGGTGAAAAATAGTAACTTCGATTATGACTTTATTACTAGGTTTGGATACAATCAAAAGATTTAAACTGTTACAAGATGAAAATTTAGAAATCAAACAAAAATTAAATAATAAATTCATAGATATTGAAAATGCGAGTGATAAATATGTAAATATCACCAGACCTAGTAAGTCGGCGCTTAATAATCCTCACTTAGACTCAGATATTGATAAGTTTAATTTAAATTTAGACCATTTGGAGCAAGATAAACAGAATCAAATTGTTTACGCTTAGTTTAAAAAATATATTATTTAATTCTTTTTTTGTCAACAGTCAACTTTAATTTTTTTTTTCTCTTCTTCACCTTTCCAATTATGAAAGTCAAACTATTAGTTGTAATTTAGAATATTATTTTTTTATGTTAATGTTAGCACCTAAGTCTCATTTAGTGAATTTATAATTTAAATAAACAAAAAAAAAAAATAGAAGGAGAAATGAGGATCGCCTGTTTATAGTGTTGGAACTCTTATCGCTGGAGGTTGGACTTTGTGGGGCAATAGCTCGAACAGTCAGTTGGAATAGAGATCGCAGCCTGGACGCATCGAAATCACCGCTTACATATGTATATAATATATATTCAGTTGGACAAGATCTCGCAACCAGGACGCATGGAAGTCACCGCATACATATATATATAATATATATTTTTTGTCTCAGGATCCTGAAATCGCTTGGTACGCACCGCCGCCGCTACAGTCTGAGCGTCGAACATTGAAATTCGACTGTTTGGAAATAATCGCCTTGGGACGTTGGTTGCATTCTATGAAATGAGGTCGCTTGGAAGAAAATGCCGAAACTCAGTCTTCACTTCATAAAAAATAGTATTCGTGAGTTAGTTGGACTTATATTTAATAATTATTTTCCTAATAGTAATTCAAATATCCTTTGTTTAAGTTAATGGTTTTGTTTAAAATATTTTCTTTATTTTTTTCTATATTTGTTTGGTTAATTGAAGGTATTAATCAAATGTATATTCTTTGTTTGATTTTATTTATTTATTGTGTAAATATATGTGACATAATTGGAAAGACTTATTTCTTTTTTTTTTTATAGGTTTCCTAATTTTTATTTTATTTTAATAATTGATATTTGTAGAACCAGCTGGAAAGGGGATAGTGGTAGGCAGCCAATTACGGTAAGCCCCTCTTCCCAACATATTTGGTCTGCTCCGAGCAGGATATTAAAAAAAAAAAAAAAAAAAAAAAGTATAATATTTTGGTCAACTTCGAGCCAAATATTTAAAAAATAATAATTTTGGTCCTCCGATTGCCTGGTCATTCTGGTGAGAATACTTATTATTTTTTTATATAGTCATACAATACCACATTATTATTTATCATGGCACCTAAAAGTAATCTCGAATCGGAATACGCGGATTTAGAGGTCGAAGTCGAGGAATTATCCATCAATATAAAGAAAACACATAATATTGCAAGTGAGTTTCAAAATGATTATTCAAAGGAAAAAATATTTCAGGCGCGCCTTTTACGATTAGATAATGAGTTTGAGAAATTTGAAATACGATTTTTGGCTTTGAAAAAATTAAGTAAGCAACTCAATAAGAATTTTGATAGTTATCAACTTCTAAAAGAAGCCACTTATACTATGTATTACGAAACGTTAGCTTTTGGTAGTAAATTTAATCAGGGCACTAATGATAGTAAAAACCGCACATTATCGGAAACATCTAAAAATAATAATTTTCTCAAGCTACCAACTCTTACTATTCCGACTTTCGATGGAAACGTGAATAATTGGCCTTGTTTCAGAGATACGTTCATTTCGTTGATACATTCTAACTCTAATATCGATAATATTGAAAAATTCCATTATCTCAAATCTTCATTAAAAGGAGCAGCTTCTCAGGTTATCGCCGCAATCGCTATTACATTTGATGGATACGATCAAGCCTGGGATGCTTTGTTAAAACGCTATGATAATAAACGCATTTTAGCCACCAACCACTTAATAAAAATTTTAAATTTTAAACCTATTGCTAAAATAAATTTAAAATCTTTAGAAGAATTTTCTTCAGTCGTTCATGAGAGCGCGAATGCCCTTTTAAATTTAAACTTACCGGATCTGGCGGGTTTCATTCTATGCACATTAGGGCTTAGATTAGTCGATAATCGAACAAGAGAAAAGTTCGAAGCGGAACAGATTGATAAAATGGCTATCCCAGTTTTTAGAGATTTGTCCGAGTTTATTCAAAACCAATATGTGCAATTTTAAACAAATTCTATTACTGGCCCAGCTCCAAATTTTGAAAATAAATTGTTTAGCCACCCTAAACAGGTGTTAATGTCGATGAAGGTTTCGGAACAATCGATCAAATGTCCCGTTTGTTCAAAGGGTCATAAAATTTTGGAGTGCTCACAATTTCGTTCGCTTTCTCCTCGCCAAAGATATGATCAAATAAAATCGCTCAATCGTTGTATTAATTGTTGCTCAGCGGGACATCGGGCTCGAGAGTGTACCTCAAAGGGATCGGGTCGATGTTGTAATGGTAAACATCACACGTTGTTACAGTTTTCAGACTTTGAAACGCAAAATAGAAAATTAAATTCACATTTAGGTCATTTTGTAAATTTATTGATTGACCATTATCATATAATGTACCTCCATGCGGGTCCGCAACTCCTTTTATCTTTGATTCGACGAAAATATTGGGTTCTTTCCGCTCGTCGAAGAATCAGAGCTCGAGTTCACCAATGTTTAAAATGTCATCGCATTCGTGTTGCTACCTTTGCCCCTCTAATGGGGAATCTTCCAGTAACAAGATTCGAACAAGGGCGCGCATTTCTTAACGCAGGCGTGGACTTCGCAGGTCCTTTTCCCATTCGGGAATCAAACCGTCGCAAGGCAGCCTTAGGGAAAGCTTATTATGCCCTTTTTATTTGTTTTGCAACTAAAGCGATCCACATCGAAGTCGTGTCCCAGCTAAGTACGGAAGCATTTCTTGCAAGTGTTGACCGGTTTGTTTCTCGTCGAGGCGTTCCCAGTAAAATGTTTTTCTGACAATGCCACCAATTTCGTTGGAGCTAAACGGTTGTTAAAGGAATGGCGTTATTGGTGGAATAATCAAGAGATGCAAAGTCAAATTCAGCAACATTTAATTTCGCGTGGTGTTGAATGGAACTTATACCTCCGCATGCACCACATTTTGGAGGCCTATGGGAGGCTGGGGTAAAATCCTTAAAATCTCATCTCATACGAATTTCAGATTACCAACCGTTAACTTTTGAGGAAATGACAACTGTAGGTACACGGGTAGAAGCTGTGTTGAACTCTCGACCTATTTGTCCAATGACAGCAAGTCTTGATGACTTTGATTCGTTAACACCTGGGCATTTTCTGGTTGGTGAACCACTGGTGTCATTACCTGAACCAAACTTTTCGGATCGCAAACTGCATCTTCTTAATCGATGGCAATTTCTCAGAAGATGTACTACTGATTTATGGAAGAGATGGAGACTGGACTACATCTCTAATTTGCAAAATCGCACTAAATGGTCGGTTAAAAGTCCAAATGTTAAAACCGGGACTCTAGTGATTTTGAAAGAGCAGAACGTTCCAATGCTTTGTTGGCCAACCGGGCGAGTCATAGAATGCTTTCCAGGTAAAGACGGAATAGTAAGAGTGGTCAAAAATAAAAACGGTCAATGGTGAATTCGTTCGACCAGTGTCGAGTTTAGCACCTCTTCTTCCTACAGAAGATCCATTGTCATCATGAAAATTTTAATAAAAATTTTGGTGGGCGGAATGTTTACGCTTAGTTTAAAAATATATATTATGTAATTCTTTTTTTTTTGTCAACAGTCAACTTTAATTTTTTTTTCTCTTCTTCACCTTTCCAATTATGAAAGTCAAACTATTAGTTGTAATTTAGAATATTATTTTTTTATGTTAATGTTAGCACCTAAGTCTCATTTAGTGAATTTATAATTTAAATAAACAAAAAAAATAGAAGGAGAAATGAGGATCGCCTGTTTATAGTGTTGGAACTCTTATCGCTGGAGGTTGGACTTTGTGGGGCAAAAGCTCGAACAGTCAGTTGGAATAGAGATCGCAGCCTGGACGCATCGAAATCACCGCTTACATATGTATATAATATATATTCAGTTGGACAAGATCTCGCAACCAGGACGCATGGAAGTCACCGCATACATATATATATATATATATATTTTTTGTCTCAGGATCCTGAAATCGCTTGGTACGCACCGCCGCCGCTACAGTCTAAGCGTCGAACATTGAAATTCGACTGTTTGGAAATAATCGCCTTGAGACGTTGGTTGCATTCTATGAAATGAGGTCGCTTGGAAGAAAATGCCGAAACTCAGTCTTCACTTCATAAAAAATAGTATTCGTGAGTTAGTTGGACTTATATTTAATAATTATTTTCCTAATAGTAATTCAAATATCCTTTATTTAAGTTAATGGTTTTGTTTAAAATATTTTCTTTATTTTTTTTCTATATTTGTTTGGTTAATTGAAGGTTTTAATCAAATGTATATTCTTTGTTTGATTTTATTTATTTATTGTGTAAATATATGTGACATAATTGGAAAGACTTATTTCTTTTTTTTTTTATAGGTTTCCTAATTTTTATTTTATTTTAATAATTGATATTTGTAGAACCAGCTGGAAAGGGGATAGTGGTAGGCAGCCAATTACGGTAAGCCCCTCTTCCCCAACACAAATATTTAAATTAGTCAAGCAATATGAAGATGCTTTACTAAAAATAAATTTGAACGTTGGGTCAATGAGGTATGGAGAAGGACAGATTAAACTAAAAGAAGATAAATATGTTTCCAAAAAACCATACAGATGCTCTATTCCAGACCAAGAAGAAATAGATTCACAGGTTTCTAAAATTTTGGAATATAATCTCATTAAGGAATTAGATTCACCGTTTGCTAGTCCAGTGACTTTAGCATTCAAAAGAGAAGAGGGGAAAAGAACAAGGCTATGTGTGTATTACAGAGAGCTGAATAAGATCGTTCATACCTGAATTCCATCCTTTTCCTAGGATAGATGATCTTGTTATCAATGTGGGTAATAGTCATGGTTTACAGCATTGGACATTAACTCCGCTTTTTGGTCCATTCCAGTCAGAATTAAAGATCGCAAGAAAACAGTGTTCATAACTCAATGGAATGGAAAGTATTACCTTTTGGTTTCAAAAATTCACCCGCTATATTTCAGAGAGTGCTGGCAAACATAATTAGAAGGTATCATTTAGATAAATTCTGTGTTAATTATACAGATGACATCTTAATATTCTCTAAATCTTTCGAAGAACATATGACCCATATCAAGTTATTTTTTGAAGCAGCTAAGCTAGAAGGTTTCAAATTGAAATTAGAAAAATGTGGTTTTGCGAAACACAGTGTTAAGTACCTGGGCCATGTAATTGAAAGAGGTAAGGTTTATCCAATGAGGGATAATCTTACTGCGATAAAAAATTTAAGTGCCCTCAGACAAGGAAGATGGTTCGTCAATGGTTGGGGAAAATTAATTTCTATCATAGATTTATTGATCATTGTTCTACGAGATTAGCACCTTTGCACGCTTTACTTAAAAAGAACGTAAAATTTAATTGGACAGAAGAATGCGAAAATAGTTTTGAAGAAATTAAACATTATTTGTGCTCGAAACCAATTTTAGCCATTTATGATCCCGAAAAAAGAATGTGTGATAGAAGTAGATGCAAGTCGAGTAGGCTTAGGGGCTGTTTTGAAGCAACCTCAAGAGGATGGGATTTTACACCCAGTTGGCAATTTTTCAAAAAAATTGTCACCAGGCCAGATGAAAAGAGAGATAATTTTTGGAATGTTTAGCTATAAAAGAAGCAATTCTATTTTGGCAGCATTATTTGATAGGGAAAGAATTCACTGTAAACATCGGACCATAAAACCACTGGTGAATTTTAAATCAAAAGCAAGAACTGATGAAGCCATGGGTGATTTAATGTTGTACTTATCCCAATACAACTTCAAAGTGATTTATAAGGAGGGAAAGGATAATGTGGAAGCCGATGCTTTATCCAGAAATCCAGTTCCAGAAAGCTTTCAGAATAAAGATGATTGCTTAAAAGTAGTCAATATCATCCGGATCGAAGATATTATCAAAGACCAAGAAATCAATAAAGCGGAAATAGAAGAATCAGAACACATTATAAGGGATGGGGAAGTCACCTTCAAAGTGATGAACAATAGGAAACGGATTTACGTATCTACAAAATTTGGTCGATATTTGATTGATAGGATACATAATTTTTATGGTCATATTGGTAGCAAGCAGATAGCCTATAAACTCCGACCATTTTACTATTTCAGAAACATGGATGACACGATATCTGATTATTGTAAGCAGTGCGAGATATGCATAAAAAATAAATCCAGATCAGGAAGACCGATTGGAATGTTGTCACAATTAGGACCAGCTGAATATCCATACCAAATTATGTCTATAGATACAATTGGAGGCTTTGGTGGAAATAGATCTTCGCATAAATACATGCATTTATTAGTTGATCATTTTACTAGATATGAATGGATTTTAACCTCAAAAGGACAGACGGCTAATGACTTTATTAAATAAATAAAACCAATATCTAATGAAAATATTAAAATTATTTTGGTAGACCAATACAGCGCGCTAAATTCATCTAAATTCAAAGATCAAATCAAGAAGTTGGGTGCACGGTTGATCTTTACTTCAGTGACGAGAATCCGGACAAATATAAACCGTGGACAGCAATTGCTAAATTATGTCTTCAAGAATACAATAACACAATACACAACACTACAAAATTTTCACCTGCTTATTTACTCAACGGACAGACTTCAGAAATTGTACCTAATCAGCTGAAAAAAAATAATTATGACTTACATACGGACAGAATCGCAGCATTAAAAAATTCAAAAAGGAGTTTTTGAAAAAAAAATAAGAAACGGATTGATAAAACAGAAAACAATACGAGTTCATAGAAGGAGATTTGGTTTATGTCGCAAACGGAAATAAACTAAACCGTACCAAATTGGATGAAATTATAACAGGCCCCTTCAGAATTAAGAAGAATATTTCATCATCAATTTATAAAGTGGAGTGCAAGAAGAAACGCAAAAAAGCGAACTTATTTCACTGTAGTAAGCTAGTTCTTTAATCTTTTTTCCCCTGGATAAAAGAGTCTCCAACCAGCGGAGGTGTAAAATTGATAATTTTATCAAGTCACCATATGATATATAAATATATCATATGGCGATTGCTATATTGTGTCTATATAAAATAGTAGCTAAGGACTGTTAAAACTATTCTTATTTTAGGCATCGTTTAAGTATATTTTACTGGAGACCCAAAAGGTATTAGAAATATAAAGAACTATTCAGTATATTAAGGTAATTTATTAAATATATAAATTAAAAAAATAAAATAAAATAATAATAATAGTTTAATTAATTATTATTTATTTAATAAAAAATTAAAGTTTAAAAAATTAAAAGCTCAAAATGCGATCATATTTTATTTACAATATACATTCATCCTAGGGATCCCCCAACCAAAACCTGTTTCTCCACTTATGGAGGGACAAGCCAGGTCCAAAGCGATCGATTCTCTTTCAGGTGTACTACAGGTGTACTGATGTATAGAGGCTGAGTGAGAGCGCTATACATTCACTCAGGGCGCGAGTAAGAAGCTGTCCATTACCCGGACTCCATGTCGAATTTTGTTATAGATCGCGAGGCCACAGCCTTTTTACCTGCGATGAGGATTATAGGGATGAGTGGAATTGGATAGAGATTGCGCTAATGTATTTGGATAACGAGAATGATTTTGATAAAATTTCGAAAATTTAACGCGTATGCATTCTAGAACAAAAGGTATATTAAGGTCCATTATGTAAGGTATTTTGGGGGACATAGTAAGAGGCATTGGTTCTGAAAACAAAATATTAATTATATTACATGGTAAATGTACCGGTAGTGGAAACTTTGATAGTTAAATTGTTATAATTAATTAGGTTTTGAATTAGCTTCAAACTTTCGTATGGGTTGGGACACATCTATAATGTTAACGATATGTTCTGTTGTCCAAATGAAGCTGTCAGTAGGACAAACTGCTGAAATATAAACATTTTACCTGACAGTGTTTTGTTGTCTCAATCGTTCCTATAATTGTCTCGTGAACTTCTCAAGTTTTTATAAGTCTGTCGAGTATCCACATCACTACCACTTTCAACACAAATTAAATTTTCATTTTGTAAGCATGGAATATCTACTCGTAGTATGTTAGAAGGGATCTTTGGTGTTTAATTTGAATATAATCCCATACTTAATTCGAAGAGTTTCTGTCAGGTGATGAACTGCATTCTTTACGTCATAAATTGTATTAATTTTTAATTTTAGATATGTAAATGCATTTTGAAACAGTCGCAGTATATCGGTCTTGTATTTAAAGCAGAAACTTATAACAAGACTAGCGAACAGTCTGTGCATGATTCAGATATTGACTCCACTTCCAAACTTATTATTTTTTTTATTGCATAAATGCATAAAATTTTATGGTTGTCCATTAGCCAGTCGGTAATCTATTGAGTGCGACAATACTACCCCTAATTTCCATTATAGCATTGTGTCGAAATATTTTTTGGAATATTTCTTATAGTTTTATTAAACGGTGTGAATAATGGGTTAAAATTGTCTATTTAATGAACAAAGTGTGCCTGTTATTTTTATCCGAATAAGTATCAAACTTTTATAAACAATTTTGCATATATCAATGACTATGGGGAGGCAAGTGTATTTATTGGATGGTAAGCACAAGATAAATAATGCAAGCAATTGAATGGATTAGTGACCACTGATGTGAACGGATTTCTCAGGAACCTCCCTCCCCCCCCCCTCTGGTTAATGAGGTCCGTCAGGCTACTTACTGGTGGCAGTTCACAACGACCATACCGCAGCTATATTGATTGCAAACTCAGTATCAGTGAAAAAACAAACACACTATATCATGATATTTTTTTTCCAGGATGAAAAATAATGTCCAGATAGTTTGATTCACGGATGATCTGATTCAGGGGGGAAATGGGTGGGTGTATTGCTTTTACTCGGCCTTTTGACACAGAGCAGCCATAAGCGTGAACCTACACCGATTTGCCATTGACCTTGAAAATCTCTAGTTCTAACCAACATAACTGTTACAATAAACAAATAATATAACAAATTCATCAGTTATTCCTGGACATCAACTACTTTTGAATAAGTTATATAAATTAAATTTATAATTAATTTTAATTAAATTTAATTTATTATCAAAGGTAAACAGGCAACAAAGAATACTTATTTTTGTTATTAAAGGTGAGCATAGGAGAGCAAGAAACAGTTGATAAAATTACTTGCTTGGATTTTAAATGCGTATAAAACTAAAATCAGGATATCTACAATGCTCTTGGGACTGGATGAATGTTAGTTAGTTCGAAAAAGAAAGATAATTCAATGTAGGTAGGGTATTTGAATGATGAATGGAGGAAGGGATTGAGAAGCTTAACGGAAATTTCCTATATTATTTATAGATGGTTTGTCCAGAAAAGGTTTTTTTCATAAATAACTCTTAAGACTTTTGAATGAAGGATAGAATTGGGTGGGGAGTAAAAGCATGATTTCTATGAGGTGATAAAAAAAAAAAAAAAAAAATAACACATATATATATATATATATATATATATATATATATATATATATATATATATATATATATATATATATATATATGTGGATAAATTTCTTGACTGTTATTATTAAATGTTTAGTAAGGTTCTTGAGGTTCAGTCAATTAATAAAAAACAATTATTTTGGCGACGTTTCGATACTATATTGTTCTCATAATCATGCCAATGTTACTAGTGGATATGGAATAGACTAACAATTCTGGTACACAACTGTTGAACAATGTAGTCTCGAAACGTCGCCAAAATAGTTGTTTTTTTATTAATTGTCTGAACCTCAAGAACCTTACTAAACATATATATATATATTATATATATATATATATATATATATATATATATATATATATATATATAGGTAAATTTAGGCATTGAAGACAATTTTCGAGGCAGGGTTTCCCCTAGGTGCTTATGTGTGTTTTTATTAGAATAGAATAGAATACAAAAATAATTTTATTCTGGGATAAAGTCCCTTAAGAATAACTGATAAGTGCAGGTATAACTAAATTAAATCTGGTTAGAGACATAATGAGATACAAAAGAAAAGAAAAACAGTAATACATTATATATATATAAAAGAGCTTTATTTAATGGGATTTAACAATTTACAATTTGTAACATAATCATATAAGTACTTGTTTTGCTAATAAAACAATTCACGCTACAATTTCATTCATTATAAATTAAAACATAGAATATATTATTTAAACTGTAGGAAAAACTGAGAAAAAAAAAACCTACTAAAAAAAAAGAAAAATAAATAAATAAATAAAAAATAAATAAATAAAAATAAAATAAACTAAACTAATAATAATAATAATAATAATAATAATAAAATAATATAAAGTATTAAAGTAATAAATGAAAAATATATAAAAAATAAGTTTAAGTTTTGATCATTATAATTACTATTTAAGAATAAATTAATGCTTACAATACTTTGATTTGATAAATTAAAATTTATTTAAAACTGATATAAAACATTCAATAATGTCATTTTAAGTAAATTTTATTCTAGTAGTATGTGTCTAGTTCGTTTGTGTATGTATCTTCTTAAGGTTAGTTTGTTATATTTGCCTATTGCTTGTATTATGGGATTGTCTGAGTTTATTGTTGAGTTGAAAAAGTTCTGGGTCTGGGTGTAAATAAACTGTTTAATTGTTAGAAAATCTAGATCGTGCAGCATGTCAGTTATTTTTGTGTATCTTGGGTAGTCGTTAATGATCCTCAAGCATTGGTTTTGAATCCTTTCTATTTTGTAAACATTATTGCTGCAGTTTTGTGTTCATTTATTTGTATTTTCCATTTTTGTAATATTTATTGAATTTGGAGTATAATGATTTTAATCTGTTTTCTATTGTATCTATCCTGTAGGAACTAGTGTAAATGGCGGTATCATCTGCGTAAAACGATCTTTCAACTGAAGGAAGAGAAGGTAGGTCGGATATGTACAGATTAAAGAGAGTCGGGGAAAGACAGGATCCTTGGGGGAGACCAGCTGATAGGGAATGTTTAGGTGTTGTGGTATTATTAATTGTGATTTGGAAGGATCTATTAGAAAGGAATGAATAGATAATATGAATGATGTAGGGTGGGAATTGGTAAGTGATAAGGTTGTATATTAGTCCGTTATGCCATATTGTGTCAAAAGCCTTTTCGATGTCTAGTAATATCATCCCAGTATGTTTTTTTTTCATTATAACCTGCTGTAATAAAATCTGTCAATCTAGCCAGCTGTGCCACTGTGGAATGGTTGTGTCTAAAACCGAATTGTTCATTGATCATGATATTGTTATCTGATATAAACTTGTTTATCCTCTTCAAGAATATTTTTTCAAATATTTTTGAAATAACGTTAAGAAGGCTAATTGGTCTATAGTTAACGACTTCTGAAGGGTCTTTATTTGGTTTAGGTATCGGTATAGTTTTAGCTGTTTTCCAGGAAGTAGGGAAATGTCGGAGGCGGAAGATGGAATTGAAAATTTTAGTCAAGAACATTATTGATTTTTTACTAAGATTTTTAATTACTATTGTAGGAATATTATCTTCGCCAGGAGCTTTTTTAGTTTTCAGCTGTTTTATAATATGGATTATTTCTTTTGGTGATACGGAAGGGAATTTAGATGGTACCTTTTTTGTTGGAGATATTTATTTACGGTTTTGTTAACTGAGCGATTGTGGTGGGGTGAGCCAAAGTCTTTCGTGATCTGAGAGGTGGAAGTAAAATATTCTGCTAGTAGAGTTGCTTTGCCTTTATCAGAGTAGGCAAATCCATCCGGAGTTTTAAGGGGTGGTATACATTGCGAACGATTTGTAAAAATACGGTGAAATTTCCAGAGAGATTTGTCACCTGGTTTTATGTCTTTAAGGGTTTGGGTCCATTTGTGATTTTTCCAATCATTTAATTTATTTTTTACGAATAAATTGAGTCTATTAATTATTATTTTATGTATTGGATTATTGGAGTTTTGATATTTCTTTCTTGTTTTGTTTTTAAATTTTATGAGCATTTTTAAATGAATTGGAAAACTATTATTATATTGCTGGGATATTTTAGGAACGGCAGTTGATATAGCTGTTTTAATTGTTGAATTGAGTTTATTTATGTTATGTTCTAATTCGGTAGAAGATGTAATTTCAGGGTTTATTTCTATCTCTTGATCAATCATTTGTCTAAACATTGACCAGTTGGCATTTTTAAAATTCATTCTAGGAGCTTTGTTGTTTTTATTAACTTTAGAATGTACCCGGAAAATCACAGGGTTGTGATCCGAAGAGAGACATGGTAGCGAGACAAGACGAGAGATATTATGGATATTTTTAGAGAGAGCTAAATCTATAATACTCGGTTTAAAACGGCTTTGAGAAGGAATATATGTGGGTTCTGTGGGGCTATGCAATTCTATGTTGTGTTTTGATATTAAATTTAAAAGTGTTTTCCCCATTTTTGTTGTTATTGTGACAATTCCACTGCTTATTTTTGGCATTTAGGTCTCCGAATATTATAAAACTGTTACTGATATTAAATAATTTTATTAGGTCTGGTGTATATAGTTTATTAGGAGGTATATAGGTAGCAATAACTGTGGTAAATTTATTATTTATTCTAAGCTGAATGGCGACTGCTTCGATGTGAGTGAGGCCATCTACCGGTAAATATGTGTGACTAATATCCTCGCGGGCTAATATCATAATTCCCCCGCCTTGTCTGTTTCGATCTTTCCGATATATTTTATATCCCGGAAATGAAATTCTGTCACCTGAGGCTAGTCTAGTTTCACTTACAGAAATGATGTCCGGTTTATTTTCTAATAGAAATTGATTAAATTCAATTGCATTACTTTTTATGGATTGGGCATTCCACATCAAAAATTGATTTTTTCGTTATTATTTATCATTTTATATTAATTTTAGAGTAGTTATTGCTAATATAAACGATTAGATAAATTAGATAGGAGAATAATAACAGAAATGGCAGGTAATATTGAAGAGATTGTTTATTATTTATGTTTATAGTACGCGAGTACTGTAAGTAGTTTGTTTTGCACGAGGCATATTTCAGTATCGCTTTACTATCGGTTAGGTGAAGGTCTATAAGTTGAGTGGTGTAAAAATATTTATTTAAACGGGCGAGTATGTAACTGTAACATGATGATGTGCTGTTGTTATTATGGGTGTATATTGTAAAGACATAATTAGAGAAGGCGAAGTACGTAAGTAATTCTATAACCTTTGTGTTTATAACATATTTGAACATATAATTATAAAATATATTAATATTTGTTATATTTACCATTAATCGATAAAAGATAATAGTCCTTCTATTAAAAAATAAAAATTTTAGACATACCGTCTTCAGCATTTTTTAGTCTTGACATTGTATTTTTAAAACTTGAGATAATTTTCCCAATGTTGAATGAGCTAAAAAAATGTTTTATTTCTTTAAAACAATCGGAGAATGAAGGCTCCTGATTCTGTTGTTCTTTTGATGAGAAGGTGTTTTGAGGCCACTGAGATTTTGTAGTCGGGAGTGATGGAAATGCTTCGTTATTGTTTTGAAATTTTTCCTTGGTGCTGCTTTAATTGTTGGGTTTTTCTTGCTTAATTGCAATTCCAAGTTTTTTCTCCTGTATTTGGTGCAATTCGGGGAATTTGAGAAATGTTCTTCTGAGCAATTTATACATTTTGGTTTAAATCCATCGACAAGGGCGTTGGGGCAGTCTTTTGATAGGTGATTTTCTCAACATTTAAGGCACTTAGGTTTCTTAAAACAATTTCGGGCCACATGATTAAATTCTTGGCATACATAACATAGCGTAATTATTTTATTAGACCTGTATTTTTCCCATTTTATAACTAAATCGCAACAGTAATTGATTTTGTTAATTTTATTTAATTGTTCTTTATTTTCCAGTATCACTATTGCTAATGGGAGTTTAATTAGTCCTGTTTCTGATTTTTTTTTCCATTTGATATATTTTGTATACTTGAAGGCCTTGGTCTTTAAGATTTTCTGATATCTCCTCCATAGAAAATTCCGGGGGAATTCCTTTTAAAACTAATTTAGGTTTAATTTCATTTTTAGGCGTATATGAATGAAATCCTACATTGTTTTCTTTAAATATGTTTTTAATTAATGAAAAATCTTGGTTATTATACGTGTAAATACTGGTTTTATTCCCATTGTACTTAACTTTAATTTCTTTTACCTGGGATTTTATTCCTCTTATTGTATCTTTTATATTATTATAGGAGCTATTTATTATGATTGGTGGATATTGGTTGTTATTTTTTCCTTGGTATTTATGGATGCAGATAGTTCCGAAATTTAAATGAGAAAAAAATAAAATAAAATGTCAATCTTACCAATCTTTTGGTACAATGATAGTTAGCAAGTGTCAGTCTTGATGAGAAGGAGCAATGGTATTGGCAAAATAGAAATATTTGAATATTTTTAGGGATTTAGCTTGTCTGATGTGAGGAGGAATGGAGTTCCAGAGGATTGGTGAGCGGAAAAAGAAGGAGCGTTGGAATGTTGAAGTTCTATGGGATGGGGTATACAAATCAGAAAGACGGGATCTCTTGTGTATTGGATTGACTGCAGATCAGAACTGAAGCTTATTGTAAATATAAAAAGGTTGGAGGGTATTGATAATTTGGTATAAGAATGTTCCATTGAAATATTGTTTACGGAAAGTGGGATAGAGCCAATTTAGTTGGGAATAGAGGTGGGAAACATGGGAGAGCCTCGGACTACCGAAGACAAACCTGACAAAGCAGTTCATGATTCGCTTCAGTCTGTCCTCGAGAACCGTCGAGAGGCCACCGTAAACCAGACAACCATAGTCAATGTAAGGGAATAATAAGGAAGAGACTAAAAGCTTGCGGGTTGACTGGAGAAGAAGGTAACGGTTTCAGTGGAATAATTTGAGAAGACCTATGGAACGGCGGGAAATTTGGGCAATCTGAGGTTTCCAGGAAAGGGTTTGATCAAAAACAATCCCGAGATTTTTTACAGAGGAGTAGAAAGAGATAGGATGATTATTTAAGGTTAAAGGAGGGTATTGTGAGTAGGAATTAAGGAGGGAGCTAGAGCCTAATAGAATGGCCTGAGTCTTCTTTTCGTTAAGTTGTAATTTATTTAAAGTCACCCTGGCACTAATTCTGTCCAGATCTTCCTGAACTTTAGCGAAAGCAGTGATAGCTCTGAAGGGGAAAGGAGAGATAGACTTGGGAATCATCTGCAAAGAGGTGGTAGGAACAGTGATAAATTGAATTAGGAAGATCATTAATGTAGGAATTGAATAGGAGAGGAGAAATACTGGATCCCTGAGCTATACCTCAGGTTAAAGTGAGAAAAGAAGATAGGGGTTGGTTTGGTATTTTAACTGCTTGGGAACGGTGAGAAAGGAAAGATTGAAACCAGCGGATGGAACTGTAGGAAAAGTTTAATGATTTTAATTTGGAGAATAGGATAGAGTGATCAAGGGAATCGAAGGCTTTAGAAAAGTCAAGGAGTAACAGGACGGTTAATTTTTTATCATCTATTGCGGTAAATATGTCATTAGTGATTTTTAGGAGAGCAGACTGGGTGGAGTAGCCGGGACGAAAACCAGATTGAAGGGGGTTGAGGAGGTTGGATTCTTCAAGGAATTTGCAAATTTGAGATTGAACTAATCTTTCCAAGGGCTTAGAAAGATTAGACAAGATGGAGATAGGGCAATAGTCGTTTGGGGACATGGGGTTTAATGTTTTTTTTTTTTTTATAGGATTAATGCTTTTTTTTCCATGAGGTTGGGAAAACTGAATTTTTGGAGAGGGAAAAATTATAAATGAATAGGAGGACTGGTATGATTTCGGGTAAACATAGTTTTATTACTTTAGTGGGAATATCATCTGCGCCCGTAGAATTGGAATGGGAATTCATTATGGAGGAAATAAGTTCAGAGGGGGAGATATCGGAAAAATAAAAATTAGAATCATTGAATGTAGGAGCTGGGGTTAAATAGAAGGAAGGATGAAGAGAATCAGGAGAAAAGGTGAAAACAAAAATTAATTTAATTCATCGGGAGATACAGGGTAGGTAAATGAGGATACAAGGGAATCACAGAGTGAAGGTTTACGGAGGATATGCCATTTCGATTTGGTATCAGGGGCAGAGGAGAGGGCTTCATGGTAATAATTGGATTTTGCTCGACGAATCGAAGCTTGTGTTGAGTTACGAAGCATCTTGAACCTTTGGTAGTCATCCGTCATCCTCGTGCGTCTGAAGCGTCTTCGGGCTGCTTCTCGGTTTCATTGGAGCTGCTTTATTTCCGAAGTTATCCAAGGAGCAGGGCGACGACGAACTGAGAAGGATTTGAGGGGTGCATGAATATCAAGAATACTTAGGAGGTTAGTAGTTAGGATGTTTACCATGGAATCAATCGAGGAGGAGGAGTAAATTTCAGCCCAGTTCTGTGCTTCAAGGTCTGGAAGGATCTTCTCACGGGTTAAGGATTCTATATTGCGGTATGAAATAGTTTTTGGAAGGAATGGAGGTGCTAGAGTATTGTATGGTATTTGAATCAGATCATGAGACGAAAGGAAAGGAACAGGTAACTGAGAAGAAGAGAGGAGGTTTTTTGCCGAATCAATGATAAATAGGTCAAGCCAAGTATCGGAGGAGGAAGTATGGTGGGTAGGAGAGAACGGAACGACGAAGAGATGTAGGGAAAAAAAGAGGTTTTCTAGGAACAATTTATCATATGAGTCAGAAAGGAAATTAGAATTCAGGTCCCCAGAAATAATGACATTAGCATAAAAGGGAATGTAGTTGTACAGGCAAGTCTCAAAAGATGGGTCAAAAGGAACATGGGGTAAACTACCCCTACAACTACCATAAACTAAATGGTGGTAAACTACCACATACAGGAGATGGAGAGTTTTATAGAAAATTTCAACGAGAAGGAACTGTATTTGTGGTAGATCAGTTGGATGTGAACGTTCAAGAATTCGGAACTTGAGGCTTTCATGGACAAATAAACCTACACCACCGCCCGTCCGGCCTGGTGCATAAGCGTGTAGTTAGGAAGGGAAACTAGAGAAGAGGAAACGAAAGGTTTGAGCCAAGTTTCAGACACTGCGATGATATGGTAGGAATTTCGGGTAAAATACTGTAGGAATTCGTCATAATGAGCAGGTAAGGATTGGGCATTTATGTGACAGATAGTTAGGACATCGGTCATTTTGAGGATATAGGGAGTAGGAAGGAATTTGATAGGAAGACGCAGGCTGTCAGATAATTGGTAAGACTCCAATTAAGCGATCTAGTATGAAAGATAAATAACATTAGGGAACAATTAGATACTAATAAAATATAAAAAAAGTACTAAATGTAAAAATAAGAATGTAAGAGTGTAAAAATAAAAATTGAAAATTAAAAATGAATAAGAATAGAAACAACAAAAGATATTTACATTTTCTAGAATCAAAGAAAAATAATAAGAAATAATTGAAAAGTGATAATACTAAGTGATATAACGAGGACCGTAGAGCAAAGCCTGTTGATATTGACCGAAGAAGGCAGAAAAGTCGACAGGTTCCGGAAAGTCAGAAGGCGTCGAGGTCTTGAGACTGGTCTATGATAACAACCGGGTGGCCATCATCTTTTCGACATCGAAACCTCCCGGCAGAAAACCAGACATATTTAATTTTTCCCGCCAACCTCTTCTGGCGGGCGAGCCAATATAAATGTCTGTTTGCAGGAGTCATTTGTTCATTGAGATATATGCGGTGGGCGTCATTATCCTGCCATCCCATATCTCTCGTCGAAAAGTCTCTCTTTACTTTTCTTTTTTGTAGAAGATCGTCCCTTAGTGTCAGGAAGCGTACTATGATAGGTGGTGGTCGTGGATCTTCTTTTCGTGGTCTGCGACGCTCGACCAGGTCTATATCTTCAATGTTCAACCTCACTCCCAGGCCAGCCCCGACACTTGCCACTAAGGCCACAGGAGTTTCGCCAGAACGAAGAGGGATGCCCCGTATCTCTAAAGATTTACAGAGCAAGCCCTGCTCAGCCCTATTCAGGCGAACTCCTAGCTCTCCGATTTTATTCTTTAGCGCAGTATTTTCAGTCGTTAGCTCCTCCATACGTTTTCCTTGGCTCTCTAGGTGCTTTTCGATTTTAGCCAGCCTATCATTTAGTTCAAAGCTCAGCTCGCCATATTTTTCGAGTGAACTTTTTATGGCTTTGATATCCCTCGTTGACGTCAGCTCTAAGCTGATTAACGGCTGTGAGTATATCAGAGACAGATGGTTCATTTGATGGCTGATTGACTGATTTTTCATTAGTTGGTCTGTTTTTAGTTTCTTTACAGTTTGAACATAACCAGGCTTTTTTTCAATGATTTTATAAACTCCAACTCTTTGTCATTTAATTGGCAGCATTTGCCATGGAAAATAACACGGCACTTCCCACACGCCACAATATTTTTATCATCTCTTGAAACTAACGATTCACAAATAGTACAAATAGCCATTTTAAAATACAGATAGAAATAGCTGTTTGCTCTAGAATATAAATATTGGTGCGGGCGAGAGCGCCTGTTTGAATACAATGTCTTAAATGCCTAACGGACTGGAGGAGTTTGTGTTTAGAATCGGTCGAGTGAAGACGTATGGGTTTCAGAGCTCCTGCGGATTAGCCGAGTACAACAAACTGATAAGTTTTGTTTTATATATATTTCTATTGTAAAATTTCTATCGTTTTCGTATTTTTAAGTCTATTTAAAAGGTTTTTCTTTTTTTGTTTTTCTATATATTAATTATAATATATATTTAAAAGTGATTTTTTTTTTTTTTTTTTTTCTGCATTATTATTATTTTTTTTTTTTTTTTCTTATCTTTTTTTCATATAATTGCATGATTCAGCTTAAGAAATGGCTGAATCCCCACCTTTGAAAAGGAAGGAAGGTAGGTTTAAGTTTACTACTATAGGGAATAATGAACAAAGGAAAAACTGTGTCAAGTTTTTAATTATAAAAAGGCTTGAAACAGATAATTAAAGTAATTTTTCAGATTTTAGAAAGGTTTCACCATTTTTAATACAGAAAAGTTTAAAAGCCATAATAGGTAAGGCTAAGTTAATTAAAAAATTGAAAGATGGAACACTTTTAGTTGAAGTATTTTCTGACACTCAATCGGAAAAACTTTTAAAATGTAGCAACCTATGTAATAATTTTCCTATAAAAGTAGAACCCCATGCAAGATTAAATTTAAGTAAAGGGATTGTGTGGTGCCCGGATTTGAATTATGTTGATATTGATGAAATAAAAGAGGAGCTGAAGCCCCAGAATGTTATTGATGTTAAAAGGTTAACTTTTTTTTAGAAATAATGAAAAAACTAAACAGTCACAACTATTTATTAACTTTCGATAATCCCTCCTTACCCTTTGAAATTAAACTAGGATTTCATTCTGTTTCAGTAAGACAATTCATTGTCACCAATACGGTGTTACGTCTGTCTAAAATTTGGTCATACGAAAAAAAATTGTAGTAAAGAAGCATTGTGCAAATTTTGTGGAAAAACAAAACATGAGGGGTCTGAGTGCAATAATCCGGTAACTTGTGTTAATTGTTCTAGTAATCACGATACCTTTTCAAAAAATTGTCCCGTTTTTATTAAAGAAAAAGAAATAAAAAAAATTCAAGAGGCAGAAAAAGTAACATACATTGCTGCAAAGAAAAAATATGATCTGTTGCACCCGATAACAACTCAAATATCCTTCGCTAATATTGTTAAAACTAAAAAATCTGTTAGTGTACAAACTGAACAAATTAATGAAAACCAACTTATATTTAGAAAATCTGTAGCAACAGCTACGCCTAGTAAAACATCCACGCCTAGCGGCAGCACCAGCAGTAATGCTATCACTGATACCCCCACCCACGTCCCACCTCCCACCACACCCTCACCTCCTCACCCGAATTTCTCTTTATTCTCCTTACCCTCCGTTTCAAAAATCCCTACTTCCCAAAATTCCCGACCGTCTGGTGGGATATCCGAAAAAAATTCGGAAGCCCGTTCCACCAACTGCGAAGTCGCCCCTGAACCGAGGATTTTACCCTCGGTACAGATGACGGCTGAAAATTCTACCAACCCTCACGTGTGTCCTGAAGGTCAACAGACCGGGTGGACAAAAGTCGAGGGAAGAAGAACTCGAAGTAAGACCAGGAAAAAAAATCACCAAAACGTGAGCAAAGTATAGAAAGAATGGAAAGTAATTAGTAAGTAGTTTTTAATTTTATTATTATGTTTTCCATTTTATTTCATTTAACAAATTCAATCTAATCAACGATATTGTTTATCTAAATTCTAGCCTATTTACATTTTATTTTTTAACATGACAACTCCAACCAATATAATTCAATGGAACTGTAATGGTATAAAGGGAAAGCATGAGAAATTAAAACTTATTATAAACAAATACCAACCGGTAGTTTTATGCTTACAAGAGACTAAGTTACCCCTCAATAAAACTTTTACTCTAAAGGATTATAATATCTACAGAAATGATTTTGTTATAGAAGTAGAGCATGTGGCGGGGTTTTGATTGCCGTACATAAAAGGGTCGTTTCTGAGTTGATTCAGATAAATACCTCCCTACAAGCAGTGGTAGTCAAGATCTTTCTTCACATTCCTATTTTTATTTATAATTTTTATCTTCCCCCTGATAATTTTGATGAAGTAGAGTTGGTTAATATTCTGAGTAATACCCGTTCTCCCTTTATTGTTATGAGCGACGTAAACGGCCATCATACCTCCTGGGGTTCATCTTACTGTTCAACACGCGGAAATACTATTAGGCGAATTATAGACGGCACCAACTCGATAGTTCTAAATTCAGGAAAGCCAACATATTTAAGTCCAGCATTCCATTCATTCTCCTCCTGCATTGACCTGACAATATTCTAGCGATCATTTTCCCATAGTAATCAGTTTCCCATACATTAACACCCGGATAACAAAACACCCTAGATGGATAACAGAAAAATCCGACTGGACAACATTTCAAAACAATTTACTGATAACAGCCTCTGATATACCAACTACTAACAATAGTGATGAAATCAATCATCAAATTACTAAATCTATTTTAGCAGCGGCGGAACTTTCAATCCCAAAAAGCTCCACAAATGTCAAATCAAAAAGTGTCCCTTGGTACGACAATGAATGCAAACTAGCGATTAAGAACAGAAGAAAGGCTCTTAAAGTGTTTCAAAAGGAACCAACTCTTCAGAATTTAATAAACTATAAAATGAACCGCTCACTGTCCCGCAGAATGATCAAAGAAAAAAAAAAGGATCGTGGGAACAATTTTTGAGCACCATTTCATCAAATACCCCACCCAGGATATTTTGGAAGAAGATAAATAACATTATGGGAAGATTCTTTGACTACCAGCCAACCCTTCTAATCAATGACCAAATAGAGCAAAATCCCGATTTATTGGCCGAGCATTTTGTTGAACATTACTCGAATATTTACTCCATCCAACCACAACCGACAATAGAAACCGTGACAGATAGCATTGACGACCAAAATGAAAACCCTTATAACTTACCATTCACCAAAACAGAATTGCTTTCCTGTTTAAAAGAGCTGAAACCATCCTCACCAGGAGCGGATGAGATACATAATGATATGTTGAAGAATCTACCGATACCGGCAAAGGACGCGCTTCTTGCATTCTATAACCAGGTGTGGAGCACTGGGGACTTTCCTGAGATATGGAGGAGGTCAATTATAATACCAATTTTAAAAACTGGAAAAAATAAGTTGCTTCCTTCGAGTTACCGACCTATCTCACTTACAAGCTGCGTATGCAAGTTACTAGAAAAGATGGTTTTGAAAAGGCTTAGCTGGATACTGGAAAAAAATAATCTACTATCGAACGTACAAAGCGGCTTCAGAACAGGACGCTCTACAATAGATCATCTGGTAACAATGGAGTATGAAATCCTCAACAGCTTTGCTGAGAAAAAAGAATGTGTAGGTATATACTTCGACATAGAAAAAGCCTATGATAACTTAAAAACATCTCTCGTCTTACATCAGCTACGTGAATGGGGAATTAAAGGTCGCCTTCTCGTGCTCATTTGTAACTTTCTAAGAAATCGAACATTTCAAGTTAGAATAGGTAATCACCTGTCTTCGGTAAGAGAAATGACCAACGGAATCTCACAAGGAAGTGTCTTAAGCTGCGCTCTTTTTGCAATAGCCATAAACAAAGTTACCGAGATTATTCCTAAACAAATCAAAACTTTTTTATTTGTAGATGATCTAGCTCTGTTACTGCCATTTAAAAATGTAAATAGAATGCAAATCTTACTACAAAATTGTTTAGCGAATTTGGAAGCATGGTCTATGAAATCCGGTCTAAACTTCTCCAACGAAAAAACTAAATGTCTACTTTTTTTTCAAAACTCAGGACGCCTACTCCTTTTCCAACATTAACCTACAGAGGCATGAACTTAACTTTCGATACAAAAGTTAAATTTCTAGGGCTAACCCTTGACTGTAAACTCACCTGGAAAGAGCATATTAGATGCCTAAAAGAAGAAACACTCAAGAGGTTGAATATTTTAAAAGTTCTGGCTGGACGTTCATGGGGAACAGATAGATCAAGTATGCTCAAGGTATATACCAGTCTGATAAGATCAAAGCTGGACTATGGTAGCTTTAGTTACTCATCGTCGAATCAAAATCTGCTTTCGACACTTGATTCAGTCCACCATGCAGGCATCCGTCTTGCTACAGGAGCCTTCAGAACCAGTCCAGTAATTAGTTTATGCGTTGAAGCTGGCATAGCTCCTCTTGCCTTGAGAAGACACCAACTCGCCTGTGGATACATTGGAAGGCTTAAAAATAATAATAACAACCCAGCATGGAAGCCCATTTTTAAACCGAAGACTAGACGATTTCAAGAAAACCGTAGACTACCTGCTCCACTGGGTATTAGGGCTGGTAGATATATAGAAGAAATTAGCTGCTTAGAACCAACAACTAATGAATTTGATTACCCACCTTGGACTACAAAACTACCTGTAATAGATCTAACGCTTAAAAAATTCATTAAAAATACCAGTACAGGGCCCACGTATTTAGCAGAATATCAAAAAATTAAGGATAAGTATAGTAATAGAAAACAATTCTATACAGATGGTTCAAAACTAAATAATAATGCAGGTTGTTCTTTCGTATCTGACTCCAGGATTGCCAAGTATAAACTTCCTTCACTGACCAGCAACTTCACTGCCGAATGTTACGCGATCTGCGCGGCACTCTATTATATCATGCAATGCGAGGAAGAAAACTTCGTACTGTACACGGACTCCCTATCTGCTATAATGGCGCTAAAAACATTTATAGTAAAGATCATCTAGTAAGGAAAGCACAGATTTATGCATCAATGGTAAAAGATCTGAATAAGAACATATCCCTAGTTTGGATTCCATCACACGTGGGGATTAAAGGTAACGAAGCAGCAGATCGGGCTGCCAAGGAAGCAGCATTGTCATCGATTGATGTTACAAGTATCTACACCTCAGCCGACATTTGCCATTTTCTAAAATATCAAGTTAAACTAGCCTGGGCCCAGCTCTGGGAAAACACTGAGGAACTAAATAAGCTTAAAACTGTAAAACGGGGACTAAAAATATGGAAAAGTTCCAACCGTGGTAACAGAAGGGAAGAGGTAGTTATAACTAGACTCAGAATAGGCCACACACGACTGACCCATGGTTACCTTATAACAAAAGACAGACCACCGAAGTGCACTACATGCAATAACACACAATTAACAAATAGACACATACTGGAGGACTGTCCCCTCTATGATAGTTATTTTCAGGAAGCAGAATTACAAAGAAACCTCCCAACTATTCTTGGTGATAATAATAAGAATATCGACACAATCTTAAGATTTCTCAAAAAATATAATTTTTTTAATAAAATTTAAAAAATGGTCAAAAATATAAAGAATAAATAAAATATAAAATGAAAGACGGACACTAAAGACCCTAGATGTTGAGTGTCCATAAGCAATTCAACCTAACCTAACGGACTAAATATAAACACTTACCGCTCTGCAGACGGGTAATAAAATAAATGTTTTCTAGATGATTCTTCGGTAATACGGAGAAAACAACTAATAATAATTCACATTAATAAGATGATAATTATATAGTTCTGATTAAGGTAAAAAAAAAAATGAACTAATTTGAACAAAAAACACTTTCAAATGAGTTGATATATAGAGCTGATGTTCATGGGTTGCCGTCTCTAGCCAGACTCATTATGTATCAAGCCCTATCAATAGAGTGCGACATTATGAGTCACAGAGCGGGGGTAACACATACTAAGGCATGATTCTCATTTTGTTCTTATAATTCTAGTCCCAGGGGGTGGAAGATAAAAGGGATGAATCCTCCCTCTCTCAAATTACTAATATATTACATAATCGGTGACTATTCTATGCAATAAGTATAAAACAGGATGCTTTAAAATCTAATAAAATTCATTTGTTGAGGTATTGTTTATTCGTTCCTGGCAAAGTTTGACTAAAAATGTTTTTCCACTCCAGAAAATCCTTCTATTTTCTCATACTGATACTCATACTTTTTTCAATAAGGTAAAGAATTTATCAAACTAATTTCTTATTCCTTTCTTCGTAATTCTGATAAGATTATTAGAAGAAGATTTCTATTATTAAATAACTCACTCTCAGAAACAAATTATTTTTTAAAAAGAATTAACAAGCTCAGCCTCTAGGCATATAGTATTCATCATCAGGTTTCAATTGGTAATTTATTTTATTTTTTATTATTATTATTATTTCATTTATACATTTATATTTTTAAAAAAAATGTTTTAGTGAGTTCACACTCTTGTCAGAATTAAACTCACTTTAGATAAATTATTGAATTATTATTATCATTATATTAAACAGCTATCATTTGTGATAAATCTGATTATTTCCAATATATTTTGAATTATTACTTCGTACTTATAATTTCATATAGACATCACATTAATATTGTTTACGTCAGTTTACCTATAATGACAACTAACTTAGATGTTGATATCAGCCTAAATAAATGGATAATACTTAAGGGCTCATCAGCATGTTCACATATGTATACATAAATATTACATTCACACACTCATATAAATACACATGTATATTTATTTATAATACATAAATAATATTTATGTATAATAAGTAATATGAAAATGTATTTATACAAATAAATTCCAATACAAACACACCAAATTACTAAAAACTACTACTTATTTTAAGCGATTTACTAATTTTAATTCAAATTTTAGCAGTAAAATTTTCTTGAGTATATAACTAGAACATCAGTTACTTTTACATAATTATTTACAAAAAATTTACAGATAATAAACAAACATTTCAATTCAGTTCATATAAATAGGTAACATTTAAATATAGATATTTTATGCACACATAAGACAAAACTGATATTTAGCAAAATATTTAAGATCAATTACCCATCAATAATGTAAGCTGTATGAAGCTAAAGTTTCTGATCAAAAATGATCATTGATACAGCATAGAACAGACTGATTTCGAGATAGAAAAAGAAAAATTCACTCAAATATCTTTTAAATAAATGAATCATGCAAAAGGTATATTGGAACATTTTCAATTATTTATGATCAGTTTTTCTATTTATTTGTATCTAAAGTGATTTTCATGGATAGTTAAATTTCATAAAGGATAAAGAGCAATTGTTGATATAAATATTTTAATAATAACTTTAATCACTATGTAAGTGGGAAATAGTGATCATTTATCAATTTTTGTACAAAAGTAGTTAATATATTACAGAAAAAATATATAGAGGTTGTTTATATCTAAGTACTTTAAATAATTTATATTTATAATATTGTTTCCATGGTAGAACAAAATTAAAAAAATTTAATGTATTAAATTTTACTATTATAGCTAGCAATTGAGCTTTAAAAGTATATACTTTGAAAATGTTTTAGACTTCTTAATCAACTATTGTAAGCTACAGTATAACTAAACTTGAGCCATAATATTTTTAAGTCTTTGGACGAACTTGATATATATCTGAAGAAGTGAAAACAACAATATTATAAATATAACTTAAGAATTTTATTATTTATTAAATATTTCAAGAAATTCATATTAGTTAATCTATTGAAGCAAAACACAAGGGAATATTGGCTTAAAACATATTATCAATCTGTTTAATATTTTTCTATATATTGATACATTTTATTATATTCTTTTTATATCTATTAAACAATACTTTCTTAATTAGTGTGTATATTTGTGCTTTATTAAATATGTAATCAAATTTTAATTTTTTTCATATAAAGGTGAAATATAAGAGCTAGGTGAGTAAGAATCTTTTTGAATGATCAATTCCCTATTTTTGCTATTTTTAAAAATATTATTCTAATAATGAAATAAAGTAGAATTGAAGACCCAACATCCTTAAAATTGGTAAGTCAGATTGATAATTACTATGGTTTCAATTATTTTATCCTTACTTGTCTAAATGGACCTGCTTTCAGATATAATCCAAAGGTACCCCAAGAATCAGACCTGTTTCCTTGCTCGTAGTCGGGAACATCATTCACAGATGGTACAATATTCCACTAATAATGAATATCACTTTATATTATACCGATCAATAATATTCTAAACAATACGTTAAAGTAAAAGAATATCAATTAGATCAGTTCAAAAAAACAAGTTTAGTTAGTTGTGTAACTTTTTTGTTTTGAAAATTAGAGCTTATATATTTGTTAAGTACCTTTCAGAGTTCTCTTCAAGATTAGATTTTATTCATCTCTCCAATCTTTGGAATTGATAATTAATTTGAAGAAGTGCTGAAGTATAACCAAGGTCCATTTATAAAAACTTTGCCTGATGAAAAAGTTTTAAAAACATTTAAATCATAAATAGAATATTTGTGGAGTTATTAGAATGGAATACAGTATCTGAATGCTATACTATTAGAATACATTCATAAATAGTTCAAATTGTTATGCCAAGGGTTTCATAGAGTAACAACTCATCATAAATCACTTTTTTTTTCCCATTTTAAAAATAATTGTTATTGTGTTCCAAGATTTTAGTTGATAGCGCATTATAAAAATCATTGATTATTAACAGCTAGTTGATTAATAATATTTTTTACTTCTTGGCTGCATGCATGCTACAAAATGAAAAACCACCCATTAATTGTTTTGTTTTATTTAGTTTAGGAGGATTAATATTTTTCTCTAAAATATCTAGTCAGAAATCTTCAGGGTCTACTTATTGAAACTTACATTTTTCATGGTTGTATTTCATCTTTCAGACTGTTAATTCAAATCAAGAGGCATATATTTCAAGAAATATTAAAATTATTTTAATGTCTCTCAAGCATTATCAAAGGGACACTTCTTGGCTGCATGCTACAAAATGAAAACCACCCATTAATTGTTTTGTTTTATTTAGTTTAGGAGGATTAATATTTTTCTTTAAATATTAGTCAGAAATTGAAACTTACATTTTTCATGGTTGTATTTCATCTTTCATACTGTTAATTCAATAGTAAATTTTGATTTACTGATGCAGACATCAGTGTTTGTGAGTGTGTGTGTGTTGGTATGATATTTAATAAACCAAATCCTTTCTTTCCACAAGAAGTGTGTGCTATTTTCCATTAAATAAATGAATAAAATGGTAGAGACTTTTGGATAAGATCAAGTCCCAGTAACAAGAATCAGCATCTTCAGCATCTTGAAATTGTTAGAAGTCCATTATGTTAATAAACTCCCCAAGATTAATGTGAAAAATAATCAATGAATTAAACTTTCATAAGAGAAAAGAAAAGATATAATAGGAGAGTCAATGAAACACTTTCTCCACAACTTAATGCACAAACAAAAGAGCTTAAAAAATCCAAGAAGTTCTGTATAGATAAAATCCTTAGAGTGGATATTACTATTATAGGATGTACAACAAAGAACCACTGTCCCAAAATATAAGTAAAATAAAAAAAACAGGAAAATAAACCTTTTTTTATTGTATGGCCTTTCCATTTAAAGAACTTACTAGTTTCAAAAGTTTAAGACTACTATTTCAATGAATTAATATTTTCAACCTCCATGATTCTATATATTTGAAATTTTAGTTTTATTTATGTTATTCATTACATTTTTATTGAACAACTAATTTAATAATATCATCATGTTTTTATATGCTGCTCTAAACTGGCAATAAAACTCAGAAAATACTCTAAACACATAACATTAATTAAAAATAATAAAAAAATACTTATTACAATTTTATACATTGCAATAATATGAAAATAAATAAAATATAATTGTCAAAAACAAAAAGTAATATATTTCTTTTAAGTTTATCAATTAACTATATTTTAATAAGTAAACTTCATAAAGTTCTTGAATAGAAAACCAGAAAGAATAAATGAATGAAAAATTATAAATAGAAACAAATAAAAGACAAAACAGTGACAAGGTAGACATTAATTGGAAAAAACAGCAAAACCAGCAGTAGATTAATTTGCATTGTGCAGATGTCTTGTATTTTACAAACCAAATCTCCATAAAATGGGTAGGAAAAATATATTGTGCATTAACAGGTATTTAAAGTTAAAAGCTAGCACATAATACCAGCACTTGGTTCGATGACTGCTATGCACATGGGAGGCCCATATTCCCTATGATCCTCATGTGATTATAATTCTTAGGTAAGTGATATATGTTAAAGGTGTTGATGTGATTGCTTGCTGGAGTCAACCCATTCTGTCTTTGGGAAGCATAACTCTACATTATATATCTTACTACAGAATTTCAAAGTGGTTAGTTAGTGTATTATAAAGATCACCAAGAAGTATGATTCATCTATGACCTGTTCCCCTTACAACACATGAAGGGTCTTGGGCTCAGTGCTTGAATAGGTTATGCTGTTTCTGAGCGAACCGTTGTGATGGGTGTGACCGGCTGGGTGTGTCCCAGGAGGGTCTCCCAACCTCGAATTCAATCCACGACCGGGATAACAGAATATAAATTTTCTGCCTTCAGTCGGACTCAAACTCGGGCCCAGTAGCATGGTAGTCAAGCGCCTTACCCACTGAGCTACTGCGCCTCCTATGACTTATCTATGATCTGCATGGTATAAGAAATGAAAGGTCTTAGTCAGCTTACTGATCCTGATCAGCCATAATCCATAAATCTATTTCAATATATTTTTCTAACAAGAACCAAAGTGAGGCAATGATGGAAAAATAGGTACTGCATAAATGGTACCTAATAGACCAACCAATGGAAACCATGATTTGTAGAAAAGTAAATATGGATATCCCTTTTCAGGCTGCCTGTTCTTCCAAATGTCTGTAAAAGTATCTCACACAATTATGATCTCAAGAATTATAGATTGAAATCTGACTATCATTTGAAAGAAATTTAAAAAAGTTTTTAGAGAATAATTTACAGAACAAATCATTTGTAGTTCCAAAGAAGTCCATAGAAGAAAATAATTAACTAAAGAATTACATTCAAATAACGGCTTGAAGAATAGCCATAAATTATCAATTGATAGCAATGGTAAAGACTGCTTAGTAAAAAATAAATAGTTCCAAAACATATTAAAATAATAGAAAAAAAACAAAACAGGCATTTGCTAAAATTACAATTTATTAAAAATTAATGGAGAATTCAATAAATATTGCTTTTGGTAATGAATTATGACTTATAATACTACACATATGTACTATTGTTGAAGGATGTACCTTTAACCAACATTTTTGGTTTATGATTGGAAATTGATTTAAAAATGTATTTTGTATGATGAATAAGACTTGGATGGACAAGATTATTAAAAATACAAATACAATATTATCTGATTATCTTATAGCATAAAAAAGTGCCTGTATTGATTTCAAAGTTACTTAAAGGTCAACAGACCTTTTCTAACAATGAAAGATGAATAATTTGGACATCATCATTAAATCAGAATGAATGAACTTAAATTAAGAGCACTAATAAATGAGAACTATCTGAAGCTTTTAAGAAGAGGTTTATTACAGGCAGACGGTCTTACGTTTATTCTGTTATCAGACCATAATTTAATATAATAATTATATTTTCATATACATGTAACAATTAAACATGATTGGGACTGCATTAATTATTGATATGTCAAAGAAACAAATGAAATATCATATAAGCTAGAATTAGAACAACAGATCCAGCTTTTTAAACTGTGTATCAACAAAAATAAGAATTTAAAAAATAATTCATAAGACAATGGTCTATTGATGATGGGAAGTAACTTGGAATATGAGGACAATATCAGGCATTTTGAAGAGTTCATGTTCCAAGAGGAAGCAAATTAATTCTCCTAATTTCATAACTGTAATGATCCCAAATAAAAACAAAGGATTTATATAATCACCCTAGATTGCAGGATTATGATTGAATCCATTAAATAACTGAATTATTATGAACGCTGAATAAAGCCTTTTTAAACTATATGTCAAATAATAATATTGCAATAAGTTACTATTCATCTTTGGAATGTTGTTGCTGAAAGAGTTTCTTTAACCTATTATAAGACTGTAAAACAGATACTGCCCTATTTAAAAAGTGACAAAATCTGAGTCATTCAGTGGACCTTAGACCTTTTCTACACGGACATGCTTGAATAATGCAAGATTCAATATATAATAATACAAAAATAAAAATTTGCAAGTCTATTTGATTTACATCAATTATTATAATGTGTCTGAGATCCATTTCATATCACTCAGAGGAACACTAAAATGCTTGTAGCTAAATATTTCTTAATATCATGAAACTCCTGCAAAACGTTCAGTTATTTTCATATTTACAGTTTTTTTTTTTTTTTTTTCCAGTAACATTTATAATTGTTATCATTAATTTCTAAAATAAACAATTTCTGTTTGGATTGGATATGTGATATTTCTATATTAGATACCAATAAACTTTCTTTATATCCATTTTTTTTTTTTTTTTTAAATATAAACATCCATCACTTATAATAAATTCCAAATAATAATATTTATTTTAAATATATATGAGCTTACTGTAGCATATATAACTAATTTATTATTATAACATAAACAACTTTTTTAATAGTTATTTTTATAAACCATCATAAATTTTAACTAACACAACAAAAAAATAACATTCTCTTAATAAAAAAAATACGTAGATCGTTAAATTATAAGCTTCATATGTACAGTTTTATATTTATACATGCATGATCACATTTTACACATCATATAAAAAGAATATTTTCTTAAAACAAAATAATAATTTTTCAAATTAAACTAATTATATCTATGATACGTAAAATATTTATAGGACAAAACTTTAAATTAGACCTTAAAATATTATAATTAAAATTAGATAGATAATTTTTAGTTCCACATATATACTAAAGTAAGTATTGTAAGAATATAGAATCTTTTAAATACTTACATAGCAAAGTTATAAACATAGAAAAGTAAAAAAAAAAAAAACAAACAAAATTATTAATAAACAAATATCCTTCTTATTTACATAATACTTTTCAATTTCTGAAAGTTTATTACATTACACAGTCTAATTTACATAACAATCATTGAATAACTAAGCACAAATAATTATTATTAATGCTTGTTAATGCTACAGGATTGGCAACATTGAGTTTGGTACCTATACATTCTACACATGTTCATTGCCTGTATATTTTGACAATATTTTGAGTGGTCGTGACAATCTGATTCTGAAATCATAAAAAAATACAAAAATGTGAATAAAATAAAATACCTATAATTACATTAATGATACTTACATTTTAACATAAACATGGCCGTATATACACAATAAAAAGTGTAACTATGCCAATTTAAAAAAAAAAAAAAAAACATTAATAAAAACTGTGTTTGTTTTCTGGAAATTAAATGCACTATTTCAAAATTATCAATTACAGTATGTTATTGGTTAATTATTTATGTATGAGGTGTGTTCAATTACTTTTACTTATATTTTTTAATTCTTAATTGCTTGGTTCTCAATGGAGCTGTAATATTTGAAAACAAAACATAGTGTATAATTTGAAATAATATTAATAAATATAAATTGAGTCTTTGAAACATAGGGTTAGTATTATACATAAATCATCTGTATAAACACATGGTTTTATTCATAAATTCTTTGTCAAATAGTGATATCTTTCATAACTAAAATATTAACAAATAATTAAAATGGGACAAATATTACAGATTATTGAGGGGGAGGGGGAGAGGGATCAAAATTGAGGCAAATATAATAAAGTTATTTTGGAGAGAATCTAATGCAAAATATTTTAAAATTGAATGTCAAATTCCCCTCACCTTCACATATCCATATATTAGCTCAAAACACAAACCCTAAATTAGCCTCAAACACAAAATACCATCTTGACTTAATAATACTGTGATAGATAAAATGAAAAATAATTAAGAAAGTAGCATTACTCTTCATTGATCTACATCCTTCCCTCTATTCATTGATAATCAACCAATTCAGAAAATAGAAACATTGATTTACCAAGGTCAGGCACAGAAAAAGGAGACCTAGATCTTAACATTCTAACAATATATTCATTCATAAACCAAACCTACACTCTCCCTTGGCAATATGGCAGGACACACCAACAACAATGCAGGAGAGAAATTCTTATAAAGATTAGGAGATCAGGTAAGGCAGATTATTGAACGCAAAATCTTATCTGAAGCAGAAATCAATGACATAAAGCTTGACATTGAAAAAATGATGAATGATGTGGTCGAAAATTCCCAGGAACGCGGCTGCGACGTAGAAGTAACGGTTGATGTTTCGGAGCAAACATTGCAGATACAAGACGATCCACAGGCTCAATTGTTTGCTGAAATGAAAATGAGAATACAAGAAGAGCATTTGAAATATGAAGGTGTACCACTATACCATAGACCAAATATCGTCCGAGTTCCTTTTAGTAAACAAACTATGAATATAGTCAATGTTGTCGACCAGGTTTTGGCGGACATAGTGAAGGACGACCTAACTCTTCAAGAGATATCTCATTGGATATATGTAGCAGCCAGAACAGTGGGATTGCAGCTGGGGCTATATCGCCTTAAGCGAGAAGAATTTAAATCTTTAAAGCAGGATAAAGATAAAGATACGCCACCAGGGAAGAGAAGGATGATAACTAAGGTAGAATCCTTTAGAAGAAAAATTGGTGTAATATCAAATTACTTACGAGGTCCGGAGAAAGCGTCACTCAAGCTTAAAACTAAAATTGATGAAATAATTGTCTTCCATATAGGTGATGTACAAAAATCAAAATTAAACCAAGAGCTGGCTACTCTTATGGAAACAATGAAGCAGAAGCTAGCAATATATGCCAATCGGATAAGGAGATATACTGAGGCAGCTGAAAGAAGAAAACACAATGGAGAAAATATTTTACAAGAAGTTAACCAATGAAAGGAAAAAAACAAAAATGCCATTCACCCAATTAAGGATTCGTTGGTTGATTTTTGGTGAGGGGTATGGGGAAAAGCCGAATATTTTAAAAAAGATGCTTACTGGCTAAAACAGGTTGACGACAGTGTTGTTCATGTTCCTTTAATGGGAGCTGCTTCTATTAGTACCAATGATGTAATCCAAGCGCTTAGAAAGATGAGAAATTGGAAGGCAACAGGCCCAGAAAAGTTACATAACTACTGGCTAAAGAAGCGTCCATCGGCCAATAGCATCCTGTTACCAGAAGTTCTTAGAAAATAATATTGACCCTCCAAATGAGTTTTGTACTGGTACCACCTATCTGATTCCAAAAGGAGACAAGGAACAACTAGAGTCAAAAGATTACATACCAATAGTATGTCTAAATGGTGTGAACAAACTATTGACATCAATGATAAATCAGAAACTGAAAGAGCATATCAACCTTCATAAATTAATAGCTGACAAACAGTTAGGGACAAGAGAGAATTTTAGGGGGTGTAAAGAACTACTACTAATTGACAGTTTCATAGCTTCACAAGTGAAAAAAAGACATCGTGATATATCAATATCATGGATTGATTATCAAAAAGCGTTTGATTCTGTACCGCATGACTGGCTCCTTCAAGAGATGAAGATCTATAAAGTGGACCAGAACATAATAAATTTACTGTAACGCCTTATGAAGCTGTGGAAAGTGTTCCCTACAATGCCCGACGATAAAAGAGAACGTTCGGAAGAAGCAATATCAAGAGGAATATTTCAAGGCGACTCCTTGAGCCCTTTATGGTTTTGCATGGCAATCAACTCTCTTAGTACAATGCTCAATAGTTCAGGTAAAGGCTATCACCTCAACACGGAAACAGTGCTGTCCCACTCAATGTACATGGATGACATTAAGTTGTATGCCAGGAATGAACAAGACCTTAGAAGCCTCCTTGAATTAGTGAGAGCCTTCAGTAGCGATATACACATGAGCCTGGGCATTGATAAGTGTGCAGTGCTTCATTTAAAAAGAGGAACGCTTATAGAAGTAAGAAATATGGAACTGTCAAACAGTATTGTACTTAATCATCTTGATGAACGGGACTCATATAAGTACCCGGGGATTTATCAACTTCTCGAGTTTAAGAAGGATGGAAGAGACAATTCGAAGATGTGTTTAAAAAGCGTTCAAAACTAATCCTAAAGACACTTCTTTCAGGAAAGAATTTGATAAAACGTTTGAACACTTGGGTTATCCCTTCGTTGGCTTACTCTTTTGGAATTGTCAATTGGTCTACGACGGAGTTAAAATCAATGGACCAATACCTTCGAGTTATGATGGTAAATGCCCAAAAACGCCATCCTAAATTCTCCGTGGCGAGATTGTATCTTCCCAAAAATATTGGAGGTCGAGGCCTAACCAGCATTTTTAAGGCCGTGAGCAAGAAGAACATCTCCGCGATTACTTCAAATCTAAGGTTTCCAGAGTTGCCTCCACCATTGTAGAATTAGATAAAAAATTTACTGTTTTGAATTTGGCATCAACAGAAAACCCTCTTACACCAACCCAAGAAAATCTTCTTGGAAAAGATTCTTGGAAAACTAAAGAATTACATGAAAGGTTCTACCACTCCATTACAACCACTGAAACTGACGTTGATGTCTCTCTTATGTGGCTGCATAAAGGCACCCTATTTCCAGAGACTAAAGGATTCCTATTAGCGATCCAGGACCAGGTGATTGCTACAAACGTTTATAGACGTCGAATATGTGGCGAACAAATTAATGAACTATGCCAGTTGTGCAAAGCTGCAGCGGATATAAACAAAAAATTAATGTAGAAACGATTTGAGGAACTAATTTTTTCAGAAAACTATTAAGGGTCTAATTGAGCGGAATACTTATCAAATACGACAAATTGTCGATTTTCGTTCCTTAAAAACGAGCAACACATTCAGTTACTGATATATTTCGATAGCAGAAGGTATAAAAAATAATTTAATGCCAAAAAGATGTGAGCAACTAATTTTTTTAGAAAACTATTATGGTCTAATTGAGCGGAATACTTATCAAATACGACAAATAGTCGATTTTCGTTTAATTAAAAACGAGCAACATATTCAGTTCTTTGTATATTTCGATAGCAAAAGATATAAAAAATAATCTAATGCCAAAAAGATGTGAGAAACTAATTTTTTTAGAAAACTATTATGTTCTATTTGAGTGGAACACTTATCAAATACGACAATGAGTCGATTTCCTTCCTTAAAAACGAGCAACAAAAACAGTTCTTGATAAATTTCGATAGCAGAAGGTATAAACAATAAATTAATGTAGAAAGGATGTGAGCAACTAATTTTTTCAGAAAACTATTAAGGTCTAATTGAGCGGAATTCTTATCAAATACGAAAAAGTTTTGATTTTCGTTCCTTAAAAACGAGCAATAAATACAGTTCTTGATATATTTCGATAGAAGAAGGTATAAAAAATAAATTAATGTAGAAACGTTGTGAGCAACTAATTTTTTTAGAAAACTATTATGGTCTAATTTATATACCTTCTGTTATCGAAATATATCAGTAACTGAATTTATTGCTTGTTTTTAAGGAAGGAAAATCAACACTTTTTCGTATATAATAAGAAATCCGCTCAATTAGACCATATTGTTTATATCTTCTCCTATCGAAATATATCAGTATCTTAATTTGTTGCTCGTTTTTAAGGAACGAAAATCGACACTTTTTCGTATTTGATAAGAATTCCGCTCAAGTAGACCCTAATAGTTTTCTAAAAAAATTAGTTGCTTAAATCGTTTTGGTATTACATTATTTTTTATATCTTTTGCTATCGAAATATACCAAGAACTGAATTTGTTGTTCGTTTTTAAGGAACGAAAATCGACCCTTTTTCGTATTTGATAAGCATTCCTCTCAATTAGAAAATAATTGTTTTCTAAAAACAATAGGTGCTCATATATTTTTTGGCATTTAATTATTGTTTATACCTTCTGCTATCGAAATATATCAGTAACTGAATTTGTTGCTCGATTTTAAGGAACAAAAATCGACTCATTGTCGTATTTTATAAGTATTTTGCTCAATTAGACCATAATAGTTTTCATAATCATAATATAATAGTTTTCATAACCACTATATCTCATAAACTCTATATCTACTATTTCTTATATTTACCTATTATATTGTTATATTTACTCATTCACTATCACTCCTGAAATATTCTTTTCAAATTTTAATTCAATAGTTTACATTTGGTGTCTTAGCTTCAGTGCCTTCAGATATTAATTCAGTTATCTGTCCTCAATATCTCAGTAACTCTGTAGCTACTCATTAAGTATTAACTCCTTTAAGTATAAACTCAGTAACGTGTCCTCATTATCTCAACAACTTAGCATCTACATTGCTAATATTCACCAATTATTTTGTCGAAATTACTCATTAGCATTTAAGTAACTATCACTCATTTTAATTAATTCTCATTTTAACCTCAATTCAATAGTCTTTATTGGCCTTATAGCCTTTAGATATTGCCTTTATGTTACTATCCTTACTCTTATACAGTTATTTATTTTTCATTTTATGTTTCTTTATTTTTCTCACTCATTCCTATGTGTTGTGGTGTGTGTTTATTCATATATTTTTTAGAATGTAGTCATACCTTTTTGCTTGTTTTCTTTTCTTCTAGCCCTGATAAAGACTTGCAATGCAAGTCGAAACGTTGGCCTTAACAATTAAAATAAAATAAACATTTTATTTTGATCTGCTGAGTATCTATGACTGCCTACCCTAACAATCTACATCTCCCATAATAGTTTTTTAAAAATTTAGTTGCTCACATCTTTTTGGCATTAAATTATTTATTATACCTTCTGCTATCGAAATATATCAAGAACTGAATATGTTGCTCGTTTTTAAGGAACGAAAATCGACACTTTTTCGTATTTGCTAAGAATTTCGCTCAATTAGACCATAACAGTTTTCTAAAAAAAATAGTTGCTCAAATCGTTTTGATATTACATTATTGTTTACATCTTCCGCTATCGAAATATATCAGTATCTGCATTTGTTGTTCATTTTTAAGGAACGAAAATCGACACATTCGTATTTGATAAGAATTTCGCTCAATTAGACCGTAATAGTTTTCTAAATAAATAGTTGTTCCAATTTTTGGTATTGAACTATTGTTTATATCTTCTGCTATCGAAATATATCTGTATCTTAATTAGTTGTTCATTTTTAAAAAACGAAAAACGGCACCTTTTCGTATTTGATAATTATTCCAATCAATTAGAACATAATAGTTTTCTGAAAACATTAGTTGCTCATATCGTTTTGATATTACATTATTGTTTATATCTTCCGCTATCGAAATATATCTTTCTTTTTTCTTTTTTTTTTTTTCTCTCTTCTCTGTTCTTTTCCTCTACTATTCAATGATATCTTTCACATGGATATATCATCAAAAACTAACAAGACTAAAAGAAGTAGATCATTCAAAACGGTAAGAATGAGCCCAGCCAAGCAAAAGCCGAAGAGATCAAAGGTTAAAACGCCCCCTAACTCATCACCAATTAATGAATCTATGCCAGGAACTTCAACCCAAGGAGTTAACGAAGAATCTCCTTTTTTCACTCCTAATCCCTTTCAGGCACTCAGTAGCACAGCTGCTGAAACTATGGAGTCATCTTCAACACTGCAGCCTCCTAAACCTCCTCCTATCTTCGTACGTAATATAGGAGATTTTTCATTACTGTGCAACCACTTAAATAAAATTGTCGGTCAAGGAATGTATTCATGTGTTAGCCGCACAAATGACACCAAAATTATCCCTGATTCCCCCGATACCTACCGAAACATCGTGAAATATCTGTCAGATGCAAAAGCGAATTTCCATACGTACCAACTCAAGGAAGAGAGATCGCTAAGGGTAGTCGTAAAAAACCTTCATCCTACAACTCCTCCTGATTTAATTCAAGAAGAATTATTGTCCATGGGCTTTAAAGTAAGGCAAGTTACCAATGTGCAAAAAGATAGCCGGGAACACCCAGGAGAAGGTGGCAAAATATCATTGCCACTATTCTTCGTTGACTTAGAACCTGCACCTGGAGTAGAAAAGATCTACGATGTCACCTCAATTTACTATACCAGAGTTCAACTTGAAAAAACCATACCGTAAACGTGACATAGTACAATGCCATAACTGCCAGGCATACGGCCATACGAAAACATACTGCCATTATATCCCCAGATGTGTTAAGTGTGGGCAAATGCACAAATCTGAAGAATGCACAAAAACCCGAGAAGTACCTGCAGTATGTGCCATGTTATAAAGGGTGCCAAACTTACAAAAATCTACGCAACAGGTTTCAGAAAAATCCAAGAATAAACCAAGAAGTTCTACCAACAAAAGGAAGACAGCCCTCCAAAATAGCCAGCTCATCAATCTCTTTCGCTCAAATGCTGGGAAGAGACGGATGTCAAAATGAAAATGGGGCCATGCCGCCTCCTTTTCAACAACCTCAATTTCACGACCCTCACTCCCAGCAGCTTCTGCCTCAATCGCAATATTAACAAACCATTCAACATACTCCATTACTATTAATCCAACCTAATCCACATGCCCTTCATCAGATCCCCCATATTCCTCCTCCCACAATTACCTCACATCATTATTCAACTCCTTCTTATCAGACCTCAAAACTCTCATCACTCCACTGATATCACTCCTTTCAAATGTTATCCCTCTTCTTCTCCCTCTCCAAAAAACCCCTTAAATGCGAATGGTATTCGTAATCACACTGACAAACCAACATCCTTGCTGCATGACAAATAAATCGATGTAGCTTTAATTACAGAAACTAGACTGACCAGTAAGCAACGTTTCAATATATCACATTGCCAAACTTACCGAACAGACCACCCTGACGGTAGAGCCCACGCCGGAACTGCTGTCATCATTCACCATTCCATCCCTCACCACGTATTCCCTTTATCAGCCAATGAATTCCTACAACCCACAGCAATTGTTATCAAAACCTTCTCCTTTCCCTTCACGATTGCAGCGGCCTACTGCCCACCAAATAAGCCAATTTCCACATCCCAGTTCCACTCATTTTTTTAATTCCTTAGGTCAACGCTTTCTCCTTGGTGCTGACTTCAATGCTAAGCACCAGCAATGTGGTTCAAGAACCACCAACTCCCGTGGCCGAGCATTGCAGTCTGCACTTAATTCCCGAAGATAATTTATTTCTCCCGGCACTCCTACCTATTGGCCCACAGATCCTAACCGAAACCCCGACCTTCTTGACTTTTTCATTCATTCAGGGTTAGGACCTCTTCATTACTCCATAGAACGCCTGGATGAACTTTCCTCCGATCACAGCCCTTTAATCCTAACCATTTCCGTCACTCCAATCCCAAATCCTCCTCCTCCCTCATTTATAAGAGGGCCAGTAGACTGGAACCTTTTCCGAGAAATAATAACTGACACTATAGACCTCAGAGTATCCCTAAAGACCTCCCAGGAACTAGACAATGCTACTAATTCCTTCACAACCATGATCCAGCAAGCAGCCTGGGCTGCATCCTCACCTCGTTCCCCTCCCAAAGTTCGAAAGAAAAATCCTTTACCCCAAAATCTACTGGACCTTATCCAATCTAAACGCCATGCCAGAGCTCTCTAGCAAAGAACCAGGCATCCAGATGATCAGAAATCCTATAATTACCTTACCAAACTTCTTAAAACAAATTTGGCTACCTTTAGATCCAGATCCTATAATTCCTATCTTTCTTCACTCTCTTCTTCAGATAACTCCCTCTGGACCACCACTAGAAAAATCCTAAAATATCAATTCACCACCCATCCCCTCCGACGTGAAGATGGCCCATAGGCGGCTTCTGACGAGAGCAGATCCGAAGAATTTGCCCAGCACCTCTCTGGCATATTTGTTCCTCATCCTGATTCTAATCCCACCCAAACAGCAACGGTCCATGAATCCCTTGATTCACCGATTCCTCTACCCTTACCTCCTAAGGCAATTAACCCCTCTGAGGTCAAATTCCTATTAAGAAAATTAAAATTCCGTAAATCCCCCGGATATGATCTCCTTACCTTACAAATCCTCAGGCAACTTCCCCACAAAGCAGTCATATTTCTTACCTACCTATGGATCCTCCGAACAACCTATTTCCCTTTACAATGGAAGCATTCCATTATTATCCTTTTCCTGAAACCGGGCAAACCTTCCAACAATCCATCATCATACAGACCGATCAGCCTTCTTCCCATCCTTTCAAAATTTTTTGAAAAACTTCTTCTCAAGCGCATCCTACCCATCCTTGAATTCCAAAATATTCCCTCACACCAGTTTGGATTCTGTTCTAAGCATTCCACTGCCCAACAAGGCCTTAGAGTTATAGACCATATATCCTCTGCACTTGAAAGCAAAGAATATTGCTCCGGCGCATTTTTGGACATAGCGCAAGCTTTTGACCGGGTATGGCATGCCGGTTTGCTTTTCAAACTCAAAAACTTTTTACCTCAATCCCTATTCCTAGTCCTTCGATCCTACCTCACTAACCGTTCCTTTCGAGTTCGCTGCGGAATGGAATACTCTCACTGCTACCCAGTTGAGGCAGGTGTTCCACAAGGCAGCGTTCTTGGTCCAGTCCTATATATCCTCTACGCTGCAGATATTCCTACAACTCCTGATACTGTCCTAGCAACGTTTGCCGATGACACTGCTATCCTTTCATCCCATCCAGATCCCTTAATAGCTTCCGATGATCTCCAAACCCACTTATCACTGATTGAAGACTGGTGTAACAGCTGGAGAATCAAAGTTAATGAATCGAAATGTACCTACGTAACTTTTACCCTCCGCCGCACAACCTGCCCTCCTGTTTATATCAATAATATTCTGCTACCCATAGCTGACACAGTACACAATCTTGGCTTCTACTTAGACAAAAGACTTACTTGGAACCCTCACACTAGACTTAAAAGGCCAGAGCTTCAGCCAATTGTACAGACTACTAAATAGAACATCCCAGCTCTCTATTGAAAACAAAATCCTCGTGTAACAATTAATTATTAGTTAAGACTAATTTAGCTTGATTTGTATTTTTATGCGTATTATCCTCCTTACAATATAAATATTATAAAAATTCACTATTTCTGATAAAATCTACTAGTTGGAACGGATTTCATTCATATTCCGGGATTAATGCTAAATCGTGATTTTTAATTTCTAGAGACATATTATTTTCTTTTTTAATTAACGTAGAACCAGTTATTTTTAAGTTGCTTAATTTTTCTTCTAATTCATTCATAAAAATTAATGCTAAATTAATATTTTAAATTATTATACTTATTACTTATTATATTTAAATTAAAGAATTACTTAAAAATAAATTTAATTAATTATACTTTTTCTTGATACAACGATGTCTTCTATGTCTTCAACGTCTTCTCGATGACATTCCCTTCAGCTCCTTCCCGTCGATTCTTTAGCAAGAGGTTGTAAGTCCTTTTGGTCAAGGAATTGGAATACCAAATCGCTCCCAAAGACTTTAAGATCTGTTGATGTATTAATACTCAGCTCCCAATCTTCTCATGCCAGTGGAAGGAGGTCTCGCTGTTCTGTACCTGAAATAAGATAGAACTGCCGCGAGGTTACGTTAACGCTTCCAAACGTCCCTCCGTTCGGGCGCCAGCTAAATAAAAGGATCGCGGTTTGGAGTTTTTAAAAAGAAGCTTTATTGAGTGACATACATTGATACAAGAAAAAGCAAAATTTATAGCCTAGTATAAAACTTCGGGCATAACATCTGCACGTCTATACGAGCGACGAGGAGGTGGCCTTTTATAGGGTTATTTAGGAGAGGGGATATCATACATTTGTTTATTATCCTTAATACTATAAGGACTAATAATAAAACTATTGAGGTTCACATAACTATATATATATATATATATATATATATATATATATATATATATATATATATATATATATATATATACATATATAAATATATATATATATATATATATATATATATATACAAGAAATGAAATAAAATATACAAGAAATTAAAATAGAATAGAATAAATGGTAATAGAAAATAGGTAATGATTTTTTTTAAACTAATAAAAAAAAAAAGAAAAGAAAATTAAAAAAGAAAAGAAAGAATTAAAAAAGAAAAGAAAGAACATAACTACATTCATACTCTATATACAAAATTTACAAACATTCCAGGGAAGACCCCGATCCAAGCTCGCCCCCCCTTAAGGAGGGCAAGCCGGACACAGAGAGTTCCTAGCTGCGTCACTAGTAAAATCCAGTGGAGGCTGAGAGAGAGCGCAATAGCACAGTCGCACAAGACTTTAGTTGAGAAGCTGGCCATTGCCAGAACTCCAATATTAAATATTATAATAAATCTCGGGGCCATTGCCGTTTTAATCTGCGAGGTGGGTTATAAGGATGCGTGGAACTGGATAATGAATGAGCCAGAGGGTTAGTATGGTTGGAAAGATTTTGATGGAATTTGGAGAATTTAACTGGTATCCGATCAAGGACAAAAGGTATATTCAGATCATTATGAAGGATTTTGTTGGAAACATAATATGGAGCATTTAGGATAGTACGAAGATCTTTGGATTGGAAGGACTGAATGAGTTTGATATTCAATTGTTTTGCTGTCCCCCACAGTTCGAGTCCATAGGTCCAGATAGGTTTAATGGTGGTTTTGTATACGAGGAGTTTGTTTTCAATGGAGAGCTGGGATGTTCTATTTAGTAGTCTCTACAATTGGCCAAAGCGTCTTTTAATTTCTTTCCTTTTAAGTCTAGTGTGAGGGTTCCAAGTAAGTCTTTTGTCTAAGTAGAAGCCAAGATACGGTACTGTATCAGCTATGGGTAGCAGAATATTATTGATATAAATAGGAGGGCAGGATATGCGGCGGAGGGTAAAAGTTACGTGGGTACATTTCGATTCATTAACTTTGATTCTCCAGCTGTTACACCAGTCTTCAATCAGTGATAAGTGGGTTTGGAGATCATCGGAAGCTATTAAGGGATCTGGATGGGATGAAAGGATAGCAGTGTCATCGGCAAACGTTGCTAGGACAGTATCAGGAGTTGTAGGAATATCTGCAGCGTAGAGGATATATAGGACTGGACCAAGAACGCTGCCTTGTGGAACACCTGCCTCAACTGGGTAGCAGTGAGAGTATTCCATTCCGCAGCGAACTCGAAAGGAACGGTTAGTGAGGTAGGATCGAAGGACTAGGAATAGGGATTGAGGTAAAAAGTTTTTGAGTTTGAAAAGCAAACCGGCATGCCATACCCGGTCAAAAGCTTGCGCTATGTCCAAAAATGCGCCGGAGCAATATTCTTTGCTTTCAAGTGCAGAGGATATATGGTCTATAACTCTAAGGCCTTGTTGGGCAGTGGAATGCTTAGAACAGAATCCAAACTGGTGTGAGGGAATATTTTGGAATTCAAGGATGGGTAGGATGCGCTTGAGAAGAAGTTTTTCAAAAAATTTTGAAAGGATGGGAAGAAGGCTGATCGGTCTGTATGATGATGGATTGTTGGAAGGTTTGCCCGGTTTCAGGAAAAGGATAATAATGGAATGCTTCCATTGTAAAGGGAAATAGGTTGTTCGGAGGATCCATAGGTAGGTAAGAAATATGACTGCTTTGTGGGGAAGTTGCCTGAGGATTTGTAAGGTAAGGAGATCATATCCGGGGGATTTACGGAATTTTAATTTTCTTAATAGGAATTTGACCTCAGAGGGGTTAATTGCCTTAGGAGGTAAGGGTAGAGGAATCGGTGAATCAAGGGATTCATGGACCGTTGCTGTTTGGGTGGGATTAGAATCAGGATGAGGAACAAATATGCCAGAGAGGTGCTGGGCAAATTCTTCGGATCTGCTCTCGTCAGAAGCCGCCTATGGGCCATCTTCACGTCGGAGGGGATGGGTGGTGAATTGATATTTTAGGATTTTTCTAGTGGTGGTCCAGAGGGAGTTATCTGAAGAAGAGAGTGAAGAAAGATAGGAATTATAGGATCTGGATCTAAAGGTAGCCAAATTTGTTTTAAGAAGTTTGGTGAGGTAATTATAGGATTTCTGATCATCTGGATGCCTGGTTCTTTGCTAGAGAGCTCTGGCATGACGTTTAGATTGGATAAGGTCCAGTAGATGTTGGGGTAAAGGATTTTTCTTTCGAACTTTGGGAGGGGAACGAGGTGAGGATGCAGCCCAGGCTGCTTGCTGGATCATGGTTGTGAAGGAATTAGTAGCATTGTCTAGTTCCTGGGAGGTCTTTAGGGATACTCTGAGGTCTATAGTGTCAGTTATTATTTCTCGGAAAAGGTTCCAGTCTACTGGCCCTCTTATAAATGAGGGAGGAGGAGGATTTGGGATTGGAGTGACGGAAATGGTTAGGATTAAAGGGCTGTGATCGGAGGAAAGTTCATCCAGGCGTTCTATGGAGTAATGAAGAGGTCCTAACCCTGAATGAATGAAAAAGTCAAGAAGGTCGGGGTTTCGGTTAGGATCTGTGGGCCAATAGGTAGGAGTGCCGGGAGAAATAAATTATCTTCGGGAATTAAGTGCAGACTGCAATGCTCGGCCACGGGAGTTGGTGGTTCTTGAACCACATTGCTGGTGCTTAGCATTGAAGTCAGCACCAAGGAGAAAGCGTTGACCTAAGGAATTAAAAAATGAGTGGAACTGGGATGTGGAAATTGGCTTATTTGGTGGGCAGTAGGCCGCTGCAATCGTGAAGGGAAAGGAGAAGGTTTTGATAACAATTGCTGTGGGTTGTAGGAATTCATTGGCTGATAAAGGGAATACGTGGTGAGGGATGGAATGGTGAATGATGACAGCAGTTCCGGCGTGGGCTCTACCGTCAGGGTGGTCTGTTCGGTAAGTTTGGCAATGTGATATATTGAAACGTTGCTTACTGGTCAGTCTAGTTTCTGTAATTAAAGCAGAGGCCTAACCAGCATTTTTAAGGCCGTGAGCAAGAAGAACATCTCCGCGATTACTTCAAATCTAAGGTTTCCAGAGTTGCCTCCACCATTGTAGAATTAGATAAAAAATTTACTGTTTTGAATTTGGCATCAACAGAAAACCCTCTTACACCAACCCAAGAAAATCTTCTTGGAAAAGATTCTTGGAAAACTAAAGAATTACATGAAAGGTTCTACCACTCCATTACAACCACTGAAACTGACGTTGATGTCTCTCTTATGTGGCTGCATAAAGGCACCCTATTTCCAGAGACTAAAGGATTCCTATTAGCGATCCAGGACCAGGTGATTGCTACAAACGTTTATAGACGTCGAATATGTGGCGAACAAATTAATGAACTATGCCAGTTGTGCAAAGCTGCAGCGGATATAAACAAAAAATTAATGTAGAAACGATTTGAGGAACTAATTTTTTCAGAAAACTATTAAGGGTCTTATTGAGCGGAATACTTATCAAATACGACAAATTGTCGATTTTCGTTCCTTAAAAACGAACAACAAATTCAGTTACTTATATATTTCGATAGCAGAAGGTATAAAAAATAATTTAATGCCAAAAAGATGTGAGAAACTAATTTTTTTAGAAAACTATTATGGTCTAATTGAGCGAATACTTATCAAATACGAAGAATTGTCGATTTTCGTTCCTTAAAAACGACAAATTCATATACTGATATATTTCGATTTCAGAAAGTATAAAAAATAAATTAATGTAGAAACTAAGTGAGCTACTAAATTTTTTAGTAAACTATTATGGTCTTATTGAGCGGAATACTTATCAAATACGACAAATTGTCAATTTTCGTTCTATAAAAAACGAGCAACATATTCAGTTCTTGGTATATTTCGATAGCAAAAGATATAATCAATAAATTAATGCCAAAAAGATATGAAAAACTAATTTTTTTAGAATACTATTATGTTCTATTTGAGTGGAACACTTATCAAATACGACAATGAGTCGATTTCCTTCCTTAAAAACGAGCAACAAAAACAGTTCTTGATATATTTCGATAGCAGAAAGTATAAAAAATAAATTAATGTAGAAAGGATGTGAGCAACTAATTTTTTCAGAAAACTATTAAGGTCTAATTGAGCGGAATTCTTATCAAATACGAAAAAGTTTTGATTTTCGTTCCTTAAAAACGAGCAACACATTCAGGTACTGATATACTTCGATAGCAGAAGGTATAAAAAATAAATTAATGTAGAAACTAAGTGAGCTACTAAATTTTTTAGTAAACTATTATGGTCTAATTTATATACCTTCTGTTATCGAAATATATCAGTAACTGAATTTATTGCTTGTTTTTAAGGAAGGAAAATCAACACTTTTTCGTATATAATAAGAAATCCGCTCAATTAGACCATATTGTTTATATCTTCTCCTATCGAAATATATCAGTATCTTAATTTGTTGCTCGTTTTTAAGGAACGAAAATCGACACTTTTTCGTATTTGATAAGAATTCCGCTCAATTAAACCCTAATAGTATTCTAAAAAAAAAAGTTTCTCACATCTTTTTGGCATTAGATTATTTTTTATATCTTTTGCTATCGAAATATACCAAGAACTGAATATGTTGCTCGTTTTTTATAGAAGGAAAATCGACACTTTTTCGTATTTGATAAGCATTCCTCTCAATTAGACCATAATAGTTTTCTAATGAAATTAGTTGTTCAAATCGCTTTGCCATTTAATTATTGTTTTTACCTTCTGCTATCGTAACATATATGTAACTGAATTTGTTGCTTGTTTTAAGAAACGAAAATAGACAATTAGTCGTATTTTATAAGTATTTTGCTCAATTAGACCATAATAGTTTTCATAATCATAATATAATAGTTTTCATAACCACTATATCTCATAAACTCTATATCTACTATTTCTTATATTTACCTATTATATTGTTATATTTACTCATTCACTATCACTCCTGAAATATTCTTTTCAATTTTAATTCAATAGTTTACATTTGGTGTCTTAGCTTCAGTGCCTTCAGATATTAATTCAGTTATCTGTCCTCAATATCTCAGTAACTCTGTAGCTACTCATTAAGTATTAACTCCTTTAAGTATAAACTCAGTAACGTGTCCTCATTATCTCAACAACTTAGCATCTACATTGCTAATATTCACCAATTATTTTGTCGAAATTACTCATTAGCATTTAAGTAACTATCACTCATTTTAATTAATTCTCATTTTAACCTCAATTCAATAGTCTTTATTGGCCTTATAGCCTTTAGATATTGCCTTTATGTTACTATCCTTACTCTTATACAGTTATTTATTTTTCATTTTATGTTTCTTTATTTTTCTCACTCATTCCTATGTGTTGTGGTGTGTGTTTATTCATATATTTTTAGAATGTAGTCATACCTTTTTGCTTGTTTTCTTTTCTTCTAGCCCTGATAAAGACTTGCAATGCAAGTCGAAACGTTGGCCTTAACAATTAAAATAAAATAAACATTTTATTTTGATCTGCTGAGTATCTATGACTGCCTACCCTAACAATCTACATCTCCCATAATAGTTTTTTAAAAATTTAGTTGCTCACATCTTTTTGGCATTAAAATTATTTATTATACCTTCTGCTATCGAAATATATCAAGAACTGTATTTGTTGCTCGTTTTTAAGGAACGAAAATCGACACTTTTTCGTATTTGCTAGAATTTCGCTCAATTAGACCATAACAGTTTTCTAAAAAAAATAGTTGCTCAAATCGTTTTGATATTACATTATTGTTTACATCTTCCGCTATCGAAATATATCAGTATCTGCATTTGTTGTTCATTTTTAAGGAACGAAAATCGACACATTCGTATTTGATAAGAATTCCGCTCAATTAGACCGTAATAGTTTTCTAAAAAAAAATTAGTTGCTCAAATTGTTTTGGTATTAAATTAGTGTTTATACCTTCTGCTATCGAAATATATCTGTATCTTAATTAGTTGTTCGTTTTTAAGGAACGAAAATCGACACTTTGTCGTATTTGATAACTATTCCACTAAATTAGAACATAATAGTTTTCTGAAAACAATTAGTTGCTAAAATCGTTTTGATATTACATTATTGTTTATATCTTCCGCTATCGAAATATATCTTTTTTTTTTCTTTTTTTTTTTTTTTCTCTCTTCTCTGTTCTTTTCCTCTACTATTCAATGATATCTTTCACATGGATATATCATCAAAAACTAACAAGACTAAAAGAAGTAGATCATTCAAAACGGTAAGAATGAGCCCAGCCAAGCAAAAGCCGAAGAGATCAAAGGTTAAAACGCCCCCTAACTCATCACCAATTAATGAATCTATGCCAGGAACTTCAACCCAAGGAGTTAACGAAGAATCTCCTTTTTTCACTCCTAATCCCTTTCAGGCACTCAGTAGCACAGCTGCTGAAACTATGGAGTCATCTTCAACACTGCAGCCTCCTAAACCTCCTCCTATCTTCGTACGTAATATAGGAGATTTTTCATTACTGTGCAACCACTTAAATAAAATTGTCGGTCAAGGAATGTATTCATGTGTTAGCCGCACAAATGACACCAAAATTATCCCTGATTCCCCCGATACCTACCGAAACATCGTGAAATATCTGTCAGATGCAAAAGCGAATTTCCATACGTACCAACTCAAGGAAGAGAGATCGCTAAGGGTAGTCGTAAAAAACCTTCATCCTACAACTCCTCCTGATGTAATTAAAGAAGAATTATTGTCCATGGGCTTTAAAGTAAGGCAAGTTACCAATGTGCAAAAAGATAGCCGGGAACACCCAGGAGAAGGTGGCAAAATATCATTACCACTATTCTTCGTTGACTTAGAACCTGCACCTGGAGTAGAAAAGATCTACGATGTCACCTCAATTTACTATACCAGAGTTCAACTTGAAAAACCATACCGTAAACGTGACATAGTACAATGCCATAACTGCCAGGCATACGGCCATACGAAAACATACTGCCATTATATCCCCAGATGTGTTAAGTGTGGGCAAATGCACAAATCTGAAGAATGCACAAAAACCCGAGAAGTACCTGCAGTATGTGCCATGTTATAAAGGGTGCCAAACTTACAAAAATCTACGCAACAGGTTTCAGAAAAATCCAAGAATAAACCAAGAAGTTCTACCAACAAAAGGAAGACAGCCCTCCAAAATAGCCAGCTCATCAATCTCTTTCGCTCAAATGCTGGGAAGAAACGGATGTCAAAATGAAAATGGGGCCATGCCGCCTCCTTTTCAACAACCTCAATTTCACGACCCTCACTCCCAGCAGCTTCTGCCTCAATCGCAATATTAACAAACCATTCAACATACTCCATTACTATTAATCCAACCTAATCCACATGCCCTTCATCAGATCCCCCATATTCCTCCTCCCACAATTACCTCACATCATTATTCAACTCCTTCTTATCAGACCTCAAAACTCTCATCACTCCACTGATATCACTCCTTTCAAATGTTATCCCTCTTCTTCTCCCTCTCCAAAAAACCCCTTAAATGCGAATGGTATTCGTAATCACACTGACAAACCAACATCCTTGCTGCATGACAAATAAATCGATGTAGCTTTAATTACAGAAACTAGACTGACCAGTAAGCAACGTTTCAATATATCACATTGCCAAACTTACCGAACAGACCACCCTGACGGTAGAGCCCACGCCGGAACTGCTGTCATCATTCACCATTCCATCCCTCACCACGTATTCCCTTTATCAGCCAATGAATTCCTACAACCCACAGCAATTGTTATCAAAACCTTCTCCTTTCCCTTCACGATTGCAGCGGCCTACTGCCCACCAAATAAGCCAATTTCCACATCCCAGTTCCACTCATTTTTTAATTCCTTAGGTCAACGCTTTCTCCTTGGTGCTGACTTCAATGCTAAGCACCAGCAATGTGGTTCAAGAACCACCAACTCCCGTGGCCGAGCATTGCAGTCTGCACTTAATTCCCGAAGATAATTTATTTCTCCCGGCACTCCTACCTATTGGCCCACAGATCCTAACCGAAACCCCGACCTTCTTGACTTTTTCATTCATTCAGGGTTAGGACCTCTTCATTACTCCATAGAACGCCTGGATGAACTTTCCTCCGATCACAGCCCTTTAATCCTAACCATTTCCGTCACTCCAATCCCAAATCCTCCTCCTCCCTCATTTATAAGAGGGCCAGTAGACTGGAACCTTTTCCGAGAAATAATAACTGACACTATAGACCTCAGAGTATCCCTAAAGACCTCCCAGGAACTAGACAATGCTACTAATTCCTTCACAACCATGATCCAGCAAGCAGCCTGGGCTGCATCCTCACCTCGTTCCCCTCCCAAAGTTCGAAAGAAAAATCCTTTACCCCAACATCTACTGGACCTTATCCAATCTAAACGTCATGCCAGAGCTCTCTAGCAAAGAACCAGGCATCCAGATGATCAGAAATCCTATAATTACCTTACCAAACTTCTTAAAACAAATTTGGCTACCTTTAGATCCAGATCCTATAATTCCTATCTTTCTTCACTCTCTTCTTCAGATAACTCCCTCTGGACCACCACTAGAAAAATCCTAAAATATCAATTCACCACCCATCCCCTCCGACGTGAAGATGGCCCATAGGCGGCTTCTGACGAGAGCAGATCCGAAGAATTTGCCCAGCACCTCTCTGGCATATTGTGTTCCTCATCCTGATTCTAATCCCACCCAAACAGCAACGGTCCATGAATCCCTTGATTCACCGATTCCTCTACCCTTACCTCCTAAGGCAATTAACCCCTCTGAGGTCAAATTCCTATTAAGAAAATTAAAATTCCGTAAATCCCCCGGATATGATCTCCTTACCTTACAAATCCTCAGGCAACTTCCCCACAAAGCAGTCATATTTCTTACCTACCTATGGATCCTCCGAACAACCTATTTCCCTTTACAATGGAAGCATTCCATTATTATCCTTTTCCTGAAACCGGGCAAACCTTCCAACAATCCATCATCATACAGACCGATCAGCCTTCTTCCCATCCTTTCAAAATTTTTTGAAAAACTTCTTCTCAAGCGCATCCTACCCATCCTTGAATTCCAAAATATTCCCTCACACCAGTTTGGATTCTGTTCTAAGCATTCCACTGCCCAACAAGGCCTTAGAGTTATAGACCATATATCCTCTGCACTTGAAAGCAAAAGAATATTGCTCCGGCGCATTTTTGGACATAGCGCAAGCTTTTGACCGGGTATGGCATGCCGGTTTGCTTTTCAAACTCAAAAACTTTTTACCTCAATCCCTATTCCTAGTCCTTCGATCCTACCTCACTAACCGTTCCTTTCGAGTTCGCTGCGGAATGGAATACTCTCACTGCTACCCAGTTGAGGCAGGTGTTCCACAAGGCAGCGTTCTTGGTCCAGTCCTATATATCCTCTACGCTGCAGATATTCCTACAACTCCTGATACTGTCCTAGCAACGTTTGCCGATGACACTGCTATCCTTTCATCCCATCCAGATCCCTTAATAGCTTCCGATGATCTCCAAACCCACTTATCACTGATTGAAGACTGGTGTAACAGCTGGAGAATCAAAGTTAATGAATCGAAATGTACCCACGTAACTTTTACCCTCCGCCGCATATCCTGCCCTCCTATTTATATCAATAATATTCTGCTACCCATAGCTGATACAGTACCGTATCTTGGCTTCTACTTAGACAAAAGACTTACTTGGAACCCTCACACTAGACTTAAAAGGAAAGAAATTAAAAGACGCTTTGGCCAATTGTAGAGACTACTAAATAGAACATCCCAGCTCTCCACTGAAAACAAACTCCTCCTATACAAAACCACCATTAAACCTATCTGGACCTATGGACTCGAACTGTGGGGGACAGCAAAACAATTGAATATCAAACTCATTCAGTCCTTCCAATCCAAAGATCTTCGTACTATCCTAAATGCTCCATATTATGTTTCCAACAAAATCCTTCATAATGATCTGAATATACCTTTTGTCCTTGATCGGATACCAGTTAAATTCTCCAAATTCCATCAAAATCTTTCCAACCATACTAACCCTCTGGCTCATTCATTATCCAGTTCCACGCATCCTTATAACCCACCTCGCAGATTAAAACGGCAATGGCCCCGAGATTTATTATAATATTTAATATTGGAGTTCTGGCAATGGCCAGCTTCTCAACTAAAGTCTTGTGCGACTGTGCTATTGCGCTCTCTCTCAGCCTCCACTGGATTTTACTAGTGACGCAGCTAGGAACTCTCTGTGTCCGGCTTGCCCTCCTTAAGGGGGGGCGAGCTTGGATCGGGGTCTTCCCTGGAATGTTTGTAAATTTTGTATATAGAGTATGAATGTAGTTATGTTCTTTCTTTTCTTTTTTAATTCTTTCTTTTCTTTTTTAATTTTCTTTTCTTTTTTTTTATTAGTTTAAAAAAAATCATTACCTATTTTCTATTACCATTTATTCTATTCTATTTTAATTTCTTGTATATTTTATTTCATTTCTTGTATATATATATATATATATATATATATATATATATATATATATATATATATATATATATATATATATATATATATATATATATATATATATATAGTTATGTGAACCTCAATAGTTTTATTATTAGTCCTTATAGTATTAAGGATAATAAACAAATGTATGATATCCCCTCTCCTAAATAACCCTATAAAAGGCCACCTCCTCGTCGCTCGTATAGACGTGCAGATGTTATGCCCGAAGTTTTATACTAGGCTATAAATTTTGCTTTTTCTTGTATCAATGTATGTCACTCAATAAAGCTTCTTTTTAAAAACTCCAAACCGCGATCCTTTTATTTAGCTGGCGCCCGAACGGAGGGACGTTTGGAAGCGTTAACGTAACCTCGCGGCAGTTCTATCTTATTTCAGGTACAGAACAGCGAGACCTCCTTCCACTGGCATGAGAAGATTGGGAGCTGAGTATTAATACATCAGCAGATCTTCAAGTCTTTGGGAGCGCTTTGGTATTTCAAAACCTTTACCAAAAGGACCTACAACCTCTTGCTAAAGAATCGACGGGAAGGAGCTGAAGGGAATGTCATCGAGAAGACGTTGAAGACATAGAAGACATCGTTGTATCAAGAAAAAGTATAATTAATTAATTTTATTTTTATTTTTAAGTAATTCTGTAATTTAAATATAATTAGTAATAAGTATAATAATTTAAAATATTAATTTAGCATTTATTTTTATGAATAAACTAGAAGAAAAATTAAGCAACTTAAAAATAACTGGTTCTACGTTAATTAAAAAAGAAAATAATATGTCTCTAGAAATTAAAAATCACGATTTAGCATTAATCCCGGAATATGAATGAAATCCGTTCCAACTAGTAGATTTTATCAGAAATAGTGAATTTTTATAATATTTATATTGTAAGGAGGATAATACGCATAAAAATACAAATCAAGCTAAATTAGTCTTAACTAATAATTAATTGTTAATTTTAAACAAATTAACAGGAAAAGCTAAAGTCGCCGTATATGACAAAGAATTTAGTACCGTCAGAGAAATAATAATCACCGTCATCACGCGGTCCATAGTCTACACCCGGCATTGACAGATTTTATTTACCACATTAAATTCTACAGTTTAGAAGACCTAGAAGAAATATTAAGAAACAGCGCGGCTCACATAGTACACAGACTTTACGGAGATAAAACAGTATAAAAATAACCCAGCTCAAAATAATTATAAAAAGAAAAATTTCGAAACTAATTATAAAAATCGGGAATACAGACCGAATTTTAATAACCACCATGATTACCGAAATTACCGACCCCATCAGTATCACCGCGAGCAATATATGTCTCATAATAATCCTCAACATTACCGTCAGCAACAGTATCAGCATGAACAAGGTTCAACCTTTAATTCTTTGATCAATAACAATCAGCATAACTTCCGGCCACAACAGCGAGCTATTGAATATCAAACACCGATTTACAATCAACAATGGGACCCTCAGTCACAGTTAATTTTTTTAATAAACCGGCTTCTAGAAATTTTATACAAAATTATCAACAACCCCAGGTAGATTCAAACACAGTTTCGATGAGAACCGTTTCTAATAGAGTGCACGCGATAGATAAAGAGAAAGATGAAAAAATAAAGTTATTATTAGAACGTATAGAGTAACTAGAAAAAAGACAGGATCATTTTTTAGAATTAGGCCCATGCACGAGCAGACCTCCGGACCAAATATAAATAATCATTTAAATTCTAAACAGACCGTCGAACATAAACATAATAAACAAATAGAAATACATGATTTAAATTTAGGCAATGACTTACCAAATTTAATCGACAGTATGGGAAATAAATGGCTAATTGATAGGGGTGCCACAAAAAATTATATACACCCCGATCACATTCCACGTTTCTCGGAAATTTCTAAAGAGGACTTCGCGATAAGAACCCCTACGGGAAGGGCGGAAGGATCACAAAGCGTGATAATTGACCTAATGCCCCTGATAGGAATTAATCAAAAAGTCAAATTTTTAATATTTCCGTTTAGCGAAAGGTTTAACATTTTACTAGGCTACGAGACTATGAAAAAACAAAAATTAAAAATAAATTTAGAAAAATGAATTAAAATTTAAAAAGAAAAAATTCAAATTAGAGAATGATTTATTTTTTATTAATATTTTATTAATTAGTCCGGAAATAAAGGAGAAATTAATCGAAATTATTAGCCAACATGGCGAAGTATTAAAAAGGGACGACGAGAATTTAAAATTGACGGGATTAATTAAACACAAAATAATAACTACTAATGATAACCCCATATACACCCGAAATTATCGCTATCCGGAGCAATTTAAAAAACAGATTAATGAAGAAGTGCAAAAATTATTAAAAAATAAAATAATAATACCAAGTAAATCACCGTATAATTACCCACTTTGGATCGTACCGAAAAAATCAGATGCGTCGGGACACAAAAAAATTAGGATGGTAATTGACTATAGGAAGTTAAATCAGGCAACCGAAAAAGACAAATTTCCCCTACCGAACATTGAGGACTTATTAAATAGATTAAAAGGATCGAAAACATTTTCCACCATAGACCTCGCGTCGGGATTTCACCAAATTGAGATGGACGAACAATCAATAGCTAAAACCGCGTTCTCTACTGAAAATGGGCATTTTGAGTTTTTGCGTGTGCCTTTTGACCTGTGTAATGCACCCCCAACCTTCCAAAGAGCGATGACAATGATGATACAAAATATTCCCAATTCATTTATTTACATTGACGATATAATAGTCTATTCAGAAAATGAGGAAGAACATTTGAAAGATTTAAAAAGAATATTTGAAGCCCTAAAACAACATAATCTCTCAATACAATTAGATAAAACCGAATTGAACTTTTTAGGCTACGTCGTAACCCCAGACGGATTAAAAACAGACGGGAAAAAGATTGAAGCAATTTTAGATTTCCCCTTTCCGCGTAATGAAAAGACGACGAGACAATTCCTTGGCATGACGGGTTACTATCAAAAATTGATTAAAAATTACGCTAAAATTACCAGACCGATTTCAAATTCATTAAAAACTAAAATATATGGCACGAAGAAAATTAAGGAAGCATGTCAAACCCTAACAGAAATGATGAGTAATACACCAATTTTAAAATACCCCGATTGGGCACGGCCATTTATACTAACTACAGATGCCAGTAATAAAGCCATCGGAGCCGTGCTCTCACAAAAAGACAAAAATGAAATAGAACACCCAGTAGCATTCGCGTCCCGAGTATTACAAAATGCGGAATTAAATTATAGTTCAATAGAAAAAGAATTACTAGCGGTAGTATGGGCAACCCAGCACTTTAAGCCTTATTTATACGGTACAAAATTTCTTTTATGCACGGACCATAAACCTTTAACGTGGATTTTCTCAATGAAAAATGGTAACACGCGTATAATGAAGTGGGTTTGGAAATTACAGGAATTTGAATTCGACGTTAAACATATTTAGGGAAAAACTAATTACGTGGCCGATGCACTTTCCAGGGGAAGCGACGAATTGAATCATAATAGCGATGAGGAGGAAATGGAAATCGAACAATTATTAAATCAGGAAATAGCGGACGAAAACAATTCCGAATAAGAAGCGTTAATAGAGGACCTAGAAGTACCGCCGGAAAAAAGATTTAGAGACAATCCATTCCCAGGAATCTAGTAATGAACAAGTACGAATTTGTGAACTGGAAAATGCATAAATATAGAAAAAAAAATCAAATAGTTATAAAAAGGGGAAATACAAAAATTAATTTCACTAAACCATTTGGAAAACGGAGATATGAACTAGTCGTTTATGGAAAATCGGACATTGCCCCGTTATTATAACATATTCTCGAACCAAATAAAACATACGGAATAATATGCGAATCTCCCAACGAAATAACCGAAACATTGTACGAAGAATATTATAAAACCATTCAACAAATAGTCGAAACAGAATACCAGTCGGTTAAATTGAAAAAATATAAACGAATAGTAAACGACGTCGAAAATGCAAACGAGCAATTAGAGATAATAGATACATACCATTTGGGTAAAACTAAACATAGGGGTATAAATGAAACTTTTGAAAAACTTAAAAAAGAAAATTACTTTCCGGCGATGCAGAATAAAATAGCGGAATATATTAATAAATGTGAAACTTGTAAAGTTACAAAATATGACCGTAAACCTATAAAAACCAAATTTCAAATCACGCCACACCAGAAAGACCGTTCCAGGAACTAATGATTGACATTTTTAATTTTAACAACGCGATTAATTTTTTTTTCTCTTGTATTTTTAAAGCTGTTTATTTTGATTTTCTTATCATTGTACATATTGTGTGAATGGGTGTCTGTCATCAATATTACTCATTGCCCTTGAGTGAGGCAGCTTGTAATTATTCAAATAAAAAGTTTAAAAAAATAAAATAAAAAAATTAACAGTTTTTTGCTCATTTGTTCCAATGTGCGTCGCCAAAGGTTGAGTCTTGCCAAATGAACGCAACTATAAGCTGAATGGGTATAGTGGAGTGGAGATTTTGACAAGTCCTCCATTTTATCCATAGTCCCTAATCATGAAAAAAAAAAAAAAATTAGTGAATCTATCCACATACATTTAGAACCAAATCCTACAAATCATAAAATTGATAAAGAATTTATATCCTCTACCTATTTAAACATATTTCACATTTTAAAACAGTAAACCTATTCCTAATTAATTTTTCTTTATTAATTTATATATATTTTTAAAATTGTAATTTTATTAAACACCAAAGATGATTGGAAAAGATTTCTAATTAAACTACTATTAGACAGAAGAAGTCTGTTTGCAATTACCAACATGTTGGTTCCTGATAAACACAGTTACTTGAAGAAGCCAAGTCATCAATGACCCACCAAATGATGGTACCAACATTGGGTATAAGTTTAGAGTTGATTCAAATTCTAGCGGCCTTATTACAAAAATTAAATTATCAAAATGGTGAATACCGGTTCATTTATTTTCTAGTATAAATATAATTTATTTGATGATGTTACCTCACAGTTAACTCATCTGACTGTTATGTATAATAATTTTTACATAATATCACGCTTTTTAATTGAGCAGCAAGTTAAGAAATTTCATTAACACTAAACCTAGCATGATAGGTCAAATACCACTTTTTGGTCTTTCTGACAGATGTTCTTGGAAACAACATCTATTACAACGATTTTTGAAATTACTACTTTTATTTTAAAAAATATCAAAAGTGTTTTTTTCTTATCCAGCCCTCTCTCATTATTATTTTTTACAGAGAAATTGTAATAAAAATATTACAAATAAAATGTCAGTTGGTTTAGTATTAAAACGATAATTTTAGTGAACACCAATGTTAATTAGTAAATAATTCTAATCCAACTATAATTAATTGACTTACTCAATTAACTGAGTGAAAATTTAGATCATTTAGTTTAATTCACACTGAATTTCGGTAATTAATCATCGAGTGGCATCACAATACTTTTGAATTGTGGAATAGTGGTTTAATAGATAGCAATGCTCAGTTATCGGCATAGCGTAATACTATTATTTTAGTAGTTTATTTTTTTTTAAATGACACTTTGTTATAGATAACACAAATTAATATAATTAAAAGCTTTTATAACTCAAAGTACTCTGTTTTAGGTCAATATATATATACATGAAGATATAAAGAACCTTATTTCCTCTTCATAAATGTTAATGATTTCAGGGTATATAAAAAATAACAAAAAAACAAAGACATGATTCATAACCTTGTATTAAAAGTTATCTTAAACATTTCAATAAAATATTAAACAACGGTATTTATTCGATTTTAATGTCAATATTTTTGATGTTTTCCTTTTCCTTTTGGCAAACTGATTCAATTGCTTTTGCTGCCTTGGTGGAGACCAAATCTTGGCTGCACATGTTGGCGAATATGAATAGAGGTTCCAGAAAGTATGTATTCTGAGAAAAAAAATTCAATGAATCATTAATAAATGTTTGTATAATGCATTTAATTTTAACACACATGAAATTAATTAAATTAGCTTAGAAAGGAAACTGGAAAAACTCCTGAATTTTACAAATTCGTAGCTACCAACGAAGATGTTTACCATATGCTGTTGGTTTCTTCCATAAATATGTTTTGAACGGAACGTAAGACAAAAATACTTCTCGATTTTAGTGATAGGGTCAAACGTTTATTATTGTAGAACAAATTCTAAGAATAAGTAAAAAAAATTATAAAACTTGATGTTGTTTATTTTACATTTTTTACTTGTTTTCACACAATTTTTTTATTTATTTTAATCAAAAAACTGCTTATATTCTGGATTATGTTCACTTCAACATCCTGGAAACTTATAACTTGACACTTCCAATTCAATTTAGTATCGACCAACAACCTAATTCTGGTGTAGCAAAGATCGGGTTAGTGATAAAAAAGTTTAAAGAATTTTTAAGACTATATTATATTATGTATCTAAATTTAAGATTTCACTATAATATTATGTCTGCTATGAATTCCTGACGAAACTCGGTCGAGTGAATTCATTTGTTGGAATCTTATGATATGTCTTAGGAAGACATATGTATTGCAGTAACTATTTGGAAAGAGCATGGTGTTATGCGCTTGGTAACGACGGAATATACATTTTTTTCAACTATTCAACGGGTAAAAAAAATTTCGATCGCTTGACTAAAATAAGTTAAATATATTATAAAAATAGGACCGCATATCTTTAACGATCTTCTTTCCTTTACAAAATAACCATTATATTCCATTTGTAAACGATAGATTAAATAAAATGGGTTACCAATCGTGAAATACACGATTTTCGAGTATTTTTGAGAATATCTCAAAAACTGTAAGTCCGATCGGCTCCCGACCAGATTCAATCGATTCAGGGGTGCAGGCAACATGGGGGTTAGCAACAACTGAAAACATAAGAAATACATGTTGGTAGATTTAGAGTTTCTTCGCCAAATTAGTTACTCTGGAACACTGTGGGGTGTCCTCCCATCTATGACGCGGTCTGCCTCTTCATTTTGTTCCGTGCAACCTTCCGTCCAGCTACCTCTTGGGTATTTCTTCTTCCTTTATTCTAGAAATGTGGCCTGCCCAACGCAGTCTCTCAAGCATGATGCTCCTCATCACATCCCCTCTCCATAAAGATCATATATCTCGTTGTTTGTTCTTCTTCGTCAGGTCTCTCCGACTTTAACGGGTCCAAAAATGATAAAATGTTAGCCTTCATTTTGCTGGTTAATCTCAAGCGATATTTTGTGCATCTCAAGCGATGTGTTACCACAACTTACAACAAGTGATATACTCTTGGAAATTTGTACGAGCACATAACTACCAGCAATCTCTGTTCCTGGTCCTGCACGCATATGAACTGTCTTCTCATGGCTTACCTTCATCCCTATCGTCTTCGCTGCTTCAGCCAGCTTTAAAAATACGTTTTTGAGAGATCTAAAAGAAAGAGCAACCAGGTTGTTAACCCATCATCTTATCTAACTCCTCGCGTGGAAACGAAATCATTCATAAACTACATGAAAAACTAGAAAGAACATATGAATTCATTATATTTAAAAAAATATATAAAATAACAAGATTAGATAAAAAATAATAATAATTAAATATAAATAAATTACCTCAGCAATATTGAAACAATTAATTTCAAATGTATTGATCAATTCGCTGTAACAAGAGAACACATCCAGGTTGACCTTTTTTCCAACCGATATCTTCGATAGTTTCTGCTCGTCTCGTTCTGTGTACACATCCAATATTTTGTTGATCAACTCAACAGCAAATTTTTGAGCCTAGAAATATATATATAAATTTAACCATTAAAGTATAGTTGATTGTTATGATGAATGGAGAACATAATCAGGGATGCAGTCAAAGAGGAAAACCACGTCTAAGTAGAAATAGTTTAATGCGTGCCAACAGTTCAGCCTGCCTTGCAGGTCTTCTTCAGGGCCACCGAACCACACTGGGGAGGAGACGAACGATGACTTAGACGTGGTGTTCCTCTTTGACTGCATCCCTGATTATCTTCTTCTCCATATATATATATATATATATATATATATATATATATATATTTAAATTCGTAAGTAGCAATGCGGATCTAATCATTATTTGCATATATCATGTTTATGATGATGTGCTGCGAAAAAAGTTGGTAGCAAACAAGTAAAGGATTTTTAAGGAAAATGTTGGGGCAATGAGTGCTATTGCTTTGTGCCACCATATTTTCTTAAAACATATTTCAATAATTCTATTTACTTTACAAATTTAAAAATGGTCATTTTAGTTGGAAAATAATAATTAGATATAGTATCTTAAAAAAAAAATATTATTTGTTACCTTGGCACATAAAATATTTTATTTTTCGAACTATTACAAATATATATGATAAATAAAAATAAAAAATCTATATGCAGTGTATAAAACAAAAATATTGCAGAATTATTTACACACATCAAAAAAGGTTTTGCATCACCCGATTTTTTTTATTTCGCTTGAATATTTAGGAAAAATATTTTTAGGGAGTGAAAGTGCAACTAATACTGATAAAAAGCATTATAATTAAAAACAGAAAACATCCTTGTAAAATTACAAAAAATAATAAAATACGAAAAATACAGAAAAGAGGAAAATGTAACTTGGTTAAAAAATTGCTTAACAAACATTTATCATTTACTTAGTACTCTGTGTCAGCCTCTAATTAGAGCCTGGACTCCTACTGGCATCCGTAAAGTAATGTGGTCTATGTCTTCTTGTCGGAGATTCCTCCATTCTTGAATCGCTGCTTCCCTCAGTTCTCAGAGTGGTAGGGACGTTCTGCCGGCGCTGTACCTCTCGGTGAAGCATGTCCTAGACATCTTCTATTGGATTTATGTCTGTTGAGAATGCAGGCCAGTCCATTTTTTGAGTTTCAGTTTCCCTGAGGTACTCACTCACGATGAGGGCGAGCATTATCATCCATTAATATAAAGCCATCGCCGTGTCTTCTAGCTAGTGGTCTCACAATAGTTTGTAACACCTCGTTCAAGTAAGAATTAGCAGTTATGGTCCCTTGGATGGGTATCAGTTCAGTTATGGACCCAAGCATTACACCGCCAAAACGTGATGGAGCTCCCATGCTGCTGGGCTCAATGAAAGGGGTATCTTAAGCGACTCGGCCTCCCAGGTACCCTCCAAACCCTTATTCGGTTATTTTCAGGGACCATGGCATGTCTGGTTTCATCAGAAAACAGATAATTCCTCCACTGAGGAAACAGCCACTCTTCGTGAGCTCTTGTCCACTGAAATCGTAGCTGACGATGGTTCCTACTCAAGAGTGGGCGGTGTAAGGGTCTTCTTGCTCGAAGGTCAATTTCATAGAGGCGATTTCGGACGGTTTGGTCAGTTACAGTAGTGCCTGTGGCCCACTGAAGCTGTCGACGGTAGTCACCTGCAGTGGAAAAGGGCTGTTTAAGGCTGTTAGCCCTATATAACGGTCCTAGTGCCTTGTGGTACAGCGTGGCCTACCACTATGTGGTCTCTCATCAACACTTCCGGACTCTAACAACGTCCCTACTACTCTTCAATAACTGAGGGAATCAGCGATTCAAGAATGGAGGAATCTTCGACAAGAAGACATAGACCACAATATTTTATGGATGCCAGTACGAGTACAGGCTCTAATTAGAGCCCAGGGAGGAAACACAGAGTACTAGGTAAACGATAAATGTTTGTTAAGCAATTTTTTAACCATGTCACATTTTCCTCTTTTCTGTATTTTTCGTATTTTATTAATTTTTGTAATTTTACGAGGACATTTTCTATTTTTAATCATAATGCTTTTTATCAGTATTAGTTGCACTTTCACTCCCTAAAAATATTTCTTCTAAATATTCAAACGAAATAAAAAAAATCAGGTTTAAGCAAAACTTTTTTTGATGTGTGCATTTTTACAGATTAAATTAAATAATAAAAAAGATAATTCACATCGGCATTATTATGATAGGATAGGATCAAGTAATAGGGCGATCAACAAGGGAGGTTATTTTAGAGCCATTTAGGACACGACCAAGAAATGGTGTACTTCCAGCTGTGGGGATAAAAGAGAAGAAGTAGTGCTGACCACTGACTGGTGTGAGAATAGGACATACCACCCTTACACATGCCTATCTTACTAATAAGGTACCGCCATCGATGTGCCCAAGACGCAGTACACAAATCACCGTGAAACATATCATGGAGGGTATAACATACGGAGGCGGTGGTATGTTATAAAAATATAAAATATATTTAGTGAGAAAAAAAAAAAAAGTCACGCATAGAATTCACGTAAAACAAAGATTTATTAACGCATTACATGATAATTAATATGTTCGTAATATGGAAGTAGCGGTATATTATGAATATATGAAATATATAATTATAATCATTTTCGGATGTGATCTAATATAATCTAACCAATGGTTCTCAGTTTGGTTATGTTGATGTTCTATTTTAATTACTCTACTGGCCGAAGGTTTGAATAAATTAAACTTTTAAACTCTTTTTTTTTTTTTTTTTTTTTTTTTTTAATAAATTGATAAATAATAAAAATAATACTGACAAGGGGAGGACACACTCAGTCTCTCACGGATCTTGTTGGCAATTTTTTTGGAGGTTCCTGGTCAAAAAATATTAGACACGTATTTTGCCGTTCCGACCAATGGGCCCTAGAAGCCGAGAAAAAAAAATAAAATAGCATTAAACTAATTTATTTTTTATCTCGAGTTTAAAAAATGATATCGACATGATTCTTGCACCAAGATTTTCAGTTTTGATTGCGAATTAAAGAAAAAATACAGTCGCTCCATATATTTTGGTTTAGGTTAATTAAATTCTAAAAAAATGATTAGTTTTTCAAGCAAAATACCTCTATAGATTTTTTCACCCAAAAATTGACGTCAGATCTAATTCAGCATACTCAAAAACATTAAAAAACGGTTATTCAACAAAATCAAAAAATATAATTTTTTTCACCCTCTTCCAGGAAAATGAAATTTTAAAACCGATTATTGGTTACATACCTTTAAATCGTCATTACTTTGTCATGCAATTCACTGGTTGGTATCGCTGGAAAGAGGAGGGTCTCAGCTTTCTTTTGATGTATATAAATGTAAAATTCGATGAACAAAAACCTATTAAAAAAATTGGAAAATCCGAAAAACATTTTGATTTTTAACTTGAGTTTGAAACCAGATAGGATGATGAAACCAAATACATTTCAAGCGTATTACCACCCTATATTTTGTGTAAAAAAATAAAGTTGATACGTTAAACCGTCTAAGCGTAATTCACGTTTTTATCAATTTAAACAAAAGTTGCCTACCGGTCAGGCAAACTTTGAAGCTTACAAACTTTTATTTTTCTATTTGGATGAAATTTCGTATTTAAGGGTTCTCTTGAATGCTGAATTCGAATCCGATATCGGTTCTTGTGAAAACATTATATTGAATATACTTCACTTGAAAAATTTTAGCTTTTACACTGTAAAATGTGATAGAAAATTCTTTTAGCCCTAGAATTCCATCTCAGCACCCTCAAAACTCAGGAAACGTATGTATATATATAGATATCAATTAAAAAAAAAATATATATATATACTAATTGGAAGAAATAATTTGTTACTTTAATTATTATTAAAATAATTATAATTATTAATTATTATTATTATTATTAAAATAATTATAATTATTTATTATTTATTGTAATGATAACTTATTACAAATTAATATTTACATTATATACAGACAGAACCACATATTAGATTTGATTGTTAAGTATTTACAATTTTTATTTTATTTTGCAGTTGAACATGTTAAAATATGATTGTGATAGTTGACATAAAACATTATAGCAATAACTGCCTCACTTCTGTTGCTGACAGGATTTTGTTGAATATAATGAAAATGAAATTGTAATGTAATAAGCTTCAGTTATTAGAACCCAGTAAACAAAGATTACAAAACGGGTTAGAGATGTGTTCTGGGTTTGAAGAATATAATAAAAATTGTAAATACTTAACAATCAAATCTAATATGTGGTTCTGTCTGTATATAATATAAATATTAATTTGTAATAAGTTATCATTACAATAAATAATTAATAATTATAATTATTTTAATAATAATTAAAGTAACAAATTATTTCTCCCAATTAGTATATATATATATAGTTATAACAGTAACCTAAAGGTCATCACTCCTTACACAATTCCTTATCTCACTATTTACTTTCACACCGATAGCTAAGACCAATCATTAATATAATCATTAATATAATCTTTGTAAAAGGTCATCACTCCTTACACAATTCCTTCACCCTTCGCTTCCTTATTCACTCCGATAACAACCCCTATATATGACCTCGTCTTTTAGGAGGGAATATAGAAGTAAGCTAGGATTGTAGTGGTCAGTTCGACACGTCTTATAGCTATTAGTCAGTAATTGTTAGGCACAAGTGTCATATTTATTGTAATTTGAAATAAACCTTTTTTTTAAAGTCTAAGTTGGAGTAAGCTTATTTAACTGGCGCCCGAACTTAGGGACTTGAGAGCTTATTTTTGAAGAATTAGTAACTTTGCGGAGCTTAGGCTGAGTGTAATACCAGTACCGTAGCAGCATAACCACGTCTCCACGTCAAGAGGAAGATTTGCCACTGAGTCTTGAACAAGATCAAGCATTCTCCACGACTACGAGGATCTTCTTTCCAGTAAGCAGAAATTTCAATTTCTACAATCTCAACCCAATATCTCTTTTGTTAAGAAGCCAACATCAACTGAAGACATCTTAGGGTAATTATTTTTATGTAAATTGTAACATTTGTATGTCATTACTAGACAGACTTAACGCTTTAAGACTAACCGACCAGACAAACGAAAACACAATGGCGTTAGAAATTAAAGAAAGTGAATTTAAAATGATTCCAGATTATGATGGAAATCCAATAGGTCTAGTGAATTTCATTCGTAATACTAAGTTTTTAACAGAATTATTCTGTAAAGAAAATAATCCACATAGACATATTAATCATACAAAGATTATTTTAAATTTATTATGTAAATTAAAAGGGAAAGTAGCCGCAGCTGTACATGATAAAGAATTTAATAGCGTAGAAGGAATTTTAATTTTTCTAAAAAATAAATATCAAGATTCTCGAACTCGAGAACAATTAATTGCGGAATTATTAAATGTCAGGCCACATAGTAACGAAAATCCTCATAATTATTTAGAAAGATTAATAGAACGACGTTGTGACTTATATACTCGAGTTTACACCGACGATACGATCTTAGATAAACAAGCAGAAATGAAAAGATATGATAGACAAATATCCCATCACGCGGTGCATAATCTCCACCCTTCTTTAACAGATTTCATTTATCATATAACATGGAATACATTAGAAGATATTGAAGATATCCTTAAAAACAGTGCCGCACACATTGTTCAAAGGTTGTACGGTAAACATCAGTATAATCCACAACAAAAAAATTTTCAAAATCCAAATTATAAAGGGAAACATTTTGATCCCAATTTTCAAAAGAAAAAAAACTGGGAACATCAGAAACCTCACTATGAAAAACCAAGGTACGAACAAAAACCGTATCAATCATATTATAATCAAAACCCAAATTATAAGCAGTATCAAAAACCAATATACAACAAACCATGGGACCTGCAATCTCAACATCATTTTTTTAACAAACCTCCATCGGGAAACTGGAGAAACCAACAAAATCCAAATCGAGAACAAGTTTCATTACCGCCAACTGAAAAAGATTCCAATACAGTATCCATGAGAACTGTGTCCAATAGAGTTCATTATACAGAAAATGAAAAAGACGAGCAGATTCGAATCCTAACGGAAAGACTGAACGCTATAGAAGCTCGACAGGATAATTTTTTTAGGCTCAGGTCCATGCAACAACGACCCGCCGGACCAATAGAAGTTCACGAATTGAATAATACGAACAATGATCTACCGGAATTGAAAGATGACAAAGGAAACAAATGGCTGATCGATACCGGAGCAACAAAAAATTATATTAATCCGAAAGCATTACCAAAAGACGCCAAAATAATAAATGAACGCTTTGCGATAAAAACACCTACAGGTCGCGCAGAAGGTACAAAAAGTGCACTAATAAATCTGCTTCCACTGATAGGAATAAATCAAGAAGCAAAATTTCTTATTTTTCCCTTTAGTGATCGATTCGACATACTACTGGGCTATGAGACAATGAAAGATTTACAAATAAGTATCGATTTAAACAAAAAAGAATTAAAGGTCAAGGAAAAACGATATAAATTAGAAAACGAAATATTTTATATCGAGGATAAAAACGAAATAAAAAGGCTAATAAGACTTGACCACATCGACGAAAGTTTAAAAGAAAAATTAATTAATATAATAAGTGAAAACGGAGATATGATAAAAAAAGAAAATGAACAATTAAAAATAACGGGTTTATTAAAACATAAAATTATTACTACCAATGAAAATCCTATTTACACTAGGAATTACAGATACCCGGAACAATTCAAACAACAAATTCACCAGGAAGTGGAAAAATTGTTAAAAAATAATATTATTAGACCGAGTAAGTCGCCATATAACTCTCCACTGTGGATAGTTCCAAAGAAAATGGACGCGTCGGGAATAAAGAAAGTAAGAATGGTGATAGATTACCGAAAGCTAAACCAATCTACGATAAAAGATAAATTTCCTCTCCCTAATATAGAAGACCTCTTGAACAGATTAAAAGGAGCAAAAATATTTTCGACAATAGATCTAACCTCAGGTTTTCATCAGATTGAAATGGATCCGGAAAGCATAGAAAAAACAGCCTTTTCTACGGAAAATGGTCACTATGAATTCACAAGGATGCCATTTGGACTTTGTAACGCACCACCTACGTTTCAAAGAGCCATGACCATGATGATAGAAAATATACCGAACGCTATGATTTATGTAGATGATATTATAGTTTACTCAAAAACAGAGGAAGAACATTTAAGAAATTTAAAACAGATTTTCGAAGCTTTGAAAAAACATAATTTATCAATTCAGTTAGACAAAACTGATTTTTTTAAACGACAATTAAAATTTTTAGGCTACATTGTAACACCGGAAGGCTTAAGAACCGACCCCAACAAAATAGAAGCGATCCTAAATTTTCCTTTACCACATGATGAAAAAACGACACGTCAATTTCTGGGTATGACAGGTTATTATAGAAAATTTGTAAAAGGGTACGCAAAAATAACTAAACCATTATGTCAATCTTTACAAACGAAAGTTTATAAAACAACAGAAATAAAGAACGCATGTAAAGCCTTAATCGATCTCATGACAAATGCACCAATTCTAAATTATCCGGATTGGAACAAACAATTTATTCTTACTACGGATGCAAGTAATCAAGCTTTAGGATCAGTATTATCACAAAAGGACGAGAATGATGTAGAACACCCTATAGCATTTGCCTCGAGAGTTCTGCAAAAAGCTGAACTTAACTATAGTACAATCGAAAAGGAATTGTTAGCTGTAATATGGGCAACACAACATTTCAAACCCTATTTATATGGTACCAAATTCTTATTACAGACAGATCATAAACCACTGACATGGATATTCACTATGAAAAATGGAAACACGAGAATAATGAAGTGGATATGGAAACTGCAAGAATTTGAGTTCGATATAAAACACGTACAGGGAAAGACGAATCATGTAGCAGACGCGCTTTCAAGAAATAGTCAAATAACAGAATTAAACCTTTCCGAAGAAATGGAACTAGACGAAGTCTTACAACAACCTATCAGGCATTCACCAGAATACGAATCACTAATACAAGAATTAGAGATGCCACTGACACGAGAAAACTCAGAAGATCTTGAAACGATTCACTCACAAGAATCTAGTGCAGCGCAAGTATGGTTATGCGAACCAGACAAATGCATAAACATAGAAAAATATCAATTAGTAATAAAGAGAGGTAACGAAAAATACGAATATACTAAACCATTTAAGAAAAAAAACAGATATACAATACATGTGATTAACAAACAAGAAATTAAAGAACATTTAGAAGAAATACTACAACCCGGAACGACATATGGAGTATACTGTTCTTCAAATCAAACGGTATTAGAAGATATTCTAAACGAATACTTTGAAGAATTGAGAAGAATCATAGAATCAGAATACCCCACAGTCAAAATCAAAAGATATTACTTAATGAACACAGACGTAGAAATCGAAGAAGAACAAGAAAATATCATCTCCAATTACCACCTTGGAAAAACCCAACATAGAGGAATAGGAGAAACATATGAAAAGCTCAAAAGGGAATATTATTTTCCTCGGATGAAAGATAAGATAGGTGAATACATAAATACATGCACTACTTGCAAGAAAGTTAAATATGATCGGAAACCTATTAAAACAAAATATGAACACACACCAACACCGGACAAACCATTCCAAGAAATAATGATCGATATTTTAAAATACGAAGGAAAATTAATTTTTACAGCAGTAGATACATTTTCAAAAAGATTATTTGCACAAGTGATACCGAATCACAATGCGATTAATATTTGCGAAGGAATAAAAAGCTATTTATTATTTTACCCCACACCGCTACAAATTTCACTAGATCAAGGAACAGAAATGAAAAATAAACTAGTCAAACAATTCTGTGAAAAGAATGACATTTTATTACATTATACATCAAGTAACCATTCAAACTCACTCGGTTTATTAAACAAAACTCATGCAACATTAGGAGAAATTTTGAGGTCAATCTCGGACCAGCACAATTATAAATTCGGAGAAAAGTTAAGAATAGCAATTATAGCTTTTAACAATACGCTTAATTCTAATCTTAAACTAACCCCTAATGAGATAGCATTCGGAACAATAAATAATCTAAAAAATAGAGAAATAGATTTAACAGAAGCCTATGTTCAAAAGTACCATAAGGACTTACAACTAATACATGAAATAATTAAAAACAAAATTACTAAAGAGAAAGCGGATAGAACTGATAAATTGAATAGAGATCGGGAAGAACCACCAATTCTAGGAGACAAAGAATATTTGAAAAATACACAAGCAAAAATTAAAAGCCGGAATAAGTTTAGGAAAGTGAACATCATAGTAAAAGGAAAACGAGAACAAACCACCCATATCGACAATATCAAAAGACCAACGAAAAATAAGAGTAAAACCTATGTTACAGATGACACCTCTATGCAAACTCACAACTCTGATCATGGTTCTAGCTCTGATGGAGAAGATCCAAACGATTGAAGTGCATGATCTGACTAACTCGCCAGGAATACTTCATTATTATATAAATGATATAAAAGTTATAAATTCTTATTTTGAAAACATATCATTTCTTCAACATTAGTTATTTAGAAATTGAATTAGAGAACATATATAACCATTTAAAATTTTTTGAAGGACATTATCTTCATTCTATACTAAAAGATTTAACCAATAATGTTAATCATCAATTAGAACTATTACAATATAAGCATAGGACAAAAAGAGGATTAATTAACGGTTTAGGAAATATAATTAGTTGGCTAACTGGCAATATGGATGCCAATGATAAAGCACACTACGATAAAATAATAGGAACCATAGAAGAAAATAATTATAGAATTGAACATAATATAGAAACCTCAGTTAATATCGACAAACAATTAATATCTGATTATAAAAATAAAATTAAAACACTAAATAAAAATTTCGAGCTTATCACCAATAATACGATGACATTAAAAACAAATGAAGACGCTTATAATTTATACATACATATTTCTCAATTACTAAACCAAGTAAAAGAAATAACTCTATCACTAGAATTTTGCAAATTAGGTATAATTCATTCCAGTATTATGACTAACGTTTTGAAAAATCTTCCTAACAAAGTCCATTTAGTATCTAACAATACAGAAATTTTATGGGCAAATAGTAAAATATTTTGTTCAACACACAAGAAGGTAATTCATACTTTTATAAGACTACCAACTCACGAGAACAAATACCAAGGATACGTAGTTCATACAGTACCTAAATATATTAATGGCACATTTTTCGAAATCGAGCTGGACAACGATCTATACATTCAAAACCAAAACAACATTTTTACAGCAGACTGTATATACGAGGAGGAATATTATTGTAAAAATCTTATTAAAGTTAATAACAGTTGTATCTATTCAATAATTCAAAATGGCAATGTAAAAAACTTGTAAACTTAAGCATAGATTAGATAAAAATATAAGATATCTGGATGTTACAAAACAATATTTAACTTATAATATAAGTAAGATAACCAATTGTAATAATATTAGCCAATTTTTACCTAAAGTAAGTCTGATAAATATAGGCATAAATGATTGTTACCCAACATTAACACAAATTTATTATCACAATTATCACTACATATTACAACCATTTTATGATGTATCAATATCAGAAACATTAACCTTAAATACCACAAATGTAACTATACCAACACTCAACATTCTTAGATTTAGCGAAAATAACGCAGTGTATTATTATTATTTTACTATTATCACTATTATACTGTTAATCATTATTATAACCGTATATGTATACTATTATAGATATAAGAAAACACAAACAGTATTGACACCCAGTGCTCCATTCACTGAGGACTCTTGTAAAATTATTCTATCTAAAGTGTATGAATCAACATTTTAGCAAAAATTGTTACCAGGAGATAACAAATCTTAAAGAAGGGAAGAGTTATAACAGTAACCTTTATAAAAGGTCATCACTCCTTACACAATTCCTTATTTCACTATTTACTTTCACACCGATAGCTAAGACCAATCATTAATATAATCATTAATATAATCTTTGTAAAAGGTCATCACTCCTTACACAATTCCTTCACCCTTCGCTTCCTTATTCACTCCGATAACAACCCCTATATATGACCTCGTCTTTTAGGAGGGAATATAGAAGTAAGCTAGGATTGTAGTGGTCAGTTCGACACGTCTTATAGCTATTAGTCAGTAATTGTTAGGCACAAGTGTCATATTTATTGTAATTTGAAATAAACCTTTTTTTTAAAGTCTAAGTTGGAGTAAGCTTATTTAACTATATATATATATATATATATATATATATATATATATATATATATATATATATATATATATATATATATTTTTTTTTTTTTTTTTTATTGATATATCTATATATATATACATACGTTTCCTGAGTTTTGAGGGTGTTGAGATGGAATTCTAGGGCTAAAAGAATTTTCTATCATATTTTACAGTGCAAAAGCTAAAATATTTCAAGTGAAGTATATTCAATATAATTTTTTCACAAGAACCGATATCGGATTCGAATTCAGCATTCAAGAGAACCCTTAAATACGAAATTTCATCCAAATAGAAAAATAAAAGTTTTAAATGGATAAAAACATGAATTACGCTTAGACGGTTTAACGTATCAACTTTATTTTTTTACACAAAATATAGGGTGGTAATACGCTTGAAATGTATTTGGTTTCATCATCCTATCTGGTTTCAAACTCAAGTTAAAAATCAAAATGTTTTTCGGATTTTCCAATTTTTTTAATAGGTTTTTGTTCATCGAATTTTACATTTATATACATCAAAAGAAAGCTGAAACCCTCCTCTTTCCAGCGATACCAACCAGTGAATTGCGTGACAAAGTAATGACGATTTAAAGGTATGTAACCAATAATCGGTTTTAAAATTTCATTTTCCTGGAAGAGGGTGAAAAAAATTATATTTTTTGATTTTGTTGAATAACCGTTTTTTAATGTTTTTGAGGGTGCTGAATTAGAATCTGACCTCAATTTTTGTGTGAAAATATCTATAGAGGTAGTTTGCTTGAAAAACTAATCATTTTTTTAGAATTTAATTAACCTAAACCAAAATATATGGAGCGACTGTATTTTTTCTTTAATTCGCAATCAAAACTGAAAATCTTGGTGCAAGAATCATGTCGATATCATTTTTTAAACTCGAGATAAAAAATAAATTAGTTTAATGCTATTTTATTTTTTTTCTCGGCTTCTAGGGCCCATTGGTCGGAACGGCAAAATACGTGTCTAATATTTTTTGACCAGGAACCTCCAAAAAAATTGCCAACAAGATCCGTGAGAGACTGAGTGTGTCCTCCCCTTGTGAGTGTAAGATTTATCTCTATTTTATATATCATTATTTATTTATTTTTTAAATTCTGGAACCTTCGTTTAGCCCATATTATTAAAATATGTTGTCATCCTACATTTGTTAGTACAACGGCTTGAAGCTTAAGTATTTTCAAAACTTTTTTTTTTTTTTTTACCAATTATATTGTCAATGTATTACAATCTGCTACAGTTTAAGTGCTCCAGGACCACCTTTATGCCTTATTTAAAAGAAAATCAAAGTAATAATAATTTTATTTAAAAACATTAAATTTGATTTGTAAGAAATAGAAAATACACACACACACACACACACACACACACACACACACACACACACACACACACACACACACACACACACACACACACACACACACACACACACACACACACACACACACACACACACACACACACACACACACACACACACACACACATATATATATATATATATATATATATATATATATATATATATATATATATATATATATATATATATATATATATATATATATATATATGGGTAATAATAATATATTTAAATGAAAGTTAATCTTAAATTTAACCTTCTTCTATAACATACTTTTTCAGATCAACGAATTTATGAAACTTTGACTAAAATAACAAATATTTCTGTCACAGAGTGTTAGTTTCTACTGGTTTATTTACTTACTTTTATAATCTTTTGAAGCTTTTCTCTTTTCCTTATGATACTTGCAGGATCTTTGGCAGCTTTGACTTCCTTCGATGCAAAATAAATTTGAAGTGTTCTGCTATTGACACCAATCTCTTTCTGAAATAACACAAACATTTGTAATGTAAATATTATACGTCCCCTTTGAGTTCGTGGATGAGTATTAAAATAATTATAAGACACGTCTACAAGTGTAAGAAAAGAAATCTAATACTTGTTGGTACTCGTAAAAGCTTATGTAAATAGGAGGACGAACCTTGGAATATAGCGACATGTATTTGATTTGTAGCGGAGGTAAATGACGCAATAATTTTTTTTTTTTTTTTTCCAACCTAGCCTTTTCAGGCATACAGAGTTTTTGGCCGGAGCGTGTTCAACATATGGGTTTGAAGTATGCCACTGCCAGTAAAACTCTTTATTTGTAAAAAATTAAATGTGGCCTCATTTATTTACGGGGAGAATCCTATGATACTATCATCTAGGATCTGATAATATATTTAGGGGTGATAATAACGGTACCTACTTTAGTTACTTGCCTCTTTGGATGTAATAAGAAGGTAAGGAGAAGACTCTCTCCCCCTTCTGTCTCTTTGTGGTCCAATTGCTAGGTGCAGTTGAGTATAGATGAAAAGTCGGAGAATTTGACCTTTGATTTCCGTTAAAGGAATCAAGGTGAGTGTAAAAACACATTTCGCCACATTCGGGGGTGGTCGACAACTTGGGGGAGGGCGATAAATTGCAAAAACGTAAATCAGAAAATTTATAACGTCTTTGTTATTAATCGTAAGTATATGATATTTTTTTTTATTTGTTGGTAATTAAGTGATATAGAAAAGACATTAGTATTTTTTGCCCGAAACCTTATAAAAAACTATAAATTCTGACAATGTTATCCTGTTATTTGTTTGTATCTCGAAAAAGAAGCACCGTAAGAAAAATTGTAATCTTTTCTTTTTTTAAGTAGCATTCAATTCTGCGTCAATTGCACCATTTTATTATACTTTTTTGTTATTCTCAAAGATTAATTTCCATTCCATTACATGCTCTTAGTTCTCAAGCTATAACGCAATGTTAAAACGTCCACAGAAATATCAGTGAATCCTCCCATCTACAGTGTTTAGTGAATTTTTTAATAAAATTTGTGTTTACTGACAACTGAAACACAGAGAACCTTTGTAATACAAAAATTCTTAAATAAGATTTTGTAAAATGGTTAGTTTTTTGTAGATCATCTGAACTGTAATTAATTTATATATTATATGTTGAAAATAAATAATATGATTTGATGTTAACTAATTTATTTTTTTTATATAATATTTGTTTATTATATTAGTTTTGATTTTTTTTTTTTGTCAGCTCCCATACGGATTATTTATTGTTCCCTATATCAACGATATAAAGTTAATACTAATAAAGTAATTTGTAAAACTAGGAATCCGTATCAAGAATATAGCATTAACTTTTTGGTGTTGGTTGCGGTATTGAGAATCGAAAAATTTTGGTATCAACAAATCACTAATTTCTTACATTAAATTACATTCTTTACATTAAAAATAAAAATATTTTTTTAAAATATTCAACCTCAAAAGTTACAGGTTCCGGTGATTCCTGTTCTCCTGAAACGTCTGATTCAAATAGATCCAGAAAGCCCAATCTGTAGTCACCATACATTTGGACGTGGCTTTTCCACATACGTGGACGCAATGCGTTGTAGTTGTCGTATAATGATTCGCTGTTGTTAAGCTGAAAAAAAGTAAGATTAAAATAATTACTTTAAAAGAAATATTAATCTCGAATATTAGAGTCTGGATCTTTAATATTTAATAAAAATGGAAATGTTATTTCAGACTGATCATCTGCGAAATCGATTGTTGTTTCTTGTTTCGTACCAGCTAGGAATTATATTTAGCGAGAATTAAATATATTACAGTAAAGGTAAGCATTTAAAATTTAAATTTATTGTAATTTCACTACTTCCAGTGCTTCCTTAATAAAATCAGGCAGTTTTCCATTTTATATACTTATATTAATTGGACACTGATAAATATTGTTTATGTAAAGTAGAAAATCATGAAATAATAAATGAAACCTCATTCCCTAATATCGTAATTAATGTATGTGTTAAGAAAAATTAAATAAAAACAAAATAATTATAATCTGATTAAAACAGTTACATTTTTAAATTCTAAAATAAACAAATATAAATTTAAGAATAATAATAATAATTAATTAAAACCACATTAATTATAATTAATTATTCACAAAAATTCGTTAATACTACTTAAACTTCAATTAATATAATTTAATTTTTTTTAAATAAAAAGTTGGTATTCTATTTTAAAATTAATAATTTTATTATTCAAACATAGATATGACATTAGAATGGCTAGTATAATTCAATCTCTTTTATCGGGAGATCATAAATCAAATACAATTCACCTTCTGAATAAAAAAAATGATACATAACCCTTTAAATTTGTATTAAAATTAATAAAACAATCATAGTATATATATATATATATATATATATATATATATATATATCAAATACAAAAAGTGATCTGACGAATGAGATGGTGTAGATCAAGAAGGCAGTAAGGTGTAATTTATAGATTGCAATAAATATAACTAAAACAGAAGTTATAAGTTTTTATATTTGTTATTTATTTAATTAGTTAGTTATTAGTGTTTTTTTTTTTATTAGTATTCATTATAGTTTTTCCGATATGTGTTACCTTATCCAATCGTTCCATCCAAGATCTACCGAAGACATCTGTTAGGCATGTGAAGTATTTTTCTTCTTCACAGTACCATGCCCTGGAAGGTTCCCCTGGGGCAGTACCAGTGATACCAACAACTGAAATTTTCATTAATCCTAAGTAACCAAAATAGACGAAATTTTGAATTTAAAATGATATAGACTTATGAAACCTCTATAAGTGTATAAAAAAAAACTATAGAAACCCTAAAACTAATATTGTTTTATAAAAACTATAGAACCCTAGCCACACAAAAAAAAAGACAAAAAAAAACCCCACCATACTGGCCATTTTAAATCTACTATTTCTGTATTGTTTTTTACAATAAAAATAAAATTAAATAAGGATTTCTTTCAAAGAATGTTTTTTTCAGTACAGTACTCTGGTATTGGTCAAATTTTTGATTTCTTTATCACAAATCTTCATGAATGTTGTCAAAAATTTAGAATCAAAATAAATCCAAATAATTTACATCAAATAACCTTTACCCTTTGTCGTAATTCTACGACTTCCATTCCTACAGTATCCTTTAATAATGTTCCACTGATCCCCGTTGAACAGATTCGCTATTTTTTTTTATTAGCTATTGTTTTATATAACATTTGTTGGTAGGACCTACTGTTTAGAAGCAATATTGGAATGAAAATCGTCACGTTTAAAACCCCTACTTTCTTTATTTAAAAAAGTAAACAGTAAATTATGTAATAAATTTTTTAATTTACAAATTCTTAACAAAATTTAAGATAAAAAAAAACAAAAAAAAAACATACGATGTAATACTTCAGAATTTTTAATTGTGACCAATTATGAGACATAGAAATTTTCGTCATATTGAAATCCATCAAAAATTTGTCTTGAAAAAAAATAGAGAATTTTGTACTACGGACGAAACTGAGCATTTAAAAAAAAAATAATTAACATCTGCCAGGTAAGCATGATAACCATGGTAACAAACAATATATAATATTAAATTGCCAATTCACTTAAAAATCTTCTCTGATTCATCACATCTGGGTTTCGTTAGTACTTGCAATATCACCTTTTATTATATTGTTTAACAAGCCAAACATTCTGCTGATTTGAGATAAATATTTTGAAAGATATCGATGAATAAATAGAGTTAAAAAAAAATAAATAAATAAAAAAATATAAATACATAAAAAAAAAAAATAATCTTGCACTATTTACCATTTGGTAAGTGATTGATAAGGTTATCAAACATGGATCCGGACTCGCATCCTTCTATGTACAGGATTAGCTGAAACAAATCCGAATGTACAATCTTATTATAGCTACTAGTTATTCAAGTTGTCAAAAGTTTTAAGTAATACTCAATAATTTCCAATATATATCGAAATATATATATATATATAAAATCTATTGTTAGAAAAAAATATGAAATAATTACGTTATTTATCTTTAAAAAGAATTTTTAAATAAATGTTGTTGAAACGTTACTAACCCTTTTACCATACTTTACGTTTTTAATGAATCATTGTTAGAAAACAATAAAATTAATTATGTATTCAAATTAATAAATTCAAATAAAAAAGGTGATAGACAAGTTTGTAATATCTATAGAGGTATTTCTTTACTCCCGACTGTGTACAAGATTCTGTTCATTGCAATAAATAAAATAATCATGATTTGGATGTACAAAGTAACCGGTGAGTAACAGTGTGGTTTCCGTCCTGGAAGATCCACCTCAGACCAAATCTCGCTACGGCAGATGCTGGAAAAATCATACGAATATAACGTGGACTTACACCATTTGTTTATAGATTTTAAGCAAGCGTATGATCATATTAATAGAGAACTGCTGAAATCTATGAAGAGTTTAGGTATACCTAAAAACCTTATTAACCTTACAAAAATGACACTAAACGACACAAAGGCAGTGGTTAAATTCCATGATTCTCTGTCAGATAAATTTTCGGTATGATGTGGATTAAGACAGGGAGATCCATTCTCTCCAACACTTTTTTATTTAAGCCTTGAGCATGCCACAAGAGCCATTAGAACAAACCTAGGTGGCGTAATTTACGATAGACTCACACAGCACATGGCGTATGCAGATGATTTTGTGATCACTGCCCGATCTGAAGCTGCCTTGTCAAGAGCGCTGCAGGAGTTGGAGAAAACTGCGTCACGGATGGGTCTTAAGATAAATGAGGATAAAACCAAGTGCATGATGATCTCAAGGCTAAAAAGAAGGGAAGTGCAGTCCATCCACCTTTCCCCTCATGAATTCAAGACGGTGTAATTCCTTCAAATACTTTGGCGCAACGGTGACAAGAAAAAAAAAAATTATTTCTAAAATAAAAACAAAAATAGCAGCCAGAAGCAGATGCACGTTTTCCCTACAAAAATTGTTAATATTTCGGAACCTATCAAGAAAAGCAAAGATAATTATTTACAAAAAGGTGATCCGACCCATTGTAACCTACGGCTGTGAGACTTGGACCCTCACCAAGGAAACGGAAAGAGTCCTTTTGGTGTGAGAGAGAAAAGTATTAAGAAAGATCTTTGGTCCGATTTGTCAAGAAGGAATTTGGAGGATTCCCCAATAGAGAGCTGAATACACTATATGAAGATATCGACTTAGTCACATACGCCTAATAAGGAAAATTTAAGTGGCTCGGTCACTTTGAAAGAATGCCAGAACAAACAGTTCCCAGGAGATCGCTATACGGCAGACCTGACGGACAACGACTAAGAGGGAGGCCGAGGGTAACGTGGCAACAAAATGTCAAAAAGGATCTCCAAAAATTGGGAGTCAGAAGGTGGAAAACCAAAGCCAAAGATCGCCTGGAGTGGCTACGAATTGTGGAGAAGGCCAAGGTTCTTGAAGAGCTGTAGAGCCTTTCAATAAATAAATAAATTCATATTAATAATAGCAACACTTATTGTAACAGTGCCTTTGTATATGACGCCATGTTAGCAGTTATCCGCCATGTTAGCTTGTTTTTAACAAGTGACGCTCTGCCATGAAAGCTTGTGCTCAGGTTATCCCGCTCTTATGTTTGTTAAATAAAGTTTAATTCGAACTGAACAAGTTCTTTATGCTTTCCACATTACCGAACAATCATATATTATTTTGTACTGAAAGTTACTAGTGATGATTCTACTTACTTTGTCAAACATGTTCTTGTTTCTCATTACGTTGATGGTTTCAACAAGGTCACTGGCCATGAGAAGAGCGGCCGGGAAAGCAACTACTCCAGTACCTCCACGATCAGCAATGTTGACAAAAATGGTGTCATTTCCGGTACTATAATATAAAAAAAAACACAAATATAAATACCTACAGCATGGATTTATTTTCTAACTCAAATTACAATACATAAATAAGCATATGTTTTTTAATTTGTAGATTGTTCTCACACATTTTAGTTTCTCCATGTACTTTTGCGTATGTACATATGACATTAGGCTGAATCAGCACGACATGGTAATATTTTTTCCTCTTAAGGTAAAGAAAGAGTGCTGAAGCGATCGCATTTAAAATTAGTCTCCACTGTATTTGTAAACCAGTAACGTTTCTTAAATCTGTTTGAATCCGGTCGGCTGTAAGCTCAGGCGCAGCCTGGTGAGGTGACGAAGTGTATCTCACGCTGAATTTCACGCTGCGGGGAAAAAGCTGTTGGTGTATTCACTACAAATTAAAACGCAGTTTTATCAAGCAGTTTCGAAATGACTAACGTATTTAGTAGCATTGGGATTAGTGGCTACCAATAAGCTTTTACTGATGATTTTCATTTAAAAATCTAAATCGAAAAATGGGAGGACGAAACGATAGTTTTAGCTTTTCTGATTAGGAAAACTAAATCCGGTAAAAATGTTTCAGTATCTACAGAAAAAAAAAAAAATTATGAGGATTTAATCCTAACTAAAGAATTGAATAACGACAATTGTTTGAAACTATTTTAATATAACTGTTTTCATGTAATCTGCCTCACGCCACACTGCAATGTATTTTGCCGAGTTCATATCATTTTTGGTTTTCACAGAAACCCACCGTGAATCACCTGTGTCACCTCATCCTGCGCCCCAACTTGTGGCCAGCCTGAGAGGCGGACAAACTAGCTTCAGGTTTTTCAAGGTTTCTGTATATAGTATCATTATATCTTAAATTTCTGTTTGTTAAATTTTTTTAAATTTTATTTTATAACATTTCTTGTATAATCAGATTTTACGGTTTTCGCTATTACAATAGCCGCCTAATGGGGGCATGTAACATATCTCTCAACATGTTGCATATTAAAATACAGATTTTTTTAAATTTTTAATTGTATTTTTTAATATTCACACCTCTATACAGTATGTACCTCACAGAATGCAGTATTTATAAATTACTGGTCAGAACTATGCCCGCAAGTTAGAAATTTAACTCGAAATATTCATTAGGTAGATTTGAAAAGGGACTATAGAAGACGTTGGAATAAATTAGAAGGGAAAGATGTGAGGTAAAGAACCGCTGGTGGTGGGAAGGAGCTAAGGCGCAGCTGTTGAGCAGACCTAATATAGTTTTATCACATGTTTGTAATATTTTTAGAATTTAAATTTATTGTAATAAAAAAGTTACTAATTTGACTTAAATTTTTGATAAATTCATGTTTTATACTTCCTTTCTATACTTAATAATGTCAGGTTAGTAAAATGAATGATAGTAGTAATTGTATTTAAAAAGAGTAATTAATTATTATCTTGTTCTATATTTTTAGATTAAGAATTATTTTTCTTACCTCTTTAGAACTCTTCCACTTCCAATCTTTTTCATTGCTTTTTCATTTCCTTCAAGAATGTGGAGAAAATTTTCTGGAGTTACAGCCTGTGGAAAGATTATATATAGAAAGATTTTTTTTTTTTTTTTCACACGTTTTAAAATCATGCAAATTTAAACCACTTTTCCTTTCTCATTTTTTCCCTTCTTTTCTTCCAATATTTTCTCAAATTTTCTGCTTGCCTTTGCTTCCTTTCTTTCGACCTTGGAACCTTCCGTTCGTCGAGTTGCTTTATATTACTGAATTTAATTATTTAACAAATATTATTTCAATATTGAACTGTAATTAATTTAATTTGTGCTTACAGCGTATCTCATATTTTATTTTTGTTTGTTTAATTGGAAATTAACGTAGTTTAACAATTTGAAAAAAAAAAAATCAGCTATCCAAAGGATGTTTAAAAAATAAATTAATTAATGTATATAAAAATTCTTTTAAATTTATTAGTTGTTATAATAATTCTTCAATGTTTGTAAATGTTGCAGTATATTTGATTATAAATATTAATAATTTAAAATGTCTGTGTCTTATAAGAAAATACGTATAAACATGCATAAAATTTCATCCCCCTCTCCAATAGATTTTAAGAAAAATAATTTAATGAGAAAACCTAATTACTTACATTTCCTTTGTAGTCGATCTCTACACCATGGTATACGTCTTCACCACCTGGTATGTTTATGAGGGTTCCTGGATTGGGATTCTTCCTAAAATAATCGAAACAAATCCCAATTATATTTTAATTATTATTGATATTTATATGTTAAAATTTAATCATATATCACCTATCACTATTACCATCTATGATAATAAATTACAGTAGGGTAGTTCAAAGGGTATGGTACCGAAATTTAGCTGTTTCTCAAGGAAGCTCTACAATTTGTAATTATTCCTTTATGTTATGATTGCGTACAAGGTATCCCCTTGTTTTTCTGACCATCCTGCTCAGATATTTCATCTCTGCTCTTGTAATTCACCTGATGTTCATGCATGACCCAGCTTGCACAGCCTCATGTGAGTACCATGAGGTAAACCGCCTTGTTAATGCAAAGCTTAGTTTCTCTCTCACCATTTAAAGTATACTATTTTAGATCTTCTAATATACATGGTTGGTCTTCTTTATTCTATAACCTATCTCAGGATCTACTCTACCAGGCCTGCTAATAAAAGATGATACCTAGGTAGGAAAAGAGGTCGACAACGGTTAGAATATCACCGCCACAAAACACCTACTGGATTCGCACTCCACCTTTTGCAACTTTATATATTTAATTATTATTAGTCGAAATCAGCCTTCAGGCCAAGTAAACCCAAAAAATACTTGTCTCGGTCCCATCCCCGGACCGACAGGTTTCCAAGGACAAATAAGTGATCCTACGTCTGTCTACCAAGTCTAAATCCTGCTTTTTCTGGGTAGAGCTGCCCATCAACAATTCTTCTTAGCCGATATTCCAAAATACGAGTGTATATTTTACAACAAGAAGAGACTGATTGGCCTACAATTTCGCATTCTGTTGTACTGCTCTTTGGGAATTATAACACCGCAATTCCAATCCTCTGTAACAGTTCTGGAATACCATATTTATTTAACTAGCCCTTAAGAGCCTTCACCAGATCTTTGTCACCCTATTTGATGAATTCGGGATTATTGTCATCTATTTCTGGAGCTTTTCCAACATTCATTTTTTTAATAGCATCTGTTATCTTCTCCTCCTCTTATTCCTCCTGGTTTGTGTTACCAATAACACTAGTTGATGGAATTATACATTCTTTTATTTTCCCGTTACTCCGTGCATACCACATACTTCTTTTTCTGATCCTATAATTTCTTGTTTTACGGAACTCCACTGAGCCCTAACATTACCCTCTAAGATCAGCATTCTCATTCTATCTTCAAGTTCAATAATTTAATCCATCCTTTTCACTTGGTCATCAAAGGCGCGGACGTTGTTAGTCTCATATCTTTTGGGATGATATCAGCGTCCCGTTAAAAATCCAGGTGTCTCTCACTACTAATAGATGGTCAGAACCTACCTCTGATTTACAAATGACTTTCAGGTCTTTGAAGTAACTTTTATCATAGCGGTCATACATTACATAATCTATTATGCTGTTTCGGCTTTCATTGGATAATGTTATTTTATGAATCCTCTGGAGTGGGTAGAATGAGTTGCCAATCAGCAGGCTGTTATCAATGCAGAAGTCGATTAATCGCTAGCCATTCTCTTTCTTAGTTCCTTCTCTACCATATCGCAGAAGAATTCCATGTTCTGTTTTATAATTCCACCCAGTACGAGCATTGATATCCCCAATCAGGATTATGGACGTTTGGCCGAGTATCAATCGACTGTTCTCTGTGGATCTGAGTAGAATAATTCCTGGGATATTAGTTTCCAGTCTTCCAGCTTGCGTAGTGTAGTGGGAGACAGATCAATGCCAACGCCTTCTTAAGAAAACTCTCCCTTAGGCCCTCCTGAATACAAAAACACATATCTATTCTCCAGCCTCATTTTTCCGTTTTCTTTTTTTCTTGTCTTCAGCCATCCCGAGTACATCCAATTTGAATTTATTCACTTCTAGTTTATTTTCTACTTCTACTCCCGTCAGTTGGAACAAGAGAATCGGATAGGAGTTAAGAGTAAGCCTATATAAAAAATTAGAAGATTAAGGAGAGCCTAGTAAATTGACAGCAGAGGTGGTTTTTGTTTGCATGTTTGCACAGCACCATAAAAAATCTATCAAAACCATGGAAGTTTTAAATCAATGGTAAGAGGTACAAAGGTTTGGAAGTACTTACCACCCGCGCGCCGTTAGCTAGACACACCTCCACTGTGATTGACAAATGGGCGAAAAGGAATGAAAAAGAAGGAAAATATTCATGAACCAGAATCTGTATCTGAATGATTACTTACTCATCGTTGGCGACATCATCATACATCATAGTTATGATTTTTTCCTTCTGAATGCCTTTCTTAATTAGGGTGTGGTACGCATGACAGATATCAGCCTGTAAAAAACAATAAATCAATACGTTACATATATATATATAAACCAGTCAGAATTAAAATACAATCATTAAATAATTATTATATATAGTGGGATTAGCCAATTTTTAAATCAATGAAATTAGGCATTTACTTGATTTTTAGTTTACTTATCTAAACAATTTTGTGTCAACAGAACCGATATGTAAGAATAAATGAATAAGGAAATATGCTAGAATACTTGAAATAATAAAGTCAAATAAAATGAAAAAATAAAAAACTAACGAAAATTAAGGTGAAGAGAGGAAACAAATATAGTATAAGTAACTAACATAGAACTAATATGAAATTCAAAACTTTGGCATTATAGCACTTAGAAACTAAATTGAACCGAACAAAGTTTAATTCAGTTTATATGTACTTTATCATAAGGTTATATGGAAACTCACTTAGCAGGGACCGCCCGTACTATCCGTCGGATTTTTAATAATAATTATATAAATAAGGAGGACATTTTTGTAACATTCGACAATTATTCCCCTTCTCTATAGGCCTCGTGTTGGCTGAGTGTGTTGGGGCTCCAATCGGTTGATAATCCAACGGGATTGGTCGATATTTTCTAAAAATACTAAGAGTCCTTAAATGCATATTTGATAAATCTATTGTATTAAAATTGTATTTCATATTCTTTTAAAACTCTCTGGTAATTTTAAAAGCCGTTGAAGAAACGTTTACATTAAATTTTTAAAGATGGGCTCTTTAAGTTTTATTGAAGTGATATCAACGGGTAATTCCTTTAAAAGCAACTTACATGTTATTACGACCATTTACTAGGAGTATTATCATTATATTTTTTATACAGTTGTAGATTACAATAAATAGCTATAAAAAAATAATTATCTTATAAATAAGCTTATAATGTTGTATTTACAAAAAACCTAAAATTAAATAAAGATCTAAAGAATAATTTATTTTTTTCTATTTATGGAAATTTAAAATAAAATAAAACACATCCAGTAAATATGATAATAACGTACATAATATCATGGGAAACAAGTTGAGAAACTAGTGGATTTGAATGGTTATGAGATTTACTATTAAAGGATGGGTATCTGGTTAGAGATATATCTGCAACATATATGAATTAGTATTCAGAAAACGAAAATGTATACTAAAATACCTGATGTCTGTAGTTGTACCAGCCTTTTGAACTAGCAACCAATACAACCCATGTATTTGGCCCTAGGATTGCTGTTCCGTTAACAACGAAACAAAGTCCCGCCCAAAAAGCAGAAGATGGATAAATAGGCTGCGAAAACATAAAATAACATTTTCAGTTGTATTGTTAATTGATTTAAATATATGAGTAATAAATAATCAAGTTGTAATTACTCGAAATGAGTGACTGACTTTTTATTTTATATATTTTATTAAACTCTACATTTAAACATCACATTTAATATCTGATAAAAACAGCCCTTAAATGTTTCTAGTCTAATTTGAAATACATCACAAAAATATTAGGTGGTGTATAAGTAGAAATAATTCAAGCATTTGTACAGCAGTTGTAGATCTTGTTAAATGGATTTCAAAAACAATAGTTCGTGTCAAATTAGTTTCCAAATAAAACATGTAATCGTATGTTTTATAAAATTTAGTGTAATAGGTACTCAAGATCATTATTGTTTACCTATTTCAGCTATAAATTACACAAATAATTAACACATATTACTATGCAATAATAGTCCGCTCAGATTAAATATATAATAGGTAAAATCTTCAATATTAATGTAAATAAACAAAACCACCTAAATTATTATTTCGAAATATTTTCATAATGTTTATAACTGGTTATTAAATATATCGAGGCAACCATTTTTTATTCTTTTTGTAATTAATTAAATTTAATTGTTAAAGAATTAATATTTTAAGTCATGAATATACTTTACCCATAAAGACTAAATGAAATTATTAAATAAAATATTAACTTAATATATCTATGAAATATAACCTACGTTGTTTTATGTCATAAATAATTACTTGATTCAGATTAAAATACTTGAATGTTTCAATGCGTACCTGTCATTTTCAGAAGCCGAGTACGTAAATCGGATCCAGAGCCCGGATATATATTCATTTATCGTATCTTTATCGATTTAATCTGAAGTAGTGAAACACTTGAAAAACACTTGTGAACCTCTTGAAATTTCAATCAAGTTATAAATTAATGTGTTCATGTCAGTATGGAATATCATTCCGATGCTGAAAGGTTCAAGCACAAATCGACATGGTCCTTAGTGAGGGATGAGTACTGTAAGAAAAATATCGATATTCCATATCGAGAATGTTTTGAGCTCTGAACAACTGTACACTACATATCGGTGACCAAAAATATCGATATATTGTTATTTTTTCATTTTTTATTAAATGCTATTTTAAATATTCCAATCACTTTACAACGATATTTCTCTTTGCTTTATTGTTTTAGTTGATATAGATAAAGTATTACAGATACCCATATAGATCAATTCTGATGCTTCACCTTACAGTTTCACATTTACCGATAGTTCTTTCCTATAACCGCACTAGTAAGCTTCTATTTTTATAGTTTTAAATTGTATTTATTGATATTTACTTATTACGTCTTCTTATTCATAACCAAAGTCAATATATATAGCATTAGTGAACCAATAAAGTAAGTCGATAGTAAGCGTTCTTTTTTGATATTATTATAGCCTTTTCTTCACATTTTTTATATTTTCTAACCACCACGGATGTAAATTTATACTGGGTGAGCACCTTTTAGTGTAAAAAATAAAAAAAATTAGGTGAAACTAGATCAAAAATTTAGAAAAATTCCGCAGACCTTGCATCTCTATTCCAATCCGTTCTTTTTCGATTTCATGGAAAATTTACTTTTCAAAACCGGAAAAACATGGTGATCTCATTTGGCATACAAATCAGTTACTTGTGTAAATAAAACATTATGATAATCCCTAAATGAAAATGTGGAATTTTAACATAATAAACTCTTTTTTGGATTAAAAAACAAAGAAATAAATTATTGTTTAATATAAAATAAAGGAAAACTGTCAATAAAGCGACACCAGATCAGAGGAACTTATGTTATTACATTTATTTATTGATTTTTATCTCCGCCGGCCTGAACCATGGATGTCTAAAGAAATCAAAGATTTGCAGAGAAAGCGTGAGACTGCAAGAAGATTTAAAAGGACGAGATTTGCGGACGATTATCTAACGTTCAAAGTGCTCCGCAACGTAGTACAGACAAGAATCCGGCGTGCATAATCTTCGTACTTCCACGAAGCCCTTTCGTCCGCCTTCGATTTCAGATCAAAATGGCAGCTCCTTCACAAACTTTCCCTTCATCCGGATCCTCAACCACACCAACTCTCTTGTTACCGATGGTATGCCAATTAAACTTATACAATTATGCCTCTTAGAACTTACGCCGGTCCTCCTTTTTATCTATAATTTCTTTCTCAAAAATTCCGTATTTCCTACCTCCTGAAAAAAAAAAACCATTCTTTGACTGATATCTATCCTTTCAAACCTCTCAAAACCACAGGAGGGTTTGGTACAATCCCAATTATTCAGTTTCCTTGCAGATTTTCTTCTACTCGATCCTCTTCAATCTGGTTTCATCTTGGTTATTCTACCCAATCCACACTAATCAAAATAACCAGTGATATCTATGCCACAATAGACAAAAAAAACTATCCGTCCTGATAACCCTCGATTTTTCTAAGACTTTTGATTCCATTGATCATTCCATTTTTTTTTTTTTTTTTTTTTTTTTTTTTCAAAATTAAAAGCATTAAAATTCTCTAATAGTCCTATCCAATGGTTCCATTCTTTCATCACTAATCATCCCCTAGCAGTATCTATTCTTAACCAACCCTTATCAGACTTTCTACCTCTTTCCTCAGGAGTAGCCCAGGGCTCCAGCATGTCACCTTTACTCATTAATTCCTACATTAAGGATCTGCCTCAGTCAATTTTACACTGTTCCCATCATTTTTATGCAGATGACTGCCAAATATATTCATCCTTTTTCCCTGCCGAAATACATGATTCTTTTTCCATAATTCAGGATAATCTTGACAGAATCTGTTCTTGGGCCAAGTTGGATAACTTAAAGTTGAATGCAAAGAAAACCCAGGCGATTGTAATTGGCTCAAGCCACCTTCTCAGATCCAACATCTATTTTCCCACTCTAAACTTAAGTAATCAACCTATTACCTTTCGCTCTTCCGTCAAATATTTAGCAATCATCTTCGACCAAAACCTTTCCTGGAAGCCTCAAATTGCCCAAATATCCAGAAATTCAATAGAAAACCTGAAACTATTCAATCGTTCCCGTCATTTCCTCCCCCAATCCACCCACAAGCTCCTAGCTTCCTCGATCACTTTTCCTCACTTTGACTATGGCTGCGTGGTGTATGGGGGCCTCTCTATGGGTCTCCGAGACAGCTTAAAATGCATTATGAATTGCTTGATTCAATTTGTTTTTTCAATTGTTTGTACGATTATTTTTTCATTCATCCATGTTTCACACCTGTACACTGTCTTGAAATGGCTCTACCCATCCACCCGCAAACTATATTTCCTCGGTTCATTCCTTTATCAGGTCATTTATCACCATCGCCCATCCTACATTTATAATCTTTTGAGATTTAAGTCTTCCGTCCACTCACAATTCCCAACATGATCACGTTCCTCTGACCTATACTTCCTTTCCCATTGAACAACTTTATACCGGTATTCCATCCTACCCAGATCCGCTATCCTATACATAATTATTTGTTTCATACAAATTCAAATTCGTTTTTACTTTTATTGTTATTTTTCCTATCTATTAACTTGACAATTCATTTGTGTATGGTTGTATAAGTGAATATGTGCAATAAATATATATAGTGGTATCTTTAAATATATTCTTCAATCAATTACACTTAGATATAGTTTTTTTTTTTTTTTATTTCATCTTACCTACTTATGTTATCATATTTAATGAAGTTCTTTATACAATTATTTACAATTAACAGTATTTATATGTCTCATGATCTTTTTATTCAAATAGCGTTATGAAATTATGCAAGCCAGACCATAGTACTACCTTGTGATACGAGTACAATTCGGTTATTCTTAGGGGACAATAAGTCCCAAAAAAACGATTATTTTTTCATTCATTTAAAGAAATTAAAACCATAGAAAAATTTAAAAATCGTGCAATAAAAAAAAATCAGACGTCCTAAATCCCAAAACATGTTATTCCAATTTAATACATTTAGACTAATTATAATCATATATATTAATATATCCATTTATATATTACACAGAAATACGGATTCTACCTGTACCTGGGAATACCAATATTTTGGAAATTCCCAACCGATAACTTTTTTAGGAATTTCCCTAGTACAGCTGTGGACTAGAATTTTTATAATTTAGTTGTAGATACCAATAGCATATCCGCCAGTAACATTGTAAGTAGTTCATACTCCTCCATACTTTGTAATTATATGTAGGTAAATATTGGAACGCATGTTATCATATATATTTATATTGAAGCTAACTTTATGTTTTGAAAGAACCGGTTTAACTCATATAATTTTATTGTAACCTGTTTCATCACTATAGGGCATGATTATGAGAGAAATATAGCCTCGAAATGTCGCCAAAATAAGTTGTTATTTTATTGATTGAACCTAGATTGAAAAAACAAATATATAAATATAAGTTTGTGTGTGTGTGTGTGTGTGTGTGTTACAACATGCAGCGGATCAACCATAGTAGCTAGGTAATTCAACTTCCTACAGTTTTATTTTTATCAATCCGTATTGGTGCTGAAAATATCAATAGCAGTTTTTTCTATTCTAATTACTAACTTTTTATGTATGTGTATATATATATATATATATATATATATATATATATATATATATATATATATATATATAGCTAAATAAAAGGTTCGCGGGACTGAGTTTTTAAAAAGGGATTTTATTGAGAAGTACATACATTATATCAAGCAAAAGCACAATTTAAAACTTAGTACAAAACTTCGTGTTGAACATCTGTGAGTCCTACGAGTGACTATAGCAGAGTGTTACCGAGGCCAGGTGGAGGTGGCCTTTTATACAGTTATCTAGGAGAGGGGATATCGTACATTTGTTTATTATACCTAATACCATTGGGTTTCCATAACTTCTCCCCCCCCCCCCAAGTTCCGAGGTCTCCGATTGAACAAATAGGTTAGATTCTATACAAAAATAAAAGGTTTGAACCTTATGCCCTCCTTAGTACCTTTTACACTAAGACATAACATTCTATGAACAAAGGGGATTGGACCTTATTCTCTAAGTTTATACAAGCATAGAAGGATTAGACCTTGTTTACTAAATTAGAATTTGAACATTTGAAAACAAAAAGATTAAACTCTGTACTGAAATACAATTATCAACTTCCTATAAACAAAAGGATTAGACTTTGAACTTCCTGTTTACTAAGTCAGGATTTGTTCACTTGAAAAATAAAAAGATTAAACCTTGTCCATTTCTTAATATTAACAATAAGCTTAAACTATAAAATGTTTAGACATTACAAAATTCCTTACATGCTAAAGTACAATTTTCCTTATAACTAAAAGATAACAGGATATTTCTTAATACTAAACAATTCATATCTATACATTATTTAAACAAAAGGAAAAATAAAATAAAAGTCTTTGAATTAGTTTCCTCTATTACAAATAATACTTTTAGATTCAAAATTACTCAATTAAAATAATAATATTTTAAATCAAAATAATAATTCAAACACTTTTTTACAATAATTACAATTAATAATAATTTCAAAATAAAATACATACTTTTTTCAATGATCAATCAAAATAATGTTTCAAGACAAAATAATAGTATCCTAATATTTATGATAGTGACTTCAAAATATTAATTACAAAATAAATCGGACAGAATACTACTGTGAAATAAAATAATAATTTGAATGATCTTTTACATTATTAACATTGAATATAATATTTTACAACAAAATACAAAAATCCGACTTTATTAAAATAACTACAGCATTGTCAATTTAATACAGATAATTCTTTCAATATAACATAAACATCTTTCCTTAATACCATTATATTTATTACGTTTTATTAAAATAAAAGGTTTTTAAAACATTTTAATATTGTTTAAATAAAATTAAATATTTCTAATCATAACCATTATCTGAATCATTTGAGTCATAATTATCTGAGGCATCCGAAATATTCACGCGAATGGATTCATCATCGTCGTCCGAAATAGATTGTTTCTTTTTTTCCTAGTGGGCCTTTTAATATTGTCAATATGAGTTTTAATTGGTCTTTTGTCTTTCACTAGCACATTTACTTTTTTAAATTTGTCCCTACTTTTTATTTTTGCTTGGGTATTTTTCAAATATTCTATATCTCCTAATTGTTTCTGAATATCTAAAGGGTCCTCTCTATTTTTATTTAATTTTTCAGTCCTCGTTTCTTTTTCGTCATTTATTTTAGATCTAATTAGTTTATGTAATAGTTGTTGGTCCTTATGATATTTCAATACGTATTGTTCTGTCAGGTCGATATGTTCGTCTGATTCTAATCTGGAGGTTCCGAAAGTGATTTCATTGGGCGTTAATTTCAGTTTATTGTTTAATGTGTTATTGTATGCTATTATTGCTAATCTCAATTTTTGCTGCATTGAACATTTATCTTTTTCTTTTCCTATTATTCTTAATATTTCGTTTAGGGTAGAGTGGACTCTGTTCAATAATCCCAAAGAGTTTGAGTGGCTAGCTGAGGTATAATGTAAAATAATATTATTTTCTTTACAAAACTGTTTTACCAAATTATTTTTCATTTCCGTCCCTTGATCTAATGATATTTGTAGAGGTGTGGGAAAGTATGTCATATAGTTAGTCAGTGCGTTACAGATATTAATTGCGTTCTTTGATTGTAAGGTTTGAGCAAATAAATGTTTTTAAAATGTGTCTTCTGCTGTAAAAATTATGGCATTGTTAAAATTAAAAATGTCAATCATTAATTCCTGAAACGGTTTTTCTGGTGTAGGTGTAATTTGAAATTTGGTCTTTATCGGTTTACGGTCATATTTTGTAACTTTACAAGTTTCGCATTTATTAATATACTCTGCTATTTTATTTTGCATCCCTGGAAAATAATATTCTTTTTCAAGTTTTTCATTTATATCCCTATGCTTAGTTTTGCCTAAATGGTAATTATCTATAATTTCTATTTGTTCATTAGGATTTTCGACGTCATTTACAATTTGTTTGTATTTTTTCAATTTAACCGATGGATATTGCGTTTCTATTATTTGTTGTATTGTCTTAAAATAATCTTCATACAAATTCTCGGTTATTTCATTAGGTGATTTACAAATTATACCGTAAGTTTTATTAGGTTCAAGTATTTGTTCTAATAATGAAGCAATATCTGATTTAGCATAAATGTTTAATTCATATCGGCGTTTCCCGAATGGTTTAGTAAAATTCATTTTTGTATTTCCCCGTTTTATAACTATTTGATTTTTTTTCTATATTTATACATTTTTCGGGTTCACAAATTCGTACTTGTTCATTACTAGATTCCTGGGAATGGATTGTTTCTAAATCTTCTTCCAGCGGTACTTCTAAGTCCTCTATTATCGCGCCATATTCGGAATTGTTTTGTAATGTGTTTAACGTCGAATTCAAATTCCTGTAATTTCCAAATCCACTTCATTATACGCGTGTTACCATTTTTCATTGAGAAAATCCACGTTATAGGTTTATGGTCCGTGCATAAAAGAAATTTTGTACCGTATAAATAAGGCTTAAAGTTCTGGGTTGCCCATACTACCGCTAGTAATTCTTTTTCTATTGAACTATAATTTAATCCCGCATTTTGTAATACTCGGGACGCGAATGCTACTGGGTGTTCTATTTCATTTTCGTTCTTTTGTGAGAGCACGGCTCCGATGGCTTTATTACTGGCATCTGTAGTTAATATAAATGGCCGTTCCCAATCCAAGTAATTTAAAATTGGTGTGTTACTCATCATTTCCGTTAGAGTTTGACATGCCTCTTTTATTTCCTTTGTCCCATAAATTTTAGTCTTTAATGAATTTGAAATCGGTCTGGTAATTTTGGCGTAGTTTTTAATAAATTTTCGATAGTACCCCATCATGCCAAGGAATTGTCTCGTCGTCTTTTCATTACGCGGAATGGGGAAATTTAAAATTGCTTCAATCTTTTTTTCATCCGTTTTTAATCCGTCTGGGGTTACGATGTAGCCTAAAAAGTTTAATTCGGTTTTAAAAAAATCGGTTTTATCTAACTGTATCGATAATTTATGCTGTTTTAGTGCTTTAAATACTCTTTTTAAATCTTTTAAATGTTCTTCTTCATTTTTGGAATACACTATTATATCATCAACATAAATCATAGAGTTGGGAATATCCTGTATCATCATAGTTATCGCTCTTTGAAAGGTTGGGGGTGTATTACACAGGCCAAAAGGCATACGCAAAAACTCAAAATGCCCATTTTCAGTGGAGAACGCGGTTTTGGCTATTGATTGTTCGTCCATCTCAATTTGGTGAAATCCCGACGCGAGGTCTATTGTGGAAAATACTTTTGATCCCTTTAATCTATTTAATAAGTCCTCAATGTTCGGTAGGGGAAATTTGTCCTTTACGGTTGCTTGATTCAATTTCCTATAGTCAATCACCATTTTAATTTTTTTGTGTCCCGACGCGTCTGGTTTTTTCGGTACGATCCAAAGTGGGGAATTATACGGCGATTTACTTGGTCTTATTATTTTGTTTTTAACAATTTTTGAACTTCTTCATTTATCTGTTTTTTAAATTTCTCCGGATAGCGATAATTTCGGGTGTGTATGGGGTTATCATTAGTTGTTATTTTGTGCTTAATTAATCCCGTAGATTTTAAATTCTCCTTGTCCCTTTTTTATACTTCGCCATGTTGGCTAATAATTTCGATTAATTCTTCCTTTATTTCCGGACTAATAAGTTCGTGGCGAATTAAGTTTTTAATTTCGTTTTTAGCATTAATAAAAAATAAATCATTCTCTAATTTGAATTTTTTCTTTTTAAATTTTAATTCATTTTTTTTTTCTAAATTTATTTTTAATTTTAGTTTTTTCATTGTCTCGTAGCCCAATAAAATATTAAACCTTTCGCTAAACGGAAATATTAAAAATTTGACTTTTTGATTAATTCCTATCAGGGGCATTAGGTCAATTATCACGCGTTTTGATCCTTCCGCCCTTCCCGTAGGTGTTCGTTTCGCAAAATCTTCTTTAGACATTTCCGAGAAACGTGGAATGTGATCGGGGTGTATATAATTTTTGTGGCACCCGTATCAACTAGCCATTTATTTCCCATGCTGTCAATTAAATTTGGTAAGTAATTATTTAAATTTAGGTCATGTATTTCAATTTGTTTATGTTCACCGGTCTGTTTAGAATTTAAATTATTTATATCTGGTCCGGAGGTCTGCTCGTGCTTGGGCCTAATTCTAAAAAATGATCCTGTCTTTTTTCCAAAAATTCTATACGTTCTAACAATAATTTTATTTTTTTCATCTTTTTTCTTCCTATATTGTGTGTACTCTATTAGAAACGGTTCTCATCGAAACGGTGTTTGAATCTACCTGGGGTTGTTGGTAATTTTGCCTAAAATTTCTGGAGGGTGGTTTATTGAAAAATTTATGTTGCGACTGGGGGTCCCAAGGTTGATTATAAATCGGTGTTTGATATTCAATAGCTCGTTGTTGTGGCCGGAAGTTATGCTGATTGTTATTGTTATAAGAATTAAAGGTTGGACCTTGTTCATGCTGATACTGTTGTGGTCGGTAGTGTTGAGGATTATTATACGACGCATATTGCTCGCTGTGATACTGATGGGGTCGGTAATTTTGATAATCATGGTGGTTGTTAAAATTTGGTCGGTACTCTTTATTTTTATAATTATTTTCAATTTTTTTTCTTTTTATAATTATTTTGAACTTGGTTATTTTTATACTGTTTTTTTTCTCCGTAAAGTCGATGAACAATGTGGGCCACGCTATTTCTTAATATTTCTTCTAGGTCTTCGAATGAATCGAATTTGATATGGTAAATAAAGTCAGTTAGTGCTGGGTGTAAACTATGTACTGCGTGGTGGGATATTTGTTTGTCATACCTAAACATTTCGTCCTGTTTGTCTAATATTTCATTATCTGAATAAATACGTGCGTATAAATCGCATCTTTTTTGGTGAATTTTTAGCTTTTCCAGTTAGTTTATTTAAGATTGTTAAAACAAGTTTAGCTTGATTTGTATTTTTATGGGTATTATCATCTTTACAATATAAAATATATAAGAATTCGCTATTTCTGATAAAATCAACTATTTGTAACGGATTTCCGTCATATTCCGGGATTAATGCTAAATCGTGATTTTTAATTTCAAGAGCCATATTATTTTCTTTTTTAACTAACGTAGAACCAGTTATTTTTAAGTTGCTTAATTTTTCTTCCAATATATTCATAAAAATGCTAAATTAATATTCTAAATTATTACACTTATTATACTAATTACTAACTTATATTTAAATTACAAAATTACTTAAAAATAAAAATAAAAATAAAAATTATTATACTTTTTCTTGATACAGCGTTGTCTTCGATGTCTTCTTGATGACGCTCCCTTTAGCTCCTTCCCGTCGATTCTTTAGCAAGAGGTTGTAGGTCCTTTTGGTCAAGGTATTGGAATACCAAAGCGCTCCCAAAGACTTGAAGATCTGCTGATGTACTAATACTCAGCTCCCAATCTTCTCATGCCAGTGGAAAGAGGTCTCGCTGTTCTGTACCTGAAATAAGATAGAACTGCCGCAAAGTTACGTTAACGCTTCCAAAAGTCCCTCCATTCGGGCGCCAGCTAAATAAAAGGTTCGCGGGACTGAGTTATTAAAAAGGGATTTTATTGAGAAGTACATACATTATATCAAGCAAAAGCACAATTTAAAACTTAGTACAAAACTTCGTGTTGAACATCTGTGAGTCCTACGAGTGACTATAGCAGAGTGTCACCGAGGCCAGGTGGAGGTGGCCTTTTACACAGTTATCTAGGAGAGGGGATATCGTACATTTGTTTATTATACCAAATACCATTGGGTTTCCATAAGTCATTTAGAGATTTGCTCGTTTTTGCTTAGTTTTAGAGAAAAACGCAAAAAAAGAAACAAAACAAGTTTTCATTTTTATACTTATTTATTTATAAATAAATCTTACTGCCTAGTCTTACGAACTTTGAAAGGCGATAATCGCTACCTCTAACATTTTTGTTTTGTTTCTTTTTTGCGATTTTCTCTAAACCTAAGCAATTTATTTCCATTAGAAATTATATGGACCGATGAAGCTACCTTTACAAGAGGAGGAATTGTTAATAAAAGAAATTATCATGTATGGGCTCTTAATAATCCCAGAGCTATTAGAGAGAATAGGTTTCAGCATGAATTCGCTATTAACATTTGGCTTGGAATTTGGAACAGATTACTGGTGGGACCATATTTTTTACCTGGAAGATTAAATGGTATCACATTTACACATTTTTTGGAGAACGACTTTTCTTCACGACCTTAGAGCAGCGGATTGAAATGTGGTTCCAACTCGATGGATGTCCAGCTCATTATAGCAGAGTTGCTCGAGCTTGGCTGGATATAAATTATCTACAACGATGGATTGGACGTGGAGGAGTAGTACCTTGGCCACCCAGATTACCTCATATGACACTCATGGATTTCTTCGTATGGGGAACCTTGAAGCAGAAAGTTTATTCGGTGTCAATCAACTCAAGAGAGCAATTAAGAGACCGAATCATAGATGCAGTGCACCAAATATCATCAGAACAATGTTTAGCTGCAATTTATCAAGTGAGTGCTAGATTTAATGCTTGCATTGGTGCAAGAGGACAACATTTTGAGCAATATTTACATTAAAAAGAACATAACATAAATATAAATGTAAATAAATAAGTATAAAAATGAAAACTTGTTTTGTTTTTCTTTTTTTTTGCGATTTACTCTAAAACTAAGAAAAAACGAGCAAATCTCTAAAGGACTTTTTGTCTTTGTTTTTCGGTCCCCTATAAGTTCCTGAAGTTTTGCCATTTAAATTCAGGACACCCTCTATATACTGCCAGTTAATTGCATGACAAAGTAATGGCGATTTAAATGAATGTTACCAATAATCGGTTTAAAAACTTTATTCTCCTCGAAGAGGGTGAAAAAAAATGATATTTTTTGATTTTGTTGAATATGCGTTTTTCAATGTTTTTGGGGGTGCTGAATTAAAATCTGTAGTCGATTTTTGAGTGAAAAAATCTATAGAGGTAGTTTGCTTGAAAATCAAATAAATAACTGGAACCACTAATTCACTTTTTAAAAACTTTATTTAAAGCAAACTTACAAATAGATCTTAAACTGAAAACAACTATGTACAAAGGCTATGACTGAACTGATTGAACTGATTGCTCTCTCCTAGATCTGAGGAATATATATACTAGATCTCTGAGAATGCTGACAGAAAAATTTGAACTCTGAGAGAAAATTGGGTCATTTTGGACAAGAGGGAGATTTACAGGTGGGCTTGGAAATCCTTTGTTTTTACAAATTTTCAATACCTTATAATATAGTTGAATTAAATGAATAACAACAAAATAGGAGATGGTAATATAAACAAGCAATAATGGGGTAGAATACAAGATTGGGTGATAACTAGTTTCTAAGGTTTCAAACTCTTCATGTGATATTACAGGTACATCTATTTTGTCAAATGTAATGTTTAATATTTTTAAATTATTGAGCTTATGATTAATAGATAAAGTATCAGAATTTATATAAAATTTTCTAGTTTGGTTTACAATAATTTCCTTATTATCTAACTTAATAATAGAAATAGTTGGTAAATTAACAGGAAAAGTTTCATTGCTGGATATGATTACATAAGATATATCAAAAGTTAAATAAACAACAATAATGTCAATATATTTAATGATAGGAGAAGGATTTATAGTAGAAATACATTGTGAAAGATTATTCCTTAAAGCGCTAAAGATACAAGTGTCATTAACTAAGGTTAGTACAATAGTAATTAGTTTTAATAAAAGTACAATTAGCAGTGAACATTTCATGAATATTATACAATATAAGATTAACTAGGGTAGTTATAACTTGATTGATATCCTTAATCGGGACTGATAAAAGATATATCGTATTATAGACTTGAGATAGTTTTGGTATTGATATTATATAATGAATTATAGTTTGTTTGATTGTACAAGAGATTTTGCTAGTCAGCCAGGTAGTTTCTAAATAATTTGACATTAGGGTCTTATCATCAATATCTGTTTGTTTAATTATGTTAGAATGAGGAATTCCCATTCTGCACATTTCCAAAGAATTTTCTATGTCAATTACTTGAATAGTTAAATAAGTAAGAACATTATATAGTTCGTTATAATACATTGTTGTCTGTAGTCTGTCCATTGTATTGGTGACTTCACTTAATTTAGCATTATTTTTATTTAATAACTTAACATCGTTTTCAAAAGTTTCTGTTAATTGTTTACTAATTTTTATTTCACTGGCAATGTTATGCTCCATTTGATAGTTATTATGCTCTAAAGTTTCAATTATTTTATCATAGTAGGGGCTTTGTCTTTCGCATCCATGTTTCCCGTAAGCCAGCCGATAGCGCTGCCTAATCCATTTATTATTCCACGCCTGGTTCTGTTACCTCTGGGTACTATATTGTTGATTTTATCCCTGAGGAAATTTAATTGTTTAAAAGCCATTTCTTGTGCAACTGTATTATTTTTGGGTTTTAGGGCAAACCTAAGTCTACTTAATTCATCAACTAATTTCGATAAGTCTAAAAAATGTATAATAGTTTTATATTCTGATATTACTTTCGATTCCGGAACTTTAAATGTTATAAGTCCTGATGAATGTTGAACATTGGTTACTTTATATGCTGAAGTTACTATCAATATCGCTGAGGTCACTAGATACCATTTCTCATCTGAAACAGTTTCAAATAATTTTTTCTTGCGATTTCGTTTAGATTTTCTTTTTCTACCAATATTGTCAGTATGAACTTTTATGGTTTTATTTCTATCTGTGAATGGTATGACAGGTTTATAAACATTTTCAGATTTATCCTTTATTCTTCTTTTGACATAAAGTTTATCTTGATCTATCACTGGATCCTCCCGATTCTTGTTTAATTTGTTGGTTCTTTCTTCTTTTTCTTTATTTATGGCTATTTTTAATGTATTATGGACAATATTCATGTTTTTGTGATATTCACTTACAAGCTGTTCCTTAATTATCCCTTCATTATTTTCAGTGTCTTTTATGATTCCACAGGTAATATCATTTGGAGTAAGTTTAAGCGTTTTGATTGATTAAATTATTAAAAGTTAGTGTTGCTAAATTTAAATTTATTTTTAAATCATTTCTTGGATTTTCTTCTTTTAAAGCTCTTAAGATTTCAATCAAAATTGATTGGGCTCTATTTAAGAGTCCTAGGGAGTTAGGGTGGTTAGGCGTAGTATAATAAGCTTCTATTCCTTATGATTCAAGGAAACTTCTGATTAAGTTGTTACTAAATTCTTTTCCGTTGTCCATTTTTATTCTAATGGGATTTGGAAATAGGGCCAAATATTCGGTTAGTACCTGAAATATATTAATTGCATTTACATGTTTACATAACCTTGCGAAAAGTTTTTTTGAAAAGGTATCTATTATGGTTACTATATTATGAGAATCAAACTTTAATATGTTTTTATCATTACTTCCTCAAAAGGTTTTTCCATTGTTGGAGTTATTTGATAATTAGTTTTAATAGGCTTTCGCTCATATTTCACTTGCCTGCAAATAGAACATTTGTTTATAAATTCATATATGTCATCTTTCATATTGGGCCAATAATAATTTCTTTTGAGTTTCTCAAATGTTTCTATTATACCTCTATGGTATGATTTTCCTGTATGGTACGTTTCTAACAGCTCTTCTTGCTCATCTCTTTCTAATACGTCGATTAGTTTTCTTTTATATCTTTTTATTTTTACGGTGGGGAATTTATTAATTATTATTTCAGTCCTCACAGACTCAACGTTTGGTTCACAATAGACACCATACACGGTTTTTGGATTTATTAGTTCGAGAAGTGTTTCTTCTAGGTTATTTTTTCAAAGATATGGAGTTTCTAAATAAATTCTTGTCTTACCGAAGGGTTTAGTAATAATAGGTTTAGCTGAACCCCTTTGAATTAAAATTGGGAATTTTTTAACATTTATTGCTCTATGTACTATAAGAATTTGTTCATTGCTTGAATCTTGAGAATGTTGGGTTGGAACTATACTCAATTGTTCATTTTGAGGCGGAGGCAAAATTTCATCATAGTCTTCTGGGGGTATTGGTGGCAATTCTACATTACTTGTTTCTTGTAAAATTTTGTCTAGTTTTTCATCTGGATCTATATCCATTTCATCAATTACATTTAATTCATATTCATTTTCTATATTAATTCAACTTAGAGCGTCGGCTACAAAATTGGTTTTTCCGTCAGTATGTTTTACGTCAAACTGAAATTCACTTGATAAAAATATCCATTTCATGATTCTTGTATTGTTATTTTTCATCGTAAACAACCAAAACAACAAACAATATGGCTTGAAATGTTTGCAAGCGTACACAATGGCAAGGAGTTCCTTTTCTATAGTGGAATATTTTTCATAGAAAGAGTTCAGTTGCGGAAAGAGTATAAGAGGCGAACGCTATAGGGTGATCCCTCCCTTCTGAAATTTGGGAAAGTACTGCTCCCAGTGCTGTATTACTAGCATCTGTAATATTCCTTTGGCAAAGGAAATGTTTCTATCGCTTTAGTTTTTTTTTGGGTCGGTTTTAATTCCATCTTTTGTTAATATGTGCCCTAAAAATGATAATTCAGTTTTCATAAATTCTGTCTTATCAAGTTGAATAGATAGTGAATGTTCTTTTAGTTTTGTTAATGTGGTTTCAATATGTTTCAGGTGATCTTCGCGAGTTTTAGAATAAACAATTATATCATCCATATAGACGAGCGTGTTGTCGGTGTTGGATAGCATTGAGTTCATTGCACGCTGGAATGTAGGAGGTGCATTGCTCAGCCCGAAGGGCATTCTTAGAAACTCATAATGACCTGTGTCTGTCGGGAATGCAGTTTTCTCAATGGACTCGCTCGACATCTCAATCTGGTGGAATCCTGAAGTTAAATCAATTGTTGTAAAATATTTTGATCCATGCAGTTTATTCAATAAATCTTTAATATTAGGTAGAGGGAATCTATCTGGTATTGTTTCAGCGTTTAGTTACCTATAATCAATCACCATTCTAATTTTCTTTTTACCCGATGCATCTTCTTTTTTTGGAACTATCCAAAGTGGGCTGTTGTAAGGGGAATTACTCTCTCTGATAATACCATTTTTTAACAATTTACTGATTTCTTCGTCGACCTTTTCCTTAAAATATTTATGGGCATCTGTAATTTCTGGTATAAATTGGTTTATCCGTCTTCAATCTAATTTTATGTTTCAAAAGGTTTGTCGGCTTTAACTTTTCGTTTTCCGACTAAACAATTTCTGGATATTTCATCAAAATATTAAATAATTTTACTTTAGTATTCTTTTCTATGTGATCATGTCTTACTAACTGATATAATTCTTTTTTATTATTAATGATATTCAATTCATTTCTATCAATATTCATTATTTCACCATTTAATACTTTTATTTTTAATTTATTAAATTTAATTTCTTTTATATCTTTTGTAATATTAATTTTAGTTTCTAATGCTTCCATTGTATCCATTCCTAATAACAATTCATATTTTTTACTAAATTTAAATATCTTAAATCTAACTAAAAATTCATCTCTCAACCCTAGCCTAGGAGCAAGATCAATTAGCATTGAGCCATTTCCTCTCTCACTTCCTACGGGGGTGATGACTATGAACTCTTCCAATTTAATTTCAGTTCCTACGGGTACGGAACGGGGGTTTATATAATTAATTTCGGATCCTGTATCCACTAACCAATGGTCACCAGTATTGTCTTGAAATGAAGGAGAATATGTAAAAGATTTAGATGGTATACTGGGCATTGTCTGGTGGTTCCGTTTTTTGTTCTCCTATTCCTAAAAAAATTTCAAATTACGTTTCCAATTCCGCCAATCTTGTTTTTAATTCCTGATTTTCCTCTTCGAGGTGATGGAAGTTGTTACTTTTCACTGTTCTCATAGAAACAGTGTTTTGAGAATTTTGATTTTGATGTTGGGGTTGGTTATAAGTTTGTTGTTGGGGATGACTATGAGTTTGTTGTTGTTGTTGATTATTAAAATTAAAATTTGAAGGGTTAGATGGGTTTCTTATTTGGTTACAATGACCTCTATATGGCTGTTGGTCTTTGTAGTAATGTTGAGGGTTATAGTTTCTATTATATCTCTGCTGAACAGATCCTTGGTGGTAATCGTTCTGTGGTTGATGATATTGGGGGGCTTTATTGTAATTAGGATGATTGTAATTATTATTTGATGGGTTTTGATTTTTTCGGGCTTAATTTGGGGTTTGTTTTGTTTATAATGGTGGGGCTGGTAGTTTCTACCATGACCTTGGGGGTATAAATCTTCCATGATTATTCTGCATTCGTTGTACAGAATATTTTTCGTGTCTAAAAGTTCTCGAATAGTAATGTGATTCAGGGTGTCTTTTAATCTAGGATGTAAATTCCTGATCACGTGATCGACTAATATTCTCATTTGTGTGGTGGTTTCCTGTGGTTTATTTTCGATAGATATATCAACTAATATTCTATTTTTTATTAGTATTTCATAGGGGATTACCCGGTTTATATAGTCAATTGGGTGTTCATTCTGATGGAAATTTGTGATGCTTCGTATTGTAGGTGCGTTGTTGTCCTACTGTCTCTAAAACTGATTTATTAATCAAGTTTTGAGCTCGTTCACGGTCATAAAATTTTTGTACATGCATAGATGTCTTACCAAAACTTCTATTCGAAACAATGCTTTTTGTAATAGCAATTGTTCATTTTCCTCCCTATTAAGTATGTTTTCGTTGCAATTGGCATTATAAATAGGCTCAATTGCTTTGATAAAAAATACGAGTTGTGATGGGTCACCGTCATAATGTGGTAGGTGATCGTAACATTCTTGTGTCATTAGTTTAGTAGACATATTGTTAATTTCCTCTTTAATTTTTTCTAACTCAAACCTATTTTTATTTAATATCTTTTTTAATTTACCCTTACAATAATCTTTTTGCATAAAAATTAAATGTTTTAAATGTTAATAATAATAAAATGTTAACAATAATAAATGTTTACAATAAAATGCTTACCTTAAAATAAAGAAGTGTTTTATGGTAAAGTCCAGTATTTAATATTTTTCTTAACTGGCACTGAAGTATTTAAATACACCTTCAAGTGAGCTGCTCCAGATCCTGTTCAATATTTCATCGGACCTTCTTGACCAGTTCTTCAGAGTGGTAGGCTAGTATCCCAAATCCTGTTGACCAATGGGTCTATTTCGTCAGATTTTCTTGAATATTTTTGCCAACCTTCTTCTCTTCTAATTATTGAAGTGCACCAGTCCATATTTTGGGCGCCAAATAAATAACTGGAACCACTAATTCACTTTTTAAAAACCTTATTTAAAGCAAACTTACAAATAGATCTTAAACTGAAAACAACTATGTACAAAGGCTATGACTGAACTGATTGCTCTCTCCTAGATCTAAGGAATATATATACTAAATCTCTGAGAATGCTGACTAAGAGGTACCTGAGGACTAGGTGGGTTCATAACTATCTAATAATGTTTTTAGAATTTAATTAATGTAAACCAAAATCTATGAAGTAGCTGTATTTTTCCTTAAATTCACGATCAAAACTAAAAATCTTGGAACAAGAATCATGGCGATATAATTTTTTAAACTCGAGATATAAAATAAATTAGTTTAATGCATTTTTTTTTTCTCGGCTTCTATGGCCCATTGGTCGGAAAGGTAAAATACGTGTCTAATATTTTTTGACCAGGAACCTCCAAAAAAATTGCCAACAAGATCCGCGAGTGACTGTGTCCTCCCCTTGTTAGTCTTGCTTGGCGATTTCGATTCTAAAGTTGGGGTAAAGGAATTAGGAGATTATATAGGAGATAGGAGAGTACGGAATAGGGAAAAGAAACGATATAGGCGTAAAACTTGTAGAATTTGTGGTTAAACATCAATTTAAGATTCTGAAGACTTTTTATAAAGCAAATTTAGAGATAAAATGGACATGGAAAGCCCCAAATCAATAAAAAACATGAAATTGACTATAATCTGGCAAAACAAAATACAGGCATGAATTTTGTATATCCTAAGACGGAAGTCAAATTTGATTCAGATAACCGACTTGTTATGGGAGTAATGAAAATATATAGTAGAAGATTTTTAGCAGGTTCTAGAGCATCTTTGAAGACAACAATTCCTGAAAACTATCTTGAAAATTTAAACAGAAAAAAGAAGGAAATCTATTTTGACAAAGAAAACCATATGGAAAATTTATACTCCATTCTATTGAAACTTATTAAGGACGCATACGAACAGAAAACTGACACTCAAGAAACATGAGACAAACGAAGCAAGAAACTTTCTGAAGAAACCCGGAAACTAATATAGGAAAGAGAACGACTAAATAGAATTATTTACAAATCATTGGAACAAAAGGTTGAACAAGCCGAGATTCGCAAATAGTTAGAAAAAAGATCGCTCTTGATCTTTAGCAATATAATGAAAGAATAATCAATGATTGTTTATCTAGCACAGGATCCATAAAAGAAATTAAAGTTCAAACTGTTTTTTTTAATAAAACACTCATTAACAGGATAGACAAAACAAAAGGAATCTCTATAACAAACAGACAAGAAATAGTACGTGAGATAACGGAATACTACAAGAACTTGTATAGAGATGATACCAAAACAAAAGCCGAAAATCACCCAAAAATATTGCAGGAAAACAAGGACCTAAGCATTCTTGAAGAGATAGAAAAGGCTATTAAATCCTTGAAAAAGAAAAAGGCCGCGGGTAGTGATGGTATACCAAATGAGTCTATTATCGAAGGAAAAAAGATAGCAAAATAACCGTTCTACATAAAAAAGGAAAAAAAGATAATTTGGGAAACTTTCGCCCTATTTCACTAACCCAAAGCTTTTACAAACTATTTTGCAACATAATAAAAAACAGAATAATAAACATTATTTACCAGGATCATGATATAGAACAAGCTGGCTTTCGTCCCACATTTAGTACAATAGATCAACTCCAATGTATTAATCAGGTCATCGAGAAAAGTATAGAATATGACAGGCAAATCTACCTATGTTTTATCCATTATGCCAAGACATTTTGACTCTATTAGGCATAAATATATCTGGGAAGCACTACATGATTGCGGTGTAGACAAACCTTTAATTGATATAATAATCGAATTATATAGGAAAGGAAAAGCATTTATAGCTTTAGACAAGGAAGGCGATTATTTTTAGATTGAACGAGGAGAGAAACAAGGGTGCCCCCTATCACCAATTCTGTTCAATTGTGTCCTAAATAAATTGTTTGAAGAATTTAATTGGGAGAATCTGGAAATATCAATCAATGGGATAATGTTATTTAACGTAAGATTTGGTGATGATATATGTTTACTATCACCGAACATTAATGGTCTAAGGAGCATGATAGGAGACATAGTAGAAACCAGCAAAAAGTATGGACTGGTCATAAACACAGCAAAAACCAAAATATTGACCAATTCCATTGAAATTCCAATTTATTCAAATAATAACCAGATAGAGTATGTAAAAGAATACATATATTTAGGACAAACAATTGCATTCCAGGAAAAAATAAATAAAGAAATAGATAAAAGAATAAAGCTCGGTTGGTGTAAATATTGGTCACTCAAAAACATTTTTAAAAGCAACCTAGCAATAGCACCTTAAACCAAGGTCCTAACCACATGCGTATACCCTACGGTTCTCTACGGGGCCCAAACTAGGACATTAACCAATAAACATGAACGCAGATCAAATGCCATGTAGATGAGACTTTTAAGGAGCCTAATGAAGATTACGAAGAAAGAGAAAATTAAAAATGAATGTATTCTCCGTAAAGCTAATCTCAAAAGCTTAAGGGTCGCAGCTCATCGGCTGAAATGGAATTGGGCAGGACATTTGGCAAGGATGAAGGACGAAAGATGGACCAAGGCATGCACCTAGTGGATCTCGAGAGAAGCCAGCAGGAAAAGGAGTCGCCCGCATCTTAGGTGGAGGGACGAAATGACACAATATGTAGGCGACAACTGGTGGCGTGTGGCGAGGGACAGAACCAGGTGGAAGAAAGTTATCAACAATATTTACTTTATTGTTCTGTTTTTGTTTATTTGATTGTGTTATTTTTTTTTTTTTTTTTTTTTGTTTTGATTAGTATATATAATTTTTTGTTCTGTTGGCTGTAGCCGACTTCTAAGTTCCTCCTGTGGGAGAGGCTTTTGTCTAAACAGATGTCAATAAAAATTATACCTTCGTTTAGATTACTATAATAAGAAGAATTTGGACATACGTAGTAAGGCTTTGGGGCTCCGCTAAACATTTTAATTCTCGCATCCGATCTTTACAATCCAAAACCTTCTTAAAACCCTTAATGCTCCTTGTTATGTCACAAATAAACTTATCCTCAACGATCTAAATGTCTCATATGTTGCAGATTTTGCCTAGAGCAGATACCTATCCTTCCATGACAAGCTACGTTCCCACTCAAATCCACTAGTCTCCCAACTTTCTTATCACTCTATTCCCTATAACCCTCCGAGGCATCTGAACAGAAGATGGACTAGAGACTTTATAATATATAACATTTATTTGGAAAAAATCGGACAAGAGAAAGTAATTGTATAAGAAAACATATTTTCACAATAGGAGGTAAATTAGGTTTGTTTTATTTTTACAATCTCTGGAGGTATTTAAGTGATACTACCCCACTAGGGTATATGTGCTACTTTTTTTTTTTTTATTATGGGCTTACTACAAAGAGACTTAGCCAGATAAAAAAGTTATGAATTATCCATTTATTTTTGACCTATTGTTTAATTATCGATGACAGTGGTGTTGTGTAAGTTATTTACTGATTTATTCTCCGCATTTAGAGATTGAACAACTTATACTTATGTTGGAGTACATGATCGGGTACAAGATATAATGCCATTTAATGAAGAATACCAAGAACCTATATGAGGCTTACATTTTCACTTAAAGAGGCCATGAGTGTACACTCATAGATAAAAGTGCAAATTTCGAAACTGTTACAAGAGTGGTAGAGTTTTAATCAATGCGTTATCTCATACGTTCACTTAAATGATAATTTTTGATCAAACAGGCCTGGAACGTATCAGAAAAAAAATAAATAAATAATTTCGAGTATATCCACTGAATTAAATTTTCGTTTCTAACTTATGCAATGTTATAATTCGATTTTTTTATTTTTTATAATCCATATTACTTATTGCCCACATTTAGGCAGATTGTAATACTTTCCTTAAATAAATGTTTAAAAAAAAATAAAATAAAAAAATAAACTCTTTAGATTGTGTTGAAGAATACCACTTTTGAGGTGCATTTTGTGGACAGATGAGTCTGTTTTTACAGGGGAAGGCATATCTACCTATCCATGGGGTATCGTTGGGTTATTTTTGTATTGCTTTCGACTAATGTGGATGAGCACCATGATATTGGAAAATCATATATTACTAAACTTCAGGTGGAATATCGTAACGAAGTTGTGGTAGGGTATTTTGTGACAAATCCTGTTAATTCTCATCATTCAATCTGTGGGGCAAACTATGATTTTCCAACACTATTCGACAGCAATATAAGCAATATAAACCAAAGATACCCCACATGGAACGGTAGAAATGCCTTCCCCTGTAAAAACAAACTCTTCTGTCCATAAAATGCACCTTAAAAGTGGTATTCTTCAACGCAATCTGCATTCAGAAGCTAACGGCAAAATTGAGGTCTATGTTCATTATCATTGAGCTTATAACCTTATATGAACTTGAGTTTCAAGTTAAAATAAATAATTAAAATTATTATGTCTAATTTTCTAAATTACTTTCATTTGTAGACTTTTTCTCTCCATACTATAATATTAAAATAAATAAATAAGATTCTGTCTTAGCACTATACCGAGATTTAATTGTTACAGAAAGTCTGCCAGCTAAACAATGAAAGAATTATTTCTCTATCTTGACTGAGAGCTGAGAAAAAAAATAAAACGTGATTTTCAGATTTTATTTTTTTTCTCGGCTCCTAATGCTCATTGGCGGCTATAACTCTAGCTTAGCTGTATTATAGGTCCCCACTAGCCACAAAAAATCGGCATCCAAATCTGTGAGTTACAACACAAAACGTCCCCTTGTAAGATGCAGGGCATGGTTATGAGAGCAATATAGTTTCGAAATGTCGCCAAAATACTTGTTTTTATTTATTAACTGAACCTCGAGAACATTACTAAACATCTAATATTAGCAGTCAAGAAATTTATCTATACATATTATTCATGAAAAGATCTAAAATATAGAGAAGAGTATTTTTGAGTAATGTATACAGAGCTGAGCTATCCTCGAAAAGTTCTTTTTTTATCATTTTATTTTGTGTGTGTGTGTGTGTGTGTGTGTGTGTGTGTGTGTGTGTGTGTGTGTGTGTGTGTGTGTGTGTGTGTGTGTGTGTTGTGTGTGTGTGTGTGTGTGTGTGTGTGTGTACTAACACAAGAAGTATTTGAGAAATTTATCTTTACTATTTATCTATAATATTTTATTTACTTGAAATGATATAATTTATAATCTTAATTTTTTCTTGTTATGTTATTGAGAACTCAAGAAAAACCAAAAGAGGTAGATGGTTGGAGTGTGTAGTTTTTAATTACAATTATGTATGCTATTTAATGTAAAAATACTTTCGTTATGCTCAAGACACGACCCTGCTTTAGGGTGCTCAAAAACCAAATATAAAATGACAAAATTCCAAGGAAATCCGCTGTAAATCAGTGGAAAATGTTTTTCATGAAAATCTGACCTCAAATTTTGATTTAACGCTCTATACAACCCTTATATGTGAAATTTTATCAAAATAAAAAAATATTGAATTTTTACCGCTTTCAAGGAGGTTAAAATTTTGAAGTTAAGATTTCATCAACAATTTCTAACGGCCATAACAACTGCTGTGTTCAACCGACAAAATTTAGTTTCTACATGTTTTTTGAGATGAGGAATCTGAAAATGATATTAGTTTTTTATTTTAAAAATTTTCTTCACCTATATTATATAAATAAGACGTTTTAATATGATTTATTTCTATTATATTTTAATTATCACACAATAAATTTCAAATAAGACCATTTTAAAAAAATATATAGGTAAGGGGAGTTTTTTTTTAAATCAAAACCTGATATTAATTTTAGATTTTTCATTGTGTGTGTTTTTTTTTTTTTTTTTTTTTTTTTTTTTTTTTTTTTTTTTTTTTTTTTTTTTTTTTTTTTTACGAGGGTAGGGGAAATCTTCAAAAGACATTGTTAGGCCCGTACCTAACCATGTGTGGGATTCCTACCCACCTGTTTTCCCCCCCCCACGGAACCGCCGCACAGTGGGCAAAAAATCCATTTCGGCGGCCAAAATTATTTTATTGCAGAAAATATGTTTAAATGACGTCCGATATACGGGAAAATATTTAAAAAATTTTCATGAAAGTGGAAGTGTTCATAATAAATTACTGAATTGTCGACCTAAAATGCAAGGAGTACGGTTAAATGAGATGGCTGTAAAGCCTCACTTGTCAGTGATATTTCTTTAATATAATATGATAAAAATGAGCTGTTTCTATATATTAACACAGCAAAATCATGTACGATCGATTATTTCAAAATTAAGCGCATTTTTGAAGACTTATTAAAAATAATTCTTCAAAAACTAAAAGTAAAATATTTGGAAAAATAGGCAGAATTTAAAAGGACGATGGAGTACGATGTCGAAACTTATATCACGTTGATGTCTATTATTTCGTGTTAATGAAATCCAAAAAACCATATCCGTTTTGATCCGTGCCTCATTATTATCCCCCTCCCAATCGAAACCGTTCCTTTTTGTAATTTATTATTTCACTCTTTTAGATCTGGTGGTGATTTTTATTAACATTGAATTTATTTATGCACATCATGACAAACATCATTTTCTGAATTTACAACATGTACTGAAAAACCACCACCTCCAAAACAACAAGTTTATTAAATAAATTATCAAAAATAACAAAAATAAATCTTTCTCTATGTTTATGCCCTTTAGGTATTTACATTTATCTGTAGGTATTATAAATCCCATCAAGACATGGAGTAGTTGTTATTTACATTTAGGCAGTTGTTTTTGTTTCTCTTGTTGGATTTCATTTGTTTACTACATATGCTATTACTTCTCTGCTACCGTCAATCAACTCGGTTTTATCTAACAGTGCTAGTAAGTTCTTTTTATAATGTGGAGTTATAGAGAATTGAGTGATTGTTTCTTCGATGATACTAAAGCGGATTATATTCAGTTTCGTCAGAGAGCATCGGAGCAGTTGGGATTAGAACCTGAAAAACTTTCAATAAATCTTAAAGGTATTCTCGGTCAATTAAAATCCAGGTATGTATCCAGCAATTATAATAAAGTGTGTTTCATTAAAAAACATTCGGATTGGCTAGAGAACACTTTTTATTTGACAGCGAACGATGATGATATACCAGCAGGTTCGTCTACTTCCAGTCAAAGTGACCTTAGCGATCGCAGTCACGGACGTTATAAAAGCTTATAGTGAATGTTCCGAAAGAACAAAACGTCGAAAAAGAAGTGTCATTAGGGCCAATATATCTTCATTAGAAATGAGCGTTTCTGAAATGTTGACATTTAATTTAAAACAAGATCACGAAATAAAGAGAGCTAAAATTATCGATGCAGCATTGAAAGCTACTAAAGACGAAATTGATGACATTTATAACTTGATGTTCAATAAAACTTAAGCTCCTGATCAATTTTCGCCTGAAGAAACTTTAGCCTTATTTTTAGACTTAGGGCTCTCAAAACGAAAATATCTGGCTTTATTGCACCATTTAAAAAAGAAAAAAAAGAACGTTTTTCCTTCATATCAACAACTAACTGAAGTTAAGAGAAATTCGCTACCGAAAAATTGGAAAACGACAGAAACTTCAGCTGAATCAACGCTACAGGATTTACTAGACAATACTGCCACCAGGATAGTTCAGCTTTTAAATTTAAATGAAAACTGCATCATCAGATTTAGTTTTGTATTCCAAATACGGCTTTGATGGTTCATCAGGTCAAAGTGAATACAAACAGTGTTTGGATAATGCACAATCTGACAGCAACTTATTTGTCACATCATTAGTACCATTGAGACTGCAGGTTCAAGGACCACAGGAACAGGATCAAAACGATGAGACGATCACTGAACTTTGAAAAAACCCTAGGCCTTCATCATCTCATTATTGTCGCCCAATACGTTTTAAGTATTCTAAAGAAGATAGGGAAGAAATTCAAACTGAACATAAAAAATTGAAGGAAAAAATCGAAAATTTAAAGGAGACCATTGTTTGTGTTGATAATAATAATAAAATTAAAATTAAACATAAGTTTTTTTTACCATGGTTGATGGAAAAGTAGCTCAACATGCTTCTGGTACTAGCTCTTCTGTCAGATGCATAATTTGTAGCCAAACCATGAAAGAATTTATAAAAACGATGACTTCGAGGTAGAAAAGAACGGGGAATTTGGTTTATCTCCCCTACATGCAAGAATAAGGTTAATGGAATTTTGCTTAAATTTAGCATACGAAAAAGCCATTAATTTTCAAAAAACCAAAGATGCTGAATCTAAACAGTTGAAACAGAACGAAAAAAGACAGAATTGTGAAAGAATTTAGGGAAAAATTGGGTTTAATCATTGATAAACCAAAACAAGGGTTTGGAAGTAGTAATGATGGGAATACTGCTCGAAGGTTTTTCGAAAACTGCGAAATTACAGCAGCTATCTTAAAAATAGACATCGAAATAATTACCAGATTTAAACACATCTTAAATTTAATAAACAGTAACAGTAAGCTAAATGCCGAGAGATTCGGAGAATATGCCAAAATTACGTTAGACATTTTGAAGCGTAATTATGGGGGAAAATGTCTTACACCAACAGTACATAAAATTCTATCCCATGGAGAATATGTTATCAGATCCCACATTTTGCCTATTGGAGAATTATCCGAAGAGGCTCAAGAAGCAAACCATAAACTGTTTCGAAAATATATGCTAAACAATACCTGTAAAGAATCAAGAACACGGATAAATGAAGATCTGTTTCAAATTATGTTGATTTCATCAGATCCGTTAATATCGTCCCTCAGATGGCAGGAAATAAAACCACATACTGATGATAACTGGCCTGAAGAAGTTGTAAGTATATTTGAGTAACTTTTTAGCCCGAATAATAAATATTGAATTTTAAATTGTGTTTTTTTTAATATTTATATGTTGAATAATATACCTGTACATTAATATTTCTTGTTTATTTCATTTAAATAAATGTAGTTTAATTTTAAAAACGTTTTTTATTCATATACCTAATTTCTTTTCATATTTTTGAGTATTAACATATTATTAATCTACTAAACCAAAATAATTTATTTTACACAAATAGTACCTACCATCAAAAAATAAGTCATTGATCCATAAGGTAGTAGGGTATTTTTTTATTTTTTTTATTTTGGAAAGTATGTTGAAAAATCAAAAGTTTTTTTAACTATTAGCTAGTCCACTTAAATTTTTTAAAATATTTTCCCCGTTAGTTGCACTTCGTTTAGAACATATTTCGGCCGCCGAAATGAGTTTTTTGCCTACATGTTATATATAAAATAATTTCGGCCGCTTAAATGATTTTATTGCCTACAACACGTTGTATATGTTTGTACATCATGAGAAACATCATCAAGAGCATACATCGTTTTCTGAAGTTACATCATGTACCTGAAAAATCACCACCAGATCTAAGAGTGTAAAATAATAAATTACAAAAAGGAAAGGTTTCGATTGGGAGGGGGATAATAATGAGGCACGGATCGAAACGGATATGGTTTTTTTTTGGATTTCATTAACACGAAATAATGGACATCAACGTGATATAAGTTTCGACATCGTACTCCATCGTCCTTTTAAATTCTGCCTATTTTTCCAAATATTTTACTTTTAGTTTTTGAAGAATTATTTTTAATAAGTCTTCAAAAATGCGCTTAATTTTGAAATAATCGATCGTACATGATTTTGCTGTGTTAATATATAGAAACAGCTCATTTTTATCATATTATATTAAAGAAATATCACTAACAAGTGAGGCTTTACAGCCATCTCATTTAACCGTACTCCTTGCATTTTAGGTCGACAATTCAGTAATTTATTATGAACACTTCCACTTTCATGAAAATATTTTAAATATTTTTCCCGTATATCGGACGTCATTTAAAACATATTTCTGCAATAAAATAATTTTGGCCGCCGAAATGGATTTTTTGCCCACTGTGCGCCGTTAGGCATTACATCATGTAGAGGAATGGCTGGGTGCTGCCTCATGGTAGTAGGCTACATCCTGCTGCGCCTATCTCTCTCTTCTTGCCTGAGCCGCTTGATAGTCTCAACCGCTAACCTCTGGCCCGCTATCCAGTACTCCTCAGAAGCCAACATCAATTGCACCAGACCATCAACAGTCGGAAAAACTCCACAGACCTGTCGGAACTCTTCTCTTTCTTGCTGAAAGCGAGGGCATATGAAAAACACGTGTTCTGCACTCTCATCCACCGCCGGGCAGGCTGGGCATTTCCCTGTCACATCTAGTTTGAACCTATACTGATAGGCTCGGAAGGCTCCATGTCCAGTGAGCAACTGAGTTAAGTAGTAGTCTACCTCTCCGTGCTTCCGGTCCACCCAGTGTTGAATACGAGGGACCAGCCTGTGTGTCCATCTCCCACTTAAAGCAATGTCCCAACGCTGCTGCCAAGCTACAATAGTTTTCTTTCCTCTCATTGGCTCTGGGAATGCGTTCACTTCTTTGATATGACCTCTTCCTTTCTTCAGCTATTAGTTCGATAGGTGGCATCCTGACTACCACACATGCTGCCTCATAGGATACAGTTCTAAATGCACTAATAACTCTAAGGACGCTTCGGCGGTACACAGAGATCATAGGCCTTCCGTACGCATGTATGTCTAAAGCATCCCTCCATATCACCGCAGCGTAAAGGACAATGGATGTTACGACACTTGACAGCAGTAGTCTTCGGGTCTGCCGGGGACCTCCTATGTTAGGCATCAGTCGAGACAGTGCAGTGTTCACTCCAGCTGCTTTCTCTGACACCTTCATTATGTGCTCTTTGAAGGTTAGGCGTTCATCAATTTTCACTCCTAGGTAAAAGCGTGTGTGTGTGTGTGTGTGTGTGTGTGTGTGTGTGTGTGTGTGTGTGTGTGTGTGTGTGTGTGTGTGTGTGTGTGTGTACTAACACAAGAAGTATTTAAATAATTAATCTATACTATTTATCTATAATATGTTATTTACTTGAAATGATATAATTTTTAATCTTAATTTTTTCTTATGTTATTGAGAACTCAAGAAAACCAAAAGAGGTAGATGGTTGGAGTGTGTAGTTTTTAATTACAATTATGTATGCTATTTGATATAAAAATACTTTCGTTATGCTCAAGACACGACCCTGCTTTAGGGTGCTTAAAAACCAAATATAAAATGACAAAATTCCAAGGAAATCCGCTGTAAATCAGTGGAAAATGTTTTTCATGAACATCTGACCTCAAATTTTGGTTTAACGCACCATAAAGCCCCTATATGTGAAATTTTATCAAAATAAAAAAATATTGAATTGGAGTAATGAAAATATATAGTAGAAGATTTTTAGCAGGTTCTAGAGCATCTTTGAAGACAACAATTCCTGAAAACTATCTTGAAAATTTAAACAGAAAAAAGAAGGAAATCTATTTTGACAAAGATGACCATATGGAAAATTTATACTCCATTCTATTGAAACTTATTAAGGACGCATACGAACAGAAAACTGACACTCAAGAAACATGAGACAAACGAAGCAAGAAACTTTCTGAAGAAACCCGGAAACTAATAGAGGAAAGATAACGACTAAATAGAATTATTAACAAATCATTGGAACAAAAGGTTCAACAAGCCGAGATTCGCAAAATAGTTAGAAAAAAGATAGCTCTTGGTCTTTAGCAATATAATGAAAGAATAATCAATGATTGTTTATCTAGCACAGGATCCATAAAAGAAATTAAAGTTCAAACTGCTTTTTTTAATAAAACACTTATTAACAGGATAGACAAAACAAAAGGAATCTCTATAACAAACAGACAAGAAATAGTACGTGAGATAACGTAATACTACAAGAACTTGTATAGAGATGATACCAAAACAAAAGCCGAAAGGCTGTCTAAGGAGAATGATAGAAGACATAGTAAAAACCAGCAAAAAGTATGGACTGGTCATAAACACAGCAAAAACCAAAATATTGACCAATTCCATTGAAATTCCAATTTATTCAAATAATAACCAGATAGAGTATGTAAAAGAATACATATATTTAGGAAAAACAATTGCATTCCAGGAAAAAATTAATAAAGAAATAGATAAAAGAATAAAGCTCGGTTGGTGTAAATATTAGTCACTCAAAATCATTTTTAAAAGCAACCGAGCAATAGCACTTAAAACCTAGGTCCTTACAACAAGCGTATACCCTACGGTTCTCTACGGGGCCCAAACTTGGACATTAACCAATAAACATGAACGCAGATTAAATTCTATGCAGATGAGACTTTTAAGGAGCCTAATGAAGATTACGAAGAAAGAGAAAATTAAAAATGAATGTATTCTCCGTAAAGCTAATGTAAAGCTTAAGGGTCGAAGCTCATCGGCTGAAATGGAATTGGGCAGGACATTTAGCAAGGATGAAGGACGAAAGATGGACCAAGGCATGCACCTAGTGGATCTCGAGAGAAGCCAGCAGGAAAAGGAGTCGCCCGCATCTTAGGTGGAGGGACGAAATGACACAATATGTAGGCGACAACTGGTGGCGTGTGGCGAGGGACAGAACCAGGTGGAAGAAAGTTATCAACAATATTTAGTTTATTGTTCTGTTTTTGTTTATTTGATTGTGTTATTTCGTTTTTTTTTTTTTTGTTTTGATTAGTATATATAATTTTTGTTCTGTTGGCTGTAGGCGACTTCTAAGTTCCTCCTGTGGGAGAGGCTTTTGTCTAAACAGATGCCAATAAAAATTATATCTTCATTTAGATTACTATAATTAGAAGAATTTTGACATACGTAGTTAGGCTTTGGGGCTCCGCTAAACATTTTAATTCTCGCAACAGTTTACAATCCAAAACCTTCTTAAAACCCTTAATGCTCCTTGTTATGTCACAAATAAACTTATCCTCAACGATCTAAATGTCTCATATGTTGCAAATTTGGCCTAGAGGAGATACCTATCCTTCCATGACAAGCTACGTTCCCACTCAAATCCACTAGTCTCCCAACTTTCTTATCACTCTATTCCCTATAACCCTCCGAGGCATCTGAACAGAAGATGGACTAGAGACTTTATAATATATAACATTTATTTGGAAAAAATCGGACAAGAGGAAGTAATTGTATAAGAAAACATATTTTCACAATAGGAGGTAAATTAGGTTTGTTTTATTTTTACAATCTCTTGAGGTATTTAAGTGATACTACCCCACTAGGGTATATGTGCTCCTTTTTTTTTTTTTTTTAATATGGGCTTACTACAAAGAGACTTTGCCAGATAAAAAAGTTATGAATTATCCATTTATTTTTGACCTATTGTTTGATTATCGATGACAGTGGTGTTGTGTAAGTTATTTACTGTTTTATTCTACGCATTTAGAGATTGAACAACTTGTACTTATGTTGGAGTACATGATCGGGTACAAGATATAATGCCATTTAATGAAGAATACCAAGAACCTATATGAGGCTTACATTTTCACTTAAAGAGGCCATGAGTGTACACTCATAGATAAAAGTGCAAATTTCGAAACTGTTACAAGAGTGGTAGAGTTTTAATCAATGCGTTATCTCATACGTTCACTTAAATGATAATTTTTGATAATGTTTGATCAAACAGGCCTGGAACGTATCAGAAATAAAAAAAAATAATAATTTCGAGTATATCCACTGAATTAAATTTTCGTTTCTAACTTATGCAATGTTATAATTCGATTTTTTTTATTTTTTAGCTATTTATTGAAATTTGCGATAGTATACAGATAAAATACAAATACAGCAAGTAAATGAGATGATAATGCTCATAATGAAATGACAAATGCTTGCTAAGCAGTTAACTACCCATTAGTAACACTTCAATTATCGGAACAAAATATTAATATAATTTTGTTGTATAAAAACTAAACACTCCAACTGTCTATCTCTTTTGGTTTTCTTGAGTTCTCAATAACTCAAGTTATAGCTGACCTCGGATTTCATCAACAATTTCTAACGGCCATAACAACTGCTCTGTTCAATCGATTACACTAGTAATAGCACCACAAGAATCAGCATACATTCTGCTTTTTATTCATACATATAACATTGGGTTGCAATAATGCTCTATTTATAACTAGAATTATAGCCGCCTATGAGCATTAGGAGACCAGAAAAAAAAAATATGAAAAGCACGTTTTCAGCTCTCAATCAAGATTGAGAAATGATTCTTTCACATTTAATTGCAGTTATGTATGCTATTTGAAATAAAAATACTTTCGTTATACTCAAGACACGACCCGGCTTTAGGGTGCTCAAAAACCAAAAAATAAATGACAAAATTCCAAGGAAATCTGCTGTAAATCAGTGGACAATTTTTTTCATGAACAACTGACCTCAAATCTCGATTTAACGCACCATAAAACCCCTATATGTGAAATTTTATCAAAATAAAAAAATATTGATTTTTTACCCCTTTCAAGGAGGTTAAAATTTTGAAGTTGAGATTTCATCAACGATTTCTAACGGCTATAACAACTGCTGTGTTCAACCGACAAAATTTAGTTTCTACATGTTTTTTGAGATGAGGAATCTGAAAATAATATCAGTATTTATTTTAAAAGTTTTCCTCACCTATATTATATAAATAAGACGCTTTTATATGATCTATTTCTATTATTATTTTAATTATTACACAATAAATTTCAAATAAGACCATTTTAAAAAAATATACAGGTAAGGGGAGTTTTTTAAAAATCAAAACCTGATATAAATTTTAGATTATTCATTCATTTTAGGATTTCAATGCAATATGAAATAAACTAATTTTTTTAAAATAAAAACTGATATTATTTTGAGATTCCTTATCTCAAAAAACATGTAGAAACTAAATTTTGTCGAAACCTAAAATAATTTTTTTTATCTTTAAAATTGTGTAGGATTTTATAAGGCAAGAGGCTGTCAATTTCTGGAAAAAAAAAAGTTAATATTTGCGCTATTGAGATATCTCAAAATATAGTTGACCTCAGATTTTTTCATTCACATCAGTTTTTGTCCACTCATATGGAGTTAACCCATTGTTACGCGGCATTTTGCTACATTTTCAATCCAGTTTCACCGATTTTTTTTTTTTTTTTTTTTTTTTTACTCTAAGAGATACTCACCCTGTAGAAACACCGTCGGATCATTTTTGATCACGCAATAAAATGTTTAAACCAACAAAATTTTAATTATACAGATATTAATGTAACTCGTAAAATAAAACCTAACTTGAAAAACCCTTTAACTCAGCATTCATGAAAAGCCTTTTCCTTAGTTTTAAAAGCTTACCTTGATTCGTAACAGTCCCTGCTTGGTCGTCCCCAATCAACATTGACATGATTCTGCCTGCACGAGACTTAGGAAATGTTTTAATTTTGTATATTATTTCAAATGAAATAATATAATAATGATATAGCGATAATAATAATAATAGTGTGACCAATTTATAAGTGTTGGGGTCCAAGGGTACTTTTTTTCTTTTATAAAACGAAATAATATCTTCCACTTAACTTCTCATCAATATATGTATTTAAAATATATTTACAAATCTAGGAAGGCAATCTTAACGGGAAACATCTGAGGTATAACATCATCGCTGGGTCAAGTATTTAAGTAAACATAAAGTGATCTGTCTATACACTGATTTCTTCTGCAGCAGACACGGTACGGAAGTAACTTCTTCCTTGATGGGCCACCCCACAGCGCTAGCGGCGGCCAATGCCTTACAGATCTAGGCTTACGAAGAGCTTAACAGGTAAACAAACCGTTACACCCTCCCCCCTACCAGCTGTTAGGTTTGTTCGGAAGGACAAAATAATTTAAGTTTTGATGGATTTATAAACCTGCCAGTTTTCGTGCATTATCCTTCAACCTGCAAGATCCACCAGTAGTAATGAAATCGACAGTATAGGGGCCTCCGTATTTGGGATTTAGCTTCGCAGCCAATTTATCTATAGCTGAAGACAGTTTAAAAGAATTCATTGAGGACTAAATCTCCAGGCCTGAAGCGGTCTTGTCGACGTCTGATAATATATCTGCGACTCAATGATAAACTGGCATTCAAGTAGTTTTGTTCCGCTATATGATGGATTTCCGGAATTTTACTTATCTTAGCGGCCCAAGAGGCACGTTCATCTTTACCTGCATTTAGAACTTCCCCAGAAGATATATCATGAACAGGCCTTAGCTCTCTGCCAAAATTTAGGAAAGCAGGGCTGAACTTCATCGATTCCTGAACAGACGAATCAATCGCGAACTGGATCTCCAAGTTTCACATCCCAACGGTGATGATTCCTTCTTAAGTACAAGACGATAAGCTGTTTGATGTTACGATTGGTTCGTTCCGTTGGGTTCACCTGAGAGTGGTAAAAAGGGGTTGTTTCCTGTTTTATGACGAACTGCTTAGTCACTTATTTTACCATATTGCTTACGAAATTCTTTGCGTTGTCGGTGATTAATTTTAGAGGCGCTCCATATCTATAAATTATTCGGGATTTTAACTCCAAGATAATAACGGATGATGTGGCTTTCCTTATCGGACACAGTTCCACCCATCTACTAAATAGGTCCACAAACACTAAGAGGTACGCATTGCCTTTTGAGCTTCGAGGATATGGACCCATTATATCAACTGAAACGATTTCCCAAGGCTGTTTGTTATAGCGGGGATACATCAGACCTGTAGGTGGAGTGTTCGGGGGTTTTAACTTTTAGCATTCCTCACACCGGCTAACGTAACCGCTATTATCACAATGTAATCCAGGCCAGTAGTATAACCTACTCACTCTGGCAACTGCCTTATCAACTCCATGGTGGCCTGACTGCGGTAGGTCATGGTTGTCGTGTATTATACGTTGCCGAAGATGACGAGGTACTACAACCTTTCATTCTTCAGTGGGATCTTCCAGTTCTCCCTTCAAAGGATTCTTCCGGTGGTATAATAATTCACCGTCTTTTATCAGCCAACCAGGATGTTCTGCCGGAGACCTATTGACTCGGTGTTTTGGTTATACTACTCATCAGAGGATACAAACATGTCCTGAGATGTCATCTGGTCACAAGTCGTATTTGAAGCAGATATGGAGGTTATCGTGATTGCAGCTATACGAGATAATGCATCAGCCACGGTGTTAAGTATTTCTTTGCGATATTTTACCTCGAAATCATACGGTTACATACGTAAAGCCCATCTGGCTAATCTACCGGAAGGATTCTTCAAATATAGCAGCCACTTAAGACTGGCGTGGTCGGTGATGACTGTAAAAGGATAACCCTCCAAGTAGTGCCTAGTCTTTTTCGATACCAAACAATATAGCAAGACATTCCTTTTCTGTCACGGTATAGTTTCGTTTTGTGGAATTCAATGAGCGAGAACTGAGAGCTATCACTCGTTCTTCACCATTTTGTATTTGCGTCAGTACCACCCCAAGTCCCGTGTCACTTGCGTCAGTTTGTAATTGGAATGGCTGATCAAAATCTGGTCTGGCTAGTATAGGGTCCTGAGTCAAAGCTTTCTTCAAAGTGTTGAAAGCTTCATCTTGTTCATTCAAGAAGAGTAATGAGGTTAGTGGAACAACAACTGTGGAGAAGTCTTTAATAAACCGGCGGTACCATCCCGCCATCCCAAGGAATCTTCTTAGTTCAACAATATTGCTGGGAATAGGAATCGAAGTGACGGAACTAACTTCAAGGGATCGACACTAATGCCTTCACTGTTAATTAAACAGCCAAGGTAGCGTAATTCTTGGCATCCAAACTCACATTTTTTTGGGTTAATACGTAAACTTGAAGTCTTAAGTCTTTGAAACACTTCTTTAAGCATTTGAAAATGCTTAAAGAAGATGGGGTACACACCAGAAAGTTATCTAAGAAAACGACAACGTATGGATAAAGTTAAGGTCCAAAGACTGTATTAGCTAATCTTTGGAAGGTCGCCGGAGAGTTGGTTAATCCATAAGGCATAACTTAAATAATCCTCTTCCAGGGACTATAAACGCAGTAATGTCTCTACTACTTTCGTCAGCTAGCGGGACTTTTAAAAACGCCCGTTTGAGATCAAATTTTGCTTGTGGAAGTCCATCCAAGAGGGAAGTTATATTAGGCATGGGATAGGAATCTTTAGAAGTGAACCGATTAACATTTTGAAAATCGATACAGAAGTTATAACTTGCGCCTTTGCGTACCATGACTACTGTGATTATGGAGATGACCACGGTGATTGGCAAGGCTCAACGATACCATCTCTCAACATCAAATAATACAAATTCCTTGAACATTGCTTCAAGAACTTTAGGCGAATAATGGTAGGGGCGCTGCTTGATAGGTTGGGCTCCCTCGACACTTACCTGTAAGAGAATGTTTATGCGCTTACTTTTTTTTTATTGAACCTAAACTTGAAGTTTAATTTTTATTTTTGCCTTTGACAAGATTTAACGATCTCCCGTTTTTTTGGTATCTGTTTTTTGCACCATATCTTTTTTATTTTACATGGACAATGTATTAGTAATTACAGGAAAAAAAATGGTGTTAATATATCAGTAAACAACGGAGTTATAAGGCATAAATGTTTGAATTTGGCCATTTTTACAAAAAATTCATTAAAAAAAAAAAAAAAAAAAAAAAAAAAAAAACCGTAAGACTTTGTATATAGGTAAGTGACCTTAAATAGGTTCAAAATGAACCTCCCTACCCGAGATAATATTTTGGCCAACGATCTTCCTAACACCCTGTATATATAAATGTATTTACTTTGATCTATAACATATACTTTACGTGTTTTACGAAGATATTGGTAGCTTTTGAGATAGCGTTGTATATATTATTAGGAATTAAGGATTTTCATTACTTGTAAATAATTTATTTTAATTTGTAATAATAGCTTGAAAATTTATCATTTCATGTCTCTAAGTTCTTATTTCATCTTATTTGATTTAATTTTTGATAGCTCAAATATTTTTTGAGAAAAAAAAAAAAAAAAAACCGTAAGACTTTGTATATAGTTAAGTTATCTTAAATAGGTTCAAAATTAACCTCCCTACCCGAGATAATTTTTTGGCCAACGATCTTCCGAACACCCGATTTTAAAAACAAAAATAAATACTTAAAGTTCATACAGCATTTATAATTTTTTTCAAACAAATTAACTTTAAATTGTACTTCAATTTTCTATTTTAGGTTCCAATAATATGTTAAAACAGTTTATTTTTCGATAAAACATAAAATATATGAAATTAAATAAAACATTTTTAACCACTAATAAGCTGTATGAATACATAATATTAAATAGCCTATGTCTTGAGTCATTTGTTGCCATAGCAACGCGTAACAATCAACCGTTCTACCAACTTAACTCTGCATTGTCCTTTAAATCTCACTTTTCTCAATCTTCTTTTTACAAGTTAGTTAGTTAGTTAGTGTTGTTTATAAAGGGCGTAAAACATATATGGTCATCTACGCCCAGCCTCTCTCTCTTTTTACAAGTATTTCTATTCTAATTAAATACCTTATTTATCCTTTTTTCTATTAGAGTCCCTGTTCGGGCGCCATAATATATGTGACTAATTTATATTTGTTGGGATCCAAAGGTACTTTTTTTCTTTTATAAAACGAAATAATATCTACCGTTTCATTTCTCTTCAATAGGAAATCAATCTTAACGGAAAACATCTGAGGTATAACATCAACGCTGGGTCAAACCTCTTCCTTGATGGGCCACCTCACAGCGCTAGCGGTGGCCAATGCCTTACAGATCTAGGCTTACGAAGAGCTTAACAGCAAAACAAGCCGTTACAATAGCACAAATAAATAAACTTATGAAATATGAAAAACTAAGACTATAAAAATTCCGTAAAAGCACTGTGGCAATCTTTATGAAGCAGCCGATCACAAAAGAAGATATAATAGGTTGTACAGCTACAACAAACTGAATAAATTCTTGTGATGGCAAATATTCGAACGTGTTGGATTATATCTGTAACGTTGCAAACAATGTAAACATATAATGTAAAGAAATTATTTTAACATTTTTCCGAGACAAAAAACACTTTGTGCACTTAGTGTTTGAAAAACGATTCAGCCAATGATTTTTTCCTTGTTTAGTTATTGAGGGATCAATAAAACCAAAAGACATAGAACGATAGAGTGTTTAGATATTTATACCACAACAATATTATATAAATTTACTGTGCCGATATTTGAAATCCTACCAATCGGTTGTTGCTTAACAAGCAGTTAACATGTCATTATGAGCATCATCACCTCATTTTCTTGCTGTATTTGTACTTTATTTGTATACTGTTGTAAATTTCAATAAATAGCTAAAAAAAAAAAAAAAATCGAATTATAACATTGCATAAGCTAGAAACGAAAGTTTAATTCTGTGGATATACTTGAAATTATATATTTTTAACTTTTGATTCGTTCCAGGCCTGTTTGATCAACCAATATCAATAATTTTCATTTAAGTTAACGTATTTATCAAAGCTCTACCACTCTTGTAGAAGTTTCGAAGTTTGCAATTTTATCTATGAGTGTACAGCCAGGGCCTCTTTAAGTGAAAATGTAAGTATCATATAAGTTCTTGGTATTCTTCATTAAATGCCACTTCAACCTGTACTCGAACACGTTCACCTGCCTAAGTACGTTGTTCAATTTCTAAAAGCGTAGGTAGAATAAATCACTAAATAACTTACACATCACTGTCATCAATTAAACAATATTTTTAAAAATAAAATATTTAAAAAAAATGGATATTTCTTTACTGTTTTAACTGGCAAAGTCTCTTTATAAGAAATCCATTATTAGAAAAAAAAAAAAAAACGGCTACCAAGTAGCACATTTACACGAAAATGGGGTTTCCTTTTTTTGCCGTTAGAGGAAGAGAAGACAAGAGATACTGCAAATATTTACAACGCACAGATATAAATATATACATATATATTTGCAAATACACACACACACACCTATATATATATATATATATATATATATATATATATATATATATATATATATATATATATATATATATATATATATATATATATATATATATATATATATATTTAATAGCTGTAGTTAAGGTCACAGAATATATTCTTAGACAGACGTACGTTCATCAAAACAAATACAACATTTACACGGACAATAAGACAGTAATAGACTCATTTAATAACATCAAATCCAACGACCCACTGACACATCGACTGAAGAAAAATTTGATTGAAATAATGGACCGCGGAATATCAACTAAACTAACCTGGATTAAATGACATAGTGGCATAGAAGGTAACAAGCGAGCAGATCAACTTGCAAAAACAGCTGCTCATGATTTAGAACTTACTTTAGAATACACCCGCATCCTATGGAATCACTGCCTTTTGGTCTTTAAATTATTGTTAACTTTTTCTTTTCTTTTCTCTATATGTTTCTTTTAACCTCAATCAAGAACTTTGATATTTTTGTGTAATTTAAATATTTTTTAAATATATATATATATATATATATGTGTATATTTTTTTGTTTTTTTTTCCGCGGTCCATTATTTCAATCAAATTTTTCTTCAGTCGATGTGTCAGTGGGTCGTTGGATTTGATGTTATTAAATGAGTCTATTACTGTCTTATTGTCCGTGTAAATGTTGTATTTGTTTTGATGAACATTGCAATGATAATTGCATCATTAACAACTCATCTTATTCCTTCTAGTACAATATTGGATGGTTATATATGAAATGAAATTTGTATTTGTATAAAGTTCAATTTTCATTATGAATTGGCTTATCTGTAATCAAACAACCATGTTTAGCATACCATTTGTAAGAGTATTTAATTTTTTTTTTTTTTTTTTTTTTTTTTTTTTTTTTTTTTTTTTTTTTTTTTTTTTTTTTTTATTATCGGTCTTAGTTTTCATCAAATAAAATTGAAAATTAAGCGGAAATTCGTATAAACTTTTCTATGAATTTAGCTTAACCAAGCATCACGGAGGTGAACTGAAACATAAATATTATATAAGATACTGTGAACGAAAGATTAATTTACCGTTGTTTCGGGAAATTTCGGACTGGGTATTGTGACCTCAATAACAAAGAACACTGTACCAAAGACACGCCACTCCTGAATTAGGTTCCCAATGCTATGATAGGCCAGGTATATTAGGATTTTCAAATTAAAAACGTAGGACACTTTTGTGCCAAGCGAAATCGAAGTGCAGCTTCTTGTCTTTTCAATCTTGTATGACGGTTCGTCCAGATAAAACTCTCTTGTCCAGATAAAATCCAAGGTATCGTATTTGTTCCCCATTATTTAGTGGTACTCCATTAAAGGATACAGGAGGACTGGATGACGTAGGATTTCGAAGCAGGGTAAACTTTGTTTGAAGAACCAATCGTTTTGCCGCTAGAACGCGTCAAAATATGGGCACAACTGCCGGACTGCGTAAATATAAGCTGTATATACAAAACTAAATTTTCATTTCTTGCATTCCTGAATTTATATCGATTAGTTTAAAACCATTGACGGCCAATCGTGGAATGTCCTACTCCAACATTTATTAACGTTCATAACTCCCAATAATTTACAAAACACTTATTTAAATGACAGTAATTACACTAATTTGAGCTCTGGCGCTCCACTAACCACATCATTCTTCTCTTATACAATCCTTACAATCGAAAATCCGTCTTAAAAACCCCCAATGATCCTAATAATGTCACAATCAAACATATCTATAAAGTTCTTAATGCTCCACATGTTGCTGATATGGCCCAAACCAGATACCTATCCTTTAATAATAAACTCCATACACACTCGAATCCACTAGTTTCCCAACTTACCTCAAACTCAATTCCCAACAATTTTTTTTAGCACATATTAAGTAATTATTAAAATCTCCCACAAATGTGGGCATTAAGTAATATCTTAATATTACTAGGATATAAGATCTTTCACAAATTATGTACAGTAATAAAACAAAAAAAGAGAGAGGGAGAGAACAATAAAGAAGTATGCCATACATAAATAATATACATATAAGTGAAATATATAACCAAAAAACATATATATCTTACACTGAACTAATCACCCGTAAAAATGATGAGATTAAAAAAAAAAAAAAAAAAAAAAAAAAAATGTACATATAAATAAATAAATAAATAAATAATATATATATATATATATATATATATATATATATATATATATATATATATATATATATATATATATATATATATATATATATATATATATATATATATACATAATAAAATAATTTAAAAATAAATAACAGTAGGTAATGGTAAAAAAAAAAAAAAAAAAAAAAGTTCGTTTGTTTATTTTGTTTAACGTCACTTTATGCTGCAACGGCTAATCGGAAGATGCTACGGTGGGACCCCTACATTTTGCCTATCCAGGTATAATTAGGATAGGGATCTTTAACGAGTACCTGACATCGCACAGGCTCGGGACCCCCATTTTACGTCCCTTCCGAAGTACGGCATAGTTATGGAATTTTACTCCCTTAAAAAAATCCTAAGGTCAACTTCCGGGCTGCGAACCTGCGATCTTGGGTTTAGTAGGTTGCTATGCTAACCACTACACCACAGGTGACACCTGAAAAAAAATTAAATGATTAAGTTAAAAATACAATCAAAGTTTGTTTGCAATAAGCACTCATCCTAGGGTGAGATCATTATGTACGTTTTTGTTAGAGACATAATAAGGAGCATTCACTTTAGTTCAGAGTACTTTGAATTGGAACGATTGAATGCGTTTGATATTCGACTTTTTTGGTGTCCCCACAGTTCAAGTCCGTAAGTCCAAATAGGTTTAATGTTGGTTTTGTATAAGGAAAGTTTGTTTCCAACGGAAAGATGGGATGTCCTCCTTAGTAGTCTAACTGTAGAACTTATAACACTGAATTGCTAGTAAGTAGTAAGTAGATCTTTTCATGTTATTGACATGTCATTGTAAACATTTTCCTCGAATTTAATTGTTATATATAATTTATACAGTTATAAATATCAATGAAAAATTGAATGTTTGTATTTAATTAAAACAATATTATTTATAATATATTTTAATTAAAATATTTTCTTCCCTTCGAGTGATTACCATTAGTAACAGGAAGTTGAATTTTTTAGTGATACGTGACAATAAAATAACAATTAAAACACTTGATATTTAATGAAAGGTTTGCTAAGGATGATATAGTAGTGATATCTATATATATATATATATCATGATATCACATACTATTCTTAAACACTTCAAATTATAATTTTCTTGAAATTTCAAGAACCTCATAAGTGTTTTTCAAATAGTTTGCATACTTGAGATTAGATCGATAGTGATAGGATAAATGAATATATATCGAGACTGTGGATCCAATTTACGTATTCGGCTTCTAAAAATGAGAGGTACGCATTGAAACCTTCAATTTTAGGATTTTTAATTAATTAATTTTTAATTAATTTTAATTAATTCTAAGCATAAAAGGAACTAAATGATTCTTATATGATTAATTATGAGAATAGAAACTAAGGGTATATTCTTACACAATAACTTTTGTAACAACCTGGTAAAAGAATACAATGTAGGAGCATTTAGGATTTAACGAAGGATTTGAATATCAAGAATCAAATTCGGGAGTGAAATAATTTCCTTTATCTTATTAAGATTGCTTATTTTATAATTTCAAAAAAAGATTTTTAAAAAACTGGATGGGCTCTACAATTCAATTTTTGTGACCCGTTCTCACATGTTTGCCTTAGTACATGATACCATTACTTGTTTTAATTAGAAAACTGTATTGGCATGTATTTTTATTTTTAAAATTCATTTTAACAAAATGTACAACTGCACTACAAATACGTTAATAATTTCTGCTCCTAAACCACGGAATATTTTTTTGTAGTAGTAAAAATTAAACTAGAGATAATCAAAGGCTATTCTTTTTTTAGAGATTAAATCTGGTGTTTAAATAGAGAATAAAATAAATAGAAACGTCAGTAACTCGTTTGGAGTAATTACAATTTAAATATATACTACTGTTATATTTTAATTAATTAACAACACCATTATTAATGTTATTTTATCTTTTCGCAGCCTATTTATCCATCTTTTGCTTTTTGGCGGGACTTTGTTCTATTGTAAACGGAGCAGCAGTCTTAGGACCAAATACATGGGCTGTATTGATTGCTGGTTCAAAAGGCTGGTCCAACTACAGGCATCAGGTATTTGAAAATATATTTTAGCATTTTGAATACTATTTTATATACGGAAGTTTATTTAATTACTTTTACATATTCGTCTCAAATCCAATCATTACAATCGAAAACCCTTTGAAAAAACTTCAATGCTCATTACTTTGTCACAAACAAACTTATTCACAAAGATCTCAATGTCCCTTACATTTCTGACTTATTGTTAGCTCAAAGCAAATATCTATCCTTTCTTTGTAAACTCCATAACAATTCAAATCTTCTAGTAATTCAACTCGCTTCCCACTCTATTGTAGACAACCCTCCGAGGCAGATAAAAAGAAGATGGCCTCGGGATATGAGAATCCATAATGAAATATGGAACTTTTATTGAAGTGCTACCAATTATATTGGGATTATTTTATTAGAATACTAGTTTCGAATGCTAAACATTCTTCTTCAGTTTTAAAACGTACACTATTCTCAACACAATTAGAATTAATGAATTAATTGCCACTTCTATTGAGATTATTTTATTAGAAAACTAGTTTCGAATGCTAAACATTCAGCTTCAGTTCTGAAACATACAAAATTTTTTCAACACATCAGTACTATGTTACATAGATTATAAATACTAAAGTTTTTAAAAAGGTAAGACAAGAAATCAAGCATGGGCACTCACCTTCGAGGTAACTAAAACATTGAATTCGTGAGAAGTAAAAGGGGGGAAGGTAAGTTTAGTTTTTGATTTACAATGGGGTTTCCCTCATGAC